>JAYKAV010003310.1:0-40742 GCA_035582835.1 Phoebastria nigripes | reverse complement strand
CACCCACCTCACTGCAACCTCCTTTCAGGTAGTTGTAGAGAGCGATAAGGTCTCCCCTCAGCCTCCTCTTCTCCAGGCTAAACAGTCCCAGTTCCCTCAGCCGCTCCTCATAAGACTTGTGCTCTAGACCCTTCACCAGCTTCGTTGCCCTCCTCTGGACATGCTCCAAGCAGCTCAATGTCTTTCTTGTAGTGAGGGGCCCAAAACGGAACACAGTATTCGAGGTGCGGCCTCACCAGTGCCGAGTACAGGGGCATGATCACTTCCCTACTCCTGCTGGCCACACTATTTTTGATACAGGCCAGGATGCCGTTGGCCTTCTTGGCCACCTGGGCACACTGCCGGCTCATGTTCAGCCGGCTGTCAACCAGCACCCCCAGGTCCTTTTTCGCAGGGCAGCTTTCCAGTCACTCTTCCCCAAGCCTGTAGCGTTGCATGGGGTTGTTGTGGCCAAAGTGCAGGACCCGGCATTTGGCCTTGTTGAATCTCATACGGATGGCCTCGGCCCATCGATCCAGCCTGTCCAGGTCCCTCTGCAGAGCCTTCCTACCCTCAAGCAGATCAACACTCCTGCCCAACTTGGTGTTGTCTGCAAACTGACTGAGGGAGCACTCAATCTCCTCGTCCAGATCATTGATAAAGATATTAAACATAACTGGGAGATACTAGAACATAGAGATACTTACTATTTTTTTAACACCAACATCTTCGGTAACTATTATTTTGGTACTTACCATGGTTTATCCCGTGATACTTTTGAAGGAAAGACTGTGTGCTGTTTGCTACTGGAGGTAAGTAGATTGTCTTTGGGCGTTTTGAATGGCTTTGAGTTGCTGCTGACAGGGTTATGGCCGCTGATACAGGATTTCGGTTTCATCTGTACTAGGGATGTCCTGGAATTGCAGGCTGGAGAAGCTGGAGAAGGGGAAGGTTTACACATTGAACCGTGTCTTCGTTCTGTAATGGAAAAATAATAAGCTTTACAGCATTTCATAGGCTAAAAGAAAAAAAGAAGACAGGGAAGAGGAAATTGTTCCTCTCTATGCTAGTTACAATGATTTCATCACTCCGAAGAACACCAGTTCATTACTGTTGTGAATGTAATCAAGCCAAATGATAATTCAACAAAATCAACTCCATGAAGTGCTCTGAAAAATGTAAAAAATAGTAAAATAAATGCTAATAATCTCCCAGAAAATTTCACCAAGAAATCTCAAACCACTTTTTAAGCAATAAGCAACCACCAGCATCTGTGTGAGGTACACTAGGTGTCCCAGCTCTTTCACGTAAAGAAGAAAGAGGAGAGTATGTAACAACAGCTCAGATGACTCAGTGAAATACTCTGTGACAGACATGAGATTGCTTCTATAATGGTTTATGAAGAATTCATGTGACACGGTTATTGGGCAGTTCACTTTATGACTATCTTGTTTCAGTTTAATGGGAAGCTATAAGGAAAACAACCGGAAGACTGAGAAGTAGCAAAAGGTCTACTGCTCCCAGCCCTTACAGAGAGGCAGGCTCTGCCTGGTTCGGAGCTTGGAGGCTATCTCCAAGCACCAATCAAGGTAAAAGCTTATTTTTTTTTTTTTTCACACAGAGCAAATGGCAAGTGCAAAAAAGCAGGAAGTTTATATATCAGTCACAAACATTGCATCTAGAGGTCAGGCCCTTGTGTAAGCACTGCTCATGCTCACACGAGAGACCTCTTAAGTACTGTAAAAAGCAAGGCCTTGCTGACACCGCAACAGGAGAATAGGCTTCAGGACAGACAGACTTCAGCAAAACTGTCTGAGTTTGGTTATTATTAGTATTTTTAAAATCTAAATGTCCAATCCCTGATATTGTTAAATAAAAAGATTGTTTTAAGAAGGTATTTGGCCATTCTTTACAAATTATATACTTCTCCAGGGGAGAAGTGCTAGTGCTTGGCCAGCCAACTGACCACAGTGTGCTGCAAACAACTGGCTCGGTGCTGTGAATTTAAGCACAACTACAAAATATTACAAGAGACAGGAGTTGTTTTTTGCTGAGAGGTGCTATAAATCCTTAACAGTCCTGTCCCCCCATTTGCAGGAACACCCTTTCCCCAAACCCTTCACCCCRCAGCGAGCCAGCCCTGATGCTCCCCAGCCAGAGGCAGCGGGCAGCACGGGCGGGCTGGGGGAAGAGGAATTTTCCAGTCAGCAGGACCGTGCTCAGCAGCAGCTGACTCCGGCTTGCTGGCACCCCGGCACCGAGAGCCTCCACAGCGGGGATCAGCCAGGTACCCCTGCTACTGACACAGTAATCAAACGCAGCAAGCGTAATGTAATTATAGACCTTTGGACAAGCTGGAGTTTCTCCTTCAACACGCGGCAATTTTTCCTTGTCTAAAGCCTTCAGCACTTAACTTGAAGAATCCAAGTGGGTGCTACTCTTTGAGCTTGCACAGCATCGCCCCATCAGCCAAGAGCGGGTTAAGGAAGCAACAGCAACCTGCTGCTGCAAGGGAAGGTTTTGTATTTACATCATTAACCCTGCGCTCACTAGTTTGATATTTCAAGGATAACTAAGAAAAATTTTCCCACAGAAAATCAAAACATGACAATTTGTCTGGCATCCTCACAAGTAAAAACTTGCCAGTAGCAGAAGGATTCATCCATGACTAATTTGCAATAGGCGAATACCTCAAGAACAAAGACAAATCCTTAAAAAAAAAAATTAAAGAATATTCCAAACTGTTTCTATTACATCTCCAATGACTAAATAAAGGCATTTTCCATTAAAGATCAAGCACTTCCATATCTTCATATTCACAGCTTTAATTACAAATGCTGAAATTCCCTCCAGATTCTCCTGCAACTGAAGAACAAAACAGTCTTAATTTTTTGTAAATACAAAAAGTAGCTCCCCTCACACCCCAAATGCCAACTGCCATTTGCCAGTTTTCACCCTGCCACACATCTCAGTGTGCAGCCTCTGCGTTTAAAAGTCCTTTGCAGGATGCAGTTAATTTACATTCATTTCACCTCACATTTGTGGCAACAACTGTGTAAGCTACGCACCTGTCTCTGAAATGCAGAGTTCCATTCACAGAGTATTTATTTCGTTAAATAATAGTTATTTCAAGATTCACCAACCTTCTCAGCAACTACTTAATCAATTTAAATTAGCTTAATAAAATTTTGCAACTTTCCCATTAATTACTTGAGGACTGATGAAAAGGAACTGCTATGTAACCAACAAAACCAAGCTGTATATAAAGTGAAACTTGGGGAAAAACATTATTTCCATACAAAAATTATATAAATTCAGGATTAATTACTCCAATCTTCACCACAGCTACTGGTTTTCTCAAGACCAACTGCCTTCTAGTAAACTGTGTCTTCAATATCATCCCTATGGATATATTTGGAAGTGAAATACACTACTCTGTTATTAAAATTAATCTTCCGGAAAGACGGACATTCAAGATACTGACTATCTAAAATTATATTTTAAAGTCATCTAAGTATCACATGCCATAGCAAGTTATTTTTTAACAGCCTCTTTACAATGGATTTTTAGTCAAGCTAAATGTTTGGTGCTTTTCCCTAGACAACTCTCTCAATTTATCAATTCCCAAGAGCAAACCAATACATTAACTTTGGAGTTTTTACTATAACACAGAAAATGGTGCAAGAGGAACTGTTGTGATATGACAATATAATAAAGTGCATCCCACTATTTTAAATAAATGTTTACTTGAACGATAGGGAAGGAAAAGATTACAAGATTACTTATTTTATCTGAGTGTGTCAGATTGGTGGTCATTCTTGTGATCAGAACCAACTGCTATATTTAGCGTTTCCTTTTACCTCGTCAAACTCCCCTGTTCCCCCAAAACGTGGCTACAGAAAGTCCTCCATGTTTTAGGCAGGCTCTGATACATATTTGAGAATTATCAGCATTACCCAGCTTCTCTTGAAATTTCCTAGAAGCAAAATGGACATTATGACCACTGTAAAGTCATTCAGGAGGAAGAATGTAAATAGCCAGTGCCACACAACCGTCAGTGTTCTCAGACACTGCTTGGACGGGTAAAATCTGCACATTTACTCACGTAAGCAAACGTCACTTTAGTGTCAGCAGGAGAAGATGGCAGCAACACCTTGCAGGTAGGGCCACAGTGGAGAGCTGGAAAAGTAACTCCCTCCAAGGGGGCAGAAAACCACTGTCTGAGCTGGGCAAGCACAGCCGCAGGAGGCTGGACTTGCTGAAGGCGTGAAACCTCATAGACAAATCTCAAAGGTGGGGGCATAAATCGTAACTAAATATTGATATATTCCTTCTCAAGAACTATTAGGTTGCCTCTCACTTTCTCCTTCCTTACTACGTATGTGGTAGTGAATCAGCCTTAGACATTGGTAATAAGTTTCAAAGAGAAAGAATGGGAATATATGACAAAGCAAGAAGGCTGTCAGCTGTCAAAATCAACTGCTTAAACCAGGGTGGCGGTGCTCCTCTATCAAACTGAGTTTCTTGGTCACATCTGTTTTTTAAAAATTTCTACTAATTTGTCTATTCATATTTTACATATATACGAGGAATTACACACAATATAGAAACCTGCTATTATACAGCCTATGTAATAAATGAATATGTGAATAAAAGACATTTGCACATCAAATAGTTGTTATGAAATTAGATATTCACGTACTAACACATTCAGGAGACAACCAGCCATCTGTGTAAAAATTTCTACGCTCATTTGCAGTTCATGTGTAGACAGATTAGATCTAGCAGGGCAGGTGAACTTGTACACACACAGCTGTGGACATGGCTGTCCCTGTTTACATACAGAAGCGGCATAGTCACTGGACATAACTGAACCTAAAGTAGAATGAAAATTTTTGCCCCTAAAAGATCCTGCAAGGCAACTAGAAAACCAGTTATCACTCATAAGATACTAACCTAAATTCTACATGCATTTCAGTTTCTGCAGAAGCCTGCAATGCTATGAATGTGTGCTCAAGTATAAAATATGAAAAAGAACTTTTCCAATTCATTTAAATACTTCCAAATGGATGTTTACGCTGTACATAAATAACAACACATATTGTTTTGTTTCTAAATACCAGTTGCTGGCAAATCCAAGAGCAGAGGGAACACAATCAAAGTTACAATCGTCTTTATCGCATTAATCCTTCTGCAACCTCTCAGCTGTCTCAGCGCAGCCACTGCAGCAAGTGACAAGCAACATGTGACTTCTGCTGTCAAACAGTTAATGTATTAATGACATTAATCTCGGAGGAAAGTTTAACACACTCTCACTGAATTAACTGCACTTTCTAAAGTATCAATTTCAGATCAATATCTGCTATTTTTTCTAGTTAGTGGCAAGAGTCTAAAAGCCCAGCGCTACATATTGTCCTAATGTGCATTGCAAACTCTGCATCAGTAGCATTGCGAACGATCTTAAACTATTCCAGGAGATTCTCCACGTCCTATGGAAACATGGATATAGTCCAACTTTCTCAGCCAAATCTGAATTGTTTGTAGATGTGAAGTCCTTATGCTGTTGGAGACTTAACAGTCCCTGAATCTCCAGAGCTTCTCTCCCATGCCCTTGTACTCCATTTCTAATCCTCCTTCCTGCATCCTACACAATGCAACCCCCTACCTTTCCCCAAAACCTCTGCTGCATCTGCCAAAGTCCTCTAGGTCTGCCTTTGAATCTGTAATTCCACTGGATCCTCTCTGACAGGTCACCAGGGAATACTAGCAGCTGTTTTGCAGGAAACGCCACATCTCCTTCTAATCATAAGCAAAAAAGCAAAGCAATAGAGAGGCGACATGAGCGCCAGAGCCACAAGCACAGCGTGTGGGAAAAAGAGGCAAAACCACATTCTGAGTAGAAAGTCTTCTCGAATTTTTGCCTCAACTCTCTCACACAAGATCAAGCACTCACTTAGCTCACAGCAAACCTTACAGACGACGACACAACAGTAAATATGTTGCCAGTAAAATACGCCAACCATGTACTTCCAGGTGGACTGCAGTAGTTTTGTACCCAAAAAGATCTTTAGATGATCCTGAAACTGCAGATATCTCTAATTTGGACTACAAACAAAAAACATTTCTTTGTATATCCCATCTACATCCATTCTTACCCTACATGCGCTACTCAAAATTGATCAAATCAAGTGAACAGTTTTTGCTCACAGTTACTGTCTTCTCCATCGGTGAGACACAGAAGATTGCAAAGGAAAAAAGTCATGATACAGCTTGAGTGTAGAGAAAGATATGCCTTTGGTCTTTCAGTATTTTTTTGCAGGTAGTTGAAACAACAAAAAAAAAAACCCAAAAATCCCTCTAACGTTGTCAGAAGAGAGACACTAGAACTTTGTCAGCACCAGTCATTTTGAAACATTACTCTCGTTTAGCATGATCTGACTTCCTGCATACAAGAGGCCTAAAGCAAAAATCAATTTTAGGTTGACCCACGAATAACTCGGAGACCCAGTGTTACGGATTATAGCTTGGTATTACACTTGGTAAAACCAAACAAAATGTAATTGCTAAAACCCAGAAAGGTAAGAAAGTTATTTGCTGTTAGTAAACATTACAGAATAATAAAACTCCTTTTAAGCTTGTATTCCTCACAACCCTTCAGTTCATAATCTTTTTACTTAAAATAGCATAAACCAATTTATCTGACGGCCCCTAACACAATATGAATACTGTTTGTTATTCCCCATTTACAATATCTAAGCAGATGGTAATGAAATTTAGTATCTCATCCACAATGTGATTCTGTTCCAGTAACGTATCACAATCTTGTTGATGAAGATGTTACTTACGGTAACTCCATACACCACCTATGCACAAATTACAGTTTTTCTATTTACAGTATATCCTGAGGTCTTTTGTTGCACAGCCCTTCACTGTGCAAAGTTGAGCAATGTATACTTACAATTTCAGTAAATAGTAAGTGAAACCTGCCACCTCGTACTGATCCCAGTTCAAAGTTTGCAAATGTACTTGGCATTAATTCTAATAAAACTAAAACAGAAAAAAACCACACATGCCCAAAAAGCGACAGCCAGCAACCAGAAAACTGAACAACTAGACTGCTTGCAGAAATGTGTCATCCTGCAGTAACTGGCAGCTGGTTCATAACAAGAGTTCATAAACACCTTGTAAGCACTTTCATTTTGCAGCCACAGTCTGAAAAAAACCTAACAAAACCCAGTACGTGAGGTTAAGCAAAAATAAACTTGGATTTGATGCTAGCAAACTACAGCATAACATTGCAAGACTGAAGGGTAACTTTACCAGCTTTTTTGACAAAACACTATTCCAAGTCCAGCTGAAAAAGTTTGGAAATAATATCTGCAAACCGTTCCACCCTTCTTGCGCTGCGCACTGGAAAGGAAACAGCAGTTGGTTTCATTTTGATACTTCTTGTAAACTGACAAAGGAAATAAACTGCCAGCTCAACCCCCCGGACTGATCCGCTGCATAAAACACAGCTCAACAATCGCAAGCTTCATTCCAGGTCAAATGACATAATTGGGAAATTATCAAGTGCTAAAATAACCACCATTCTGCTGGTGTTTATTTACAATAAACACAAGCTTCGCTTTCTGACATAAACCCACTAAAATGATTCTCCATTTCACAAAGTCTACAAGTGAGTAGGATCAGCAAATTATGCAAAACATCCTGCTAGAAGAAGAAATGTAAACTGAGCCACTTACAGAGAGGAGCAGGCTGCCAACTTAATCTGATTCTACGACGACTGTAAACATGTACTTTTGGAATGTGAAACGATTCACATTGCCACAGATGCCGTCAGAGAAACACAGCAACGTGATTAGGTATTCTGCACACGGTAAAAAAATCAGGCAGATGACCTGCCACAGCAAATACCAGATCAGCGCTCGCACACACCAACTGTTTTGACTACAGGCACTTGTTAAGCACCAAGTTTCAGGTCCTACCAGTTGGACACCAGAACTGATCCTGTGCCAAGAACAACAAGCACTGAAAACGGCTGTGAGGTTTTTTTTCTTCTTTTTTTTATAATTGTTGATACAACTCAAGTAACTGCAGAAATGAACCAAAGTGCAAAATTAAAAGCAGCAAAAAACACAAGTGTATATTTAGAGGAAGACGCTGCATTTTTTCTTTCCTGATTCAGGAAAGAAGGAGGGTGTTTGTATTTAACACAGTAGGACGAACCTGCTGTTTTCCTGAAAAATCTTCTATTTATGGGATAACTTGGCATTTGCCAGGGTAATCACAAGAGACAGGAGGAATAATCTCTAGAATATCACTAAATTACTCTTAAGTGGCCAAATCTCTTAAAAATGGCCAAATTCCACAAAAAGCCACACACTCAGCATTTCCCAGAACACTTCCATTCCTCTTTGGTAGAAAGCATAAAAAAAAAGAAAAAGAAGGGTCAAACGGAACTCCAGCATGGCAAAAAAATGCTTCAAATAGTGCGATTAATTACACTAAATGTAAAATGAAGCTGCTGGGTACTTGTCTGCTTCTTTTACAAGGATTTTGAGATCGAAAGATGAAGCTTCAAGGTATCACTGACACACCAGAGAGACAGGAAAACGATGGAAGAGTGAATACCTTGCCCTGGTGACAATGTCAGTCTTCACTGAGCTGGAAGACCTAGATTTAACTCTGGTGTCAAGGCCTGTTTCTTCAGCTATAAAAGGGAATATTAATGATTTCGGGTATTAACTTGATTAAAAAAGAGTTGGAGATTTAAGTAGGAATTAATCACTTCTTGTAATGACACAATTCCACACGTGTAATCAGTATTTGCTACCTGACACACTGCTACTGCAGAAAAAATGACAATTTTCTACTATAAGTCATACACGTTTCTCAGCTCAGCAAGGCCAAAAATCCCCAGGCAAAAAAGAAAAACAACAGAGCAAGTGAATCCCTGGTACACACTTTTTTGAGTGACAAGGAGAGCTTATGCACAGAAATATCCCGTTCTGCTGGAGGAGATGGTCTGGTAGTCCAACATGAAACTAGTGAGACATCCTGATGTGTCTGGGAGTGTTTGAGGTAAATACCATCTCACACCTCGTGTCCAGTGCTTATACCACAAGGACAGCCCTCACTATCCCTTTGCACTGGTTCCTCTGCACTGGTATCTTATTACCTGCTGACCACTGGTAATGGCCTTTCCACCATTTTTGTTCTCAGAGCAAGCAAATGTATTATCAGCCCTAAACTTAGGGCAGGTATATCAGGTGAAATGCTAAAATATTTCTAGCAAGCTTGCAACAGTACTTTCCTTCAAGCAAAGGTATGCACGACCAACAAATCAGAATTTTGTAAGTGATTTTATATGTGAAGAGAAATCTTCCACTTGGCTATTTGTTGGATGTAAGAAAAGTTTCTTTACATTTAACACTGAAATGTAACAAGAGCAACAGCACTCTAGTTTACTAAATACACAAATTTAAAAGCAACTCACCTATTCATTCCTCCAGATACCCAACTTAAATAATTTTACTCCAGACACACTGTTGCAAATAGAGGAAAATTTAGTATTGACATCCTCTCATGCTTCGTGTTGTGTAACAGACCTGTTTCCTCAGGCCTCAGGCAGATCTTTCACATTCAAGGTCATCTGATGATACATATTTTCATTTATTTACTTAACAGGTAAAATATTTCACTGTATCTCTGTCTCCATCTTTAATGATATTTACAAAACAATAACAAAAAAAGTAATTTATGTACATTATTGTTTTAGGAACACATCGGATGTTCCCCCTCATATATCATAAAATATTACAGAAAACTGATACTTCTTTAATGCTTTACTTAATCCAAACAGATATAACGACATTTCTTTCTACAGATAAGAAAAGATAAGCCATAGAAGAGTGAGATGGGACTACTGAGGTGGTTTGGCAAAAAACAATGCTGTACTATGACTCCGAGAAAAGAAGCTATCGTTTTTAGGAGACTTATGTTCTTGATCTGGTTTTGTGCATAATATCACATCAGATTTTATTCAATATCAAGATAACACATTGCCAGCTCATTTTATCATGCCTTAGAAGAAACTTGTACAAAAATGGTAACTTTACTGAAATTAGCCCAGAATAATAGCTTTGCAGGACTTGTATATAATCTATTGTTTAAACCTTCTGGCTTTTTCAGCTCTAACTGTTATTTGGGATCCAAAACCAGCACCTGGTGAAACAATATATTTCTTAACAACCTGTTTTATAAGTAGAGAAATAATGAAAAACTTTTTCCTAAAAATCTGTGGGTTTGATCACTAAATTTGCTCCATCTCTGTTACTCTGAGCTTCTCCACCCCACCCTCCCCCCCCCAGCACCCTCACCATTTCATCCCATATCCACAGTCCTTTGCTCCACACACCCCCCACCAAAAGAGACAGGATAAGCTCTGTCTGATCTGTTAGGTACACGTGTGACAACTGTCAGTACAAGCGTGCTACTGCCACATGAAATACTGTTCTCTGGGGGCACATTAATTAAGGTGTCTCTTCACAGTTGCTGATTTTCACAAGATTACTGAAACTTCATATTTTTGAAGCCAAATTGGCAAAGAGTTAAAAATTCTTAGACAAAATTGGTATAATCACATAAGTCTTATTGCTATTATTATTATTATTACTACTATCATTATTATAATAATTATCATCTTTTAGGAAACTCAAGTTAAAATTTATATATGAAATTTTTTACTTGCTTTTCTGTGTTTGCCACTCCTCATGGATATTCCCAGGCATCAAATTAATCCCCTTGGAATATTCTGACATCTTTTGAAAATCCAGGTAACCAAACAGATCTGCCCAACTAAGGACACTGTTTTGTTTTGACAATTGAATGAGCTAATATTTAAGTGTCAATTCGCTTTATCAAACCCTGCTACAAAAGCAGCATAACTGTCAGTGCAGAATATTTCCTCATTCCAGACGTTTTAGATAAATCAGCTCACTCATCTTTCAGGCACATTATTTGCCATAGATAATAAAATCTATTATTTAGAATGCTGCAGGAATACCCACAAGTGATAACCCCCTAATACACAGCCTCCAAAGTGAATATGCAAAATAATTCCTGAAGAGGTCACTTGTTCATGTTTCCCTCACTACGTACAATAGCTCTTACAAACAAGAAACCAAACTCTCAACCTTCTACAGAACAAAACTGAACAGACAACACTGAAAGACATACCCAAATACAAAAGTGGGTTTGTAGGGCATTTTTTATCTGTTCCTCTCCCTTAAAAATCTCTTTAGTTCTATACTTACATGCAACTTAAGATCTAAAAAAATGGTTTCTACTTTGACTTGCATCATCTATGACTTCTAACTGTTCAAACTAAAGAAACTCAGACCTAACCGCACATGAATGAAATAGATGCAAATCAACCTCTGAGAGTCCAAGTGACAACTACTTCGTATTCTGCCTCTGAGTGCGCCTCTTAACCATTCTTCACTGCAACAAACTCCATGTATTACAAATTACTTGTTTTGGATAAACTATTTACCTGTTCATAATACTAACAGCTTTCCCATCATTGCCCTGAATGGGAGAGAGTGTTCTATGTCTACCATTTTAAATGTCTGTTCTACCTATATAAAAGATTTCTTTCAGATGGGCCTTTACTCAGTTTTTTCAAGCTACTATATAATCAATAATAAATCGAGACTTCAAAATTTGTTGAAGCATGGTCAGTGTTTCAGATGCTGTGTGAAGAAAGGTATTTTCCAAGGCCACACAGCAATTAGAGTGCAGATCTGAATTTAAGGCATTCCAAGTTTATTCACCCACTCATGTTGCCTCTGTCATGTATTAATGTGGCAGGAATGGCACAGGGGAAAGAGACAGATGATTTCCATTACAACTACCTACCAAGGTGCATGAACTCCACAACATGGCACAGCTGTGACAGCACAGCTGTGCAATTCAGCTTTCCCCCCTATCACTTCCAATGCCTTGAACAACCTGTCATCCAGTGCAGGTGGTTCCAACTTTCTATGCATCTTCTCAGAAGCACACACAGACTATGTTTTATAAAAACTTTTAGGAAAAAATAAATGTGTAGACACTCACTAGCTGAAGACACGGGATATTTTTCCTATGAGGCGCTCTAATTACCTTCTATAATTACTTACATAAGCTCATTGGGGGGAAAAAAAAAAATCACTTCTCATTAAAACAAGGCATAGCTCAACTCAGAACAATTCTTGCGAGTTTTAACATGGACAGTAAGCAAACAAACCAAGATCATTAGCAGTCCAACTTGCAAGCAAGTCCACACGAAGGAATCAGTTTTACCTGAAGACATTTAACTATGAGATATGCAACAGGAGGTCTCTGAGAACAAGCATGCGATAAACATCTTTCCAAGGTATCAAATGTTTGACATGTATCAGTCTTTTTTGATTTAAACCACCTGAGTCAATTGGAGCACAGGTAAAACATATTAGGATGATTATTTCCTACCAGGGCTTAGCTGGCTTTTTATAGTGCTAGAACCTGGCTTCATCCATGCTTGGTGTAACATGTCACTTCAGGTGGGAAGAACGAATAGTACATCTGTTTGTCAAGAGATGAGAGCAGCCTTTGGTAAGTAAGTAGCCTTTCCAAGTAAGCTCGGAAGCTAACAGAAGAAGAGAAAACAATTTTAAGACAAGGATTTCAAAGTGGGTTATTTATAGAGTCAACACTCAATTATCCATGGTCAGATTATCTGTACCAGAGATGCAGAAACAAATCAGCTCCAGCTGGGCTCATCAGCCTAGGTGCAGCTCTGTGCAAATGTTCCTACACTTCTAGGGACAGTGTGGGTCCAGAATTATGCCACAACTTTTTTTCAGCATAAGACTGAAGTCCTTTTTTTCTCTAAAGTGAGGCACTTTGGTTGTCTCTGTATGGCATCCCCAGAGGCAAGAGCATTGGGGAAAATGGCAAAGACTCCAGATGAAGCCACCACCTTGCAGTGTTACCCCCGTGCTCTGGGTCCCAAGAAGTTTTATTAATTCAGGCACAACATCAAGCCCGAGCTGGCTGTGTGCATTCCTGCCATGCTGCGTCAGGGCTGCGTCCTCCGCCTGGACGCCAGGGAGCTGCAGAGCTCGGTGCAGACAAGCACAAGATACTTGTGACAACACAGGAGCCAGGCACCAGCCAGCATGGCAAACACTAATAAACCCAAATACAGCTGGGATGGCCTCCATGCAGAGGGACTGAGCTGTGAGATCACTTGAGTTTATGATTTACAGTTAAGTCATTTAAACCAGATATTCTAAATAAGGGAAAACTTTAAACACAAGTGCTTTCCTAACTGTAAGAAAAACACAGCAAGAGACAATACCAATCCAGCTTGAAGCTGCTTTCCTGGCCACAATGCCAAAAGTGTAATTGACAGTAAAATAAAAAGGTAGACAGGGAAGGAAATGGAAAAAAAACAACATTACATTTCCTACCTGCCAATTGCTTCCTCTGAATCAGACTATCTGTGTTCATGCTGAAGGGCTGAAACCTTTCTCCATCTGTCAGGAGATAGCAAACTCCAGAAGAGACTTTGTGTTCTTTAGACTCTTGTGGAAGTTGTCCCTCCTCATCAAATTGATGCTGCTATAGTTGAAAGAAATCCTACTGTTTAGAGGTTACTAGAGATACTTCTAAATTGGAGGAGTTTGAGATTCAGTTTATTTTTTTCCAGCAATGGGAGTCACTTGACCAGAGGCAGGGAAAGGACAACAAGCAGGATACTGGCATGAAAAATCTCAGCTATAATCAGCTGACTCCAGCTTGATTACAGAGGAGGAACTAAACTCTGTATTTGGCAAATGGATCACAGACCAAGTCTTTTCTAAAGCTTTTTGCTGAGTCTGCCAATTGGTAGCTAGACAGTACAGCAGATTTAACCAGCAATGGCTAACAAGTGAACAAAAAGTAACCATGCCTGAGCTATCACACCTGGGATTTGCCTACTGTATCTAAATACTGAGAGAAAAAGGTTTATTTACATTGAAGAGCACGTGTAGCAGAGAACTGCTCAAGTAGTTTCAAATGATAGCAAGAAACAGGGTCACAGAGCATAGGACAAGGTAGAGGAATAGGGTTACCTATCCCACCAGAACATCATTGTAACACTTGCGGAAATCTGCAGGTCCTAAATCTACAACCTTATTACCCCTCCTTTCCTTCTCCCTAGTCCCAAATGCCTTGACTTTCTAGGTTGCTTAAGGTCTGAAAAAAAAGTAATTCAAGAAAAACAATAGTTCAAAACCAAAATTCACTATGATAGATATTACTTACCAGAGAACTCTGGCAGTTTTAGTTGTTATTATTTCTCCTCACATTTCAGATCCCTAAATGCCTACTGCCTAAAAGGTGATAGCAGTGGAAGTTACAGGTTTATTGTCTTTCTTTGCTGTTTTACCTTAGGACATGAAGTTTATTCTGAGTATTAGGGACTAACATATTTTGGAAGGTGTAACATTCAGCAAACAAAAACGGAAAACGTATCTTCTGCTGTACGGTATTTCCAGGTCTCGTGTATGGTATTTATCTTGGAATACATACTAATGAGGACAGCAGCACAAGCACTAGAAGGGAAGGACTCAATTACTGCAAACAACTGGGAGCAAAAGACTGTTAAACATTCAACAATTCACATCAACAGAAGGTTTAAAAGTTTTCACCTCTTATTTGCTGTAACAAGATTAGGTCAACACTCCCCTCCTCCCTCCCTAAGCCCCATCAAACTGGGAAAGACCATAAATGCAAAACCACTGCACTACCTCACTGCCCTGCTGAAAGCCTCAATTGCTGTATGGTTTGAGGAAAGACACCCAAGGTATTTCCCCTTCCTGGGGGCTACTGCCACAGCAAATTTCAGCCTGTAGTTTCCAGGTAAATTGGCTGTGTATCTGTCAAGCACATACATGCAAATCACACATACATAAACTTTCTGCTCCATTACTGTTCCCCCCACCCCAAGGTATCAATTCTAGCCAGGAACTTGACTAGCAACAGACTGTGAAACACTTTCAGAGAATTTCAGAGGTGGCACTTACAAAAGGACAGTGAAATTTTATGGCCTGAAGGCCCCAGAGCAAGGCGTGGTGGCTGGCATCGGGCCTTGCGTGTTACGGCTGCAGTCGTACCGCGGATCAAACAGAGATCCAATTTCTATTTCTGCTCTTCCTCCCTTTCAAAACATTCCTGGCTCACCTTTGGCTTCAACCTGGTATTAATACACGGCTGCATTACAGTGTAGGAATAGAGACCAGGCACATTGTATAACACAATCTTGAGTCTTTCAGCAACTGCTTCCCAGAATAGGCTGCTCTCATCCTGCAAGTACAGCGTGTATTGCTGCCCCCAGATGTAGCCTCGTAGATTCAGTATATTGAAATAGGCTTGCTGAACCTGCTTTCACAAGCAATCTTGATTCATCCTGTATCAGGGACCACTCTCTTTTTAATAATTTTATGCCAATTTACATGTCACAAATCTTACATGCTTTCCCCGCCCCCATTCCTGGTTAACTGTAAAATTATTAAATACTGTAGTGATATGGACTACTTTTGTATGACTTCTGTCTTCCTCTTCATAATTACCTGTCAAAATCTGTTACATAGTGAGTTTAAAACAAATTATTCTAAGCTGGTTTTGTATTTTAATTAAATATAAAGCAATACTGGTCAGATACCTCAGGACATTTCTAGCCTTACAGAAATCAGAGCTCATTCAACAGCCATAGTATTTCACAGATTTAGACAGCTACCACCTCCATCAGATGACACTGGTTTCAGGTAAACAAGTAGGTTTTCTTTTTTCCCCTGAAAACTCTAATAAAGTTTTCTAGTGCCACTTAGATTTCATAGTTATAACTGTTTAAAAAATAATGTAATGGAGATACAGAACTTTAAAGTTTTTCTCCTTCTAAATTCATTAGTACAAATAGAGGGAGGCTGTAATCCATGCACACAGCAAGTAATTCAGCTGTAACTCATACTACAGCATAGCAGAGGTAAAGCAGTAATGCCAACATTAAACCTGATAGTATATAGCCCTTAAAGCTTACAGGTAATCCCKCTCTTTCCAAGAGCTCCACACAGAGAGAAATCAGATATATTTAAAGAATAATTCAGTATCATGAAAGTACTCACTTCCTTTTAATTTAAACTTACACATCTAGAACCACATCAAAGCTTCCAAAAGCAAATGCTCAGCAATTGCCTTGTTCTTTATTTAAAAAGGTCTATGGAATATATATAAAGGAGTCCATAAAAAAGTTGACAGCTGCTAATTCAAAAGTCAGCAGTTTCCCCCTATAGTGGCACATTGTGTTTAAACTGCTTTGGTACCACTGTCATATTATTAATCAAATAAAAAAAAACCCAACAACTATGAATTACATTTTTCTAAAACACTACCTATTACCAATGTAATCAGAGACAGTTCGCACTATTTTTTTTTTTACCACATTGTCACATGTGAAATATATGCTCTCTATAGAGAGAGCAAAACATATAACATACAAATACATACTATGCATAAGGGATAAATCACAATAACTTCTTTGCATATATGGGTCTAGTTAAGTTTCTAGTTACCTGCCTCTGTTTTTCTTTAACCTTTCCGAAGCGGCTGCAAATGGAACTTAGTGTCTGCTCACAACTTAAAAATCTTTGCAGTAATTTGTGTAGATTTGTGCAAATAAAAAAAAATCATAGACTATATTAGATTCCGAGACTGTAAGCAACACGAGCTATCATATTTACACAACAGCATGCTGATATAGTTGGGGGGGGGGGGGGAAATCACAGTACAGATAAGCAAGGGTCAAAGTTCTGGTTATGCTTGAAATTTCAGTATTGGCATTTCCTGATCTGAGTCTAAAATACTCTTAATTAAATCTATTTTGTCCTTCTATGCTAAAGTAATGAACTACTATTCTCCACCCCACCCCCCATATATCTATTTCTGATTTGCTCAGTTACATTAATAGAAACCATTAGGCCAGTTTTAAAAGGCCTTCAGTCCACGGGAGGCATTGCCTCAATTAATCACCCAGGCCAGAGCTGCGCTTAACCTTAAGGGCTCCACGAAGCTCAGCCCAGGAGAAACCTCCCGGAGCAGGGCGGGAGTTGGAAAGGTACCCTCGCACCCTTCAACGTCTCGGCTAGTTTGGAGACCGTAACAGCTGCTGACAACCCTTAGATACATGCCACCTCCCTCCACATTACACAGGTATCTAAAACTGTGGATGTTTCTCTCCAGCAACAGTTGTGTCCTATAACCGTGTACGGCTCCTGCGACACGTTTCTCGCGCCGCTGTCCTCAGTGGCAACAAACCGACCCAGGGCCTTTAGCGACCCAGACTCACATTCAGACCCCGCTGCAAAAACCTCATCAGCGGCACCTTCCCCTGGTGTGCCGACAGGATCCCCTACGCAGACTCGGAGCCCACCGTCGGCAGAGGCCGCCCCGCCCGCTGCAGGCTGCCGGGCCGCACGGCGCGGTTAGGGGCGGGGAAGCTGCCGGGAGAGGGCCAGGAGCTCCCCCTCCCGGGCCCGCCGCCCGCCGGCAGCGCCGAGCAGCGCTCCGTAAACAAGAGATATACTTACTGACGGATGCTCCCGGGGGGCATTAGTCTTTCTTTTTTTTTTTACGCTCCCTACTCAACGCGACGAGCAGGAAAAGCCCAGGATTGCACAGTAAATGCAAAAATTTTCATCGTGAAAACGCTGTTTCATTTATCATGAAATTCTTCTCCTGAAAAGTCGTCAAACTCCTCATTCAGTTTAGGGAAGGCTTACAGAGAGCAGGTCCTTCAGCAAAGGAGCCAGCAGTACCTCAGCTTCAGCCACCTCCAGTGAGGTTACATGTTCCGTCCATCCCTCCCAGGCTCTAGCACTTGCTAACCTCCACAGAATAATGCACGGTAACCGGGAATTAAAAATTAAGCTTCTGAGGGTCTCATTATCTTTGATTTTTACACAGTGGTGTCCAAGTGGACCCAGAATTAAGATCCTGTTACAGTCAGCTGCTGGATAAACACTAAGTTCCTCATCACCTCTTTTTCTTGTTACAAGCACTCTGTACTCACAGGTATGCAGATATCAGAGCTATGGTGTCACCACCCGAAATAAAAAGTTACATCAACAAGCTGAGCTTTGCTGCAGCACAGCTCTGCGTGTTAAAGCATCCCTCAGCCAAACCCTCCGCCAGCCAACCGCTGCTGGAAACAGCGGGTTCCCCGTTAACCGGAAATACTTCCTTTGGTATAACTGGCAAGATCTGGAATGGAAGTATGTTTAACACTTACCCGATGCCATTACAAGTAATTTGTTTCAACCATATTTAAAAGGGCAGCCCCTCAGCTCTCCCCACATACATGCAACTCCTCTTGCAGCTGAGTAGTTGTCGGCTTGTCCACTAAAACCAGCCAAAACCATCAATTTGCAGCAGACCAGCATGGGACCCCAGTTTAAATGCAAATTTATTCTCATAGCTGTGTCCAACATGAAACACATTGACAAATGCAAGCTCACATCATAAGGTACTTACAAATGTCTTAGGATTAAATTCTATATATTTGCACATGTGTGTGGAGCGCTGTTCCCCAGGATATTAAGCTGAAAGATGTTCTCTGGAGTGCTGCGTTCCCCGGCTGCGCACCCTCCCCGACTCTGCAGGGATCCCAGTGGGGCAGGAGCAGGAATGGCCCCAATTTATTCAAGTTTCTTTCTTAATCACAGAATCACCTGCCTAAGGCTTTGGAAGAAGAGAGAAAGCGGACAGGGAGCGTGAAAACACAGAACCAGCACTCTCAAAGATTAGTCACGGTAAGTAAGCTCTTCAGGGGGCACTGCGGGTCCTTCTTGCAGCGGTTTCAAGAGGGCAGAAGACAGAACTGGATTCAAGACATCTCAACCCACTGGACCCAAAATGGAGCCCAGAAATTTAGCCAATAGATCTTTGAAGGTGCATAACCTGTTGGTTTGTGAGTTTTTTTAAATTTAATTTGAACATTTGGGGCTTGAAGTAAAAAATAAAACATGATATGTTTGGGGCATGAGCCTATCTAAGCAAAATAATCCTGAATGCTTCTGGGATTTCTGTGTAGGAAAGCATTCACTGCAGGTATACATGCCTTACAGAAGAGGCAATCACTGAAGCCAAGGAATAATGAAACAAAATAAAATATGGAAGAAGAGAAACAAGTAACAGGTATAGAAATAACAGGTAAGTAATATCAACATGTAAATAAATAATAAGACAAATAGTTAAGTAAAAAGTTTGAAACTGGAAAAAAATCCAGCAAAAATACATGCTCATAAAAAGCTCCAGCAAAGCTGAGAAATTGAAGGCTGAAAGAAACTATGGGTTGTGTTGCATACCTCCATCATTTTACGGCTAATATGTTAGACACTGCTAATACCTATTTGTACGTGTCGGGTTCATGCCTGTGGAGCAGCTGTCAAAGCATGCTGTAACACATAATCCTGGGGACCACGGGACTGCAAGGCTACTGCAAAGTGAGTGGCGACTGCTGCCTCACGTGAGTGTGTGATAAAGGTCGTATCACAGGCCTTGAATGGCCAATAAGTCATTGCGTGGTTCTGACTGTTTAAAATATAACACAGGGTAATGTTAAGGAAGGGTTGACTTCCATATAGAAACAAAACAACGCACCAGAATTTCGCGGTGGGGGGTTTCCATAGTAACCATGCACACAATCTAGCAGAAGTAAATTCAAAATGATGCTTTCGCTATCTGAAAATAAATATCCACCTTCTGAAGAGCAAYGCTAATTAACATTAGCTTCCGTTTAAGATACAATCAGGATGTTGTCAGTTTTCTGTATCTTAATATTAGGCATCCCAAGTGATCCATCGATAGATTTGATCCAAAGTGCCTGAACCAAATGTTTCAGGAAGTGATAACCAATGCTTTAATTTTCAATCTAAAAAGGGGAATTTATCAACAATATCAAGACACTTATTTAAATATAAAACGACTTCTACAGTTGAGATGAAGACCACAGACATTTACCTTATAGATTAACTTCTTGTAAATGGTTTTCTTTATACAATGTGATACTAACAGAGACAGTTTGTGCTACTGACAGACAAGTTCTGCACACAATAATACAGAGAAAATATTGCACAGTAGATAATTATTTTCTAACTCTAGAATCTTAATACAGAAGTTTTAGGTACAGAACCCACAATCTGTAAAAAGGTTGAGAACAAAGCAAGCCAATAGTTAGACGTACAATTCATTGTAGGTAATATGGGGGAAAAAAAAGGATGTTTTTTGTAAAGGATCACTCTGCTCATCTTGCAGGCTTTAATTAAGTGGCTAAGAAGTAAGGAGCAGCTAAGAGCGATTCCTTTGTAACCTGCTTTTTTCAGGCTATAAATGTGGCTTTGGTAATAGTAGTACTACATAAAAACATTAAGAAGACTGCCTATTTACCAATGCCTGGATATAGACATTAACTTGCCTGATGTCAGCATGAAGTTAGGATATCAGTGTATTTTTAAGACTATCTTGAAAAGAAGACATCTAATCTTTGTAGTTAGTTTTGGACTGATGGAGCTGGGTTTGACCCTGTTGAAAAAAAAAATCTGATACGCCAGCAGCACTTTATAGCAACTTTTTTGTACTGTGCATCAGAAGAATATTCCCCTAGAATTTTCAATAGGAGGCCCCAAATTTAAATATTAAGTGCTTTCCTGATGGACACTGGCACTATCAGACAGCTTGCACATTTAAGCTACTTGAACCTGGGAACGTTTCTTAGTACCCCGTACATAGAGACCGCCTAGTATGGAATGCATGCTGGGACTAAAAAACTTTTAAAATGCAGAAACAAGAGTCCAATCTGATGGGAGTATACATGTTTCTTGCTAATGCTGTGCGGGCCTAAAATAGTGCCAAAATTAATTTTCTTTCTTCGTACTGCTAGGTAGGTCAACATGCAGGTTTTTTTTCCCACCTAGAAACAAGGCTACAGCTTCAGCAATTCAGCACCAGCAAAAACAACAGAACAGACTTCAGGCAAAAAATTTAACCCGACAAGAGAAACAAAACACCAGCACGTGTATTTGAGTGGCAGCTGTATGAAGTGTTTTGGGTTTTTCTGTAATTGTATATTAATCTCACTGTGAGCCCCAAATCAGGTTTCTTATGTGTTAGGGCCACGGATATTTCAGCACCAAAGGACAGAAGAGGAGTGTTAAGAGAAGTGCAAGTCAGAGCACTTGGGAAAGCCAAAATTGTACTGATTTTGCTTGCAGAGATTATTTCAGAAGAATCCCTAAAACTCTAGCTGATTGTTTCTGCAGACGGCTGGTAAAAACTGCCAACAGGTATCTTATCTAAACCATATTCAGCAGAAAACAGGAGAGGGGACCCAAATTTCTATGAATTCCAAGTATCCTGACTCAACAACTCCAACAGATCAAGCATCTGATCCATTTTCAGAAACGCACTCTACGAAGGTGTGTTTGTGGTCTATAAAACACTCCTGCTACTCTTAAAGCATCATAGACCTTCATAAACAAATCAAACAACTGTTGTTGTACTGAGGAAAAGTACAAAGCCCTGACTAACAAGTGGTGCTTGACAGACACTCAGTTATGCTTACGTTACCCTACAGATCAGACTGATGCCTCAGCAGCCCCGAATTTTCACAGCAGCTCCTCCAGAAAGGCCACGGCATTCTGGCTTCTTGTTTAATCTCTTGGAAACGAGAAGGCAGAAAAGTGATGAATGCAGGTTTAACTGAGGAGTGCTTTAGTCCTGCACAGTTCACTCCTAAATCCATAAATTAGACTATTATTTTTGGGAAATCCTAGAAGGCCTGAGATATATCCATACCTTGAGATACTCCCTTTTTTTCTGCTTGCCCTATTCATGTATCTGAGATTTGTCCATATTCCAGGCAAGGAACAGCCACTCCAGTCCCTTTCACTTGACTGCAGTCAATCCTTGCATGAGGTTTGCCCCATCCTTCCCATATGGAGACGTATGACAAACACAGTTCTCTCCCTTTTCATTCTTCATCCAGGCCAAGAAGCTGTTGCCCATTTAGATGTCAATATGCATACAAGTGACATTTTTAAAACAGCTTCAAATACTGTAACAGCATAAGAAAAGACAACCTACCATCTGCTTTCTTAGGAAAAACGTCATCTTTTCAGAAAGCGCTTATTTAATGTCTAGCACAGGGTTTCTCTTTCTTGGTCATGATCCCTAGGGGCTCCTTAGAGACAAGTTTCTCTTATTAAAAATAAAGTATTGTAACAACAAAATTAAGAACAAAAATTTTTTTCCATTTTGAGTTGAACAGTTTTCTTGCTGTAAAACTTCTAACCTAAATTGTCTAAGCAAGCTGAAGTACCAAGAAGTGATCACACTGTCTTTCCAAAACATAGCTACAGTTAATACCGTACAATCACATAAAAACCTGTCCTTGTTCTCAATTGCTTATAAATGATGATATCAAACACTTGGGCACCTCACCAGTGCCATGGAGTTCAGTAATATCACTATAGGTGCAGCACTGTGCTTACATGCTTCTAGGATGACCAATGAAACTAACTCAACAAGGAATGAACATTCCTCCTCCAACCCTTAAACCTGCAATTCTTCAAGCAAGCTCATGGAGACAATAGATCCTTCAGTACTTCTCTCATACAACTTCTTCCACTGCTCTAGGGCTCTGAAAGCTTTTGAGTATTTTTAAAGAATATTTACATGTTAAATGATACATAAAGAGTTAATGAATGCACAAGTAAAATATGCAAAAATAGTATTTCTTATAGGAGCAATGCTGCTGTATGTTGTAGTGGTTTCCTAAGTTTATTACTTTTGTCCTCATACACACATTGCTTCCTTAAGGTGTTACATGGAGAAGGCCTCAAATGTGTCCTTTAATGACTTAGAGCAAACAAGAGCAAATTTGTTGCTTGATGTGTACAATGCTGCATACATCTTTACAAGCACCCCAATGTTACATTTCTTAGCTGCGAGATTCCACAATCCCAGGTACTCGCTGGTATCTCTTACTGACTTCAACTAATAATAAAGGTTTTATTTCAATTAGTCTTGCATTAGAATCAGTGATTTAGATTTAAATTAAATTCACATAATTTTCACATCCTGTGGGTATGCACGTTTTGGCAGTACTGCAGAAATGTACTGCAAGTTGCATAGAAGTTGATTGAAACCGTCAAACCAGTATTTAACTGTTTGCTGACATGTACCTCAACATTGACTTACGAAAAATAGTCCAGAGTGAATTTATCTGAACATACAAAAGTACACTCAGAAAACATATTTTAGTGTCACCTGCATGTATGGAAGGAATAGAGGTTTTATTGCTACATTTTTAATTACTGAATCACACATGACAGCTTTTTTTCCCATTATTTGCTTTGCGACTACATATACCACCTCAGACTTCCAGAATTTTTTTTCCACATAATGGATATTATAAAAATCTACTTTTAAGATTCAAAAATACTAAAAAAAAGTTTTAAACATAAAAATTTCATTACTTCCTTTTGTTCTGATCCCCAGCCTTTGAAAAACTGTAACATCCATGCAGTCTCATTAAATACATTTGCTCAGATAATGTACAATAAAAGCAATCCCTAAGTAAAATTCACAAAGTTTTTGCAGAAACTTGTATTCAATCTGTTATCTCTTCCCTCCTGAATTCAGTGCTGCAGAAGGCAATATTCTGGATATGCAGTCCAGCAGTCCTCACCATTTTTTCCCCATTTAATTCTCATTTTCTGTAATTTACAACTTTTACTTTAATCCTATTCAGTCAGAATACATGGAGTTTTAGAGTTGTCCTTCTAGACTTTCTATGTCTTTTGGTAATATTAACAGGCTTACTCCACATATTAAAACTTACTCCCTACCACATCCCCCTTTAGGGCTGTGAATTCCTGTTAGAGAAGACCATGCCTTTTGGGGGAAAAAAATTGCACGCTGCCACCAATTCTTAGATGTATCAACAGTCTGTAGATACCAACTACCAAAAAAATACTCAAATCCAAACAAGCATAGCCCAGAAAAATACCACTTTAAGATTAATTCAAACAGCAAATCTTTCATCTTCAAGGTCAGGTGTCCTTTTCAAAAGATATGCTTTTAAGATTGTAGTTTAGATAAGACAGGCAGAGCTGATTTAATAATTAATTGCTGCTGCTGTTTCCTCTGTAAGTGCTACTCTGAACCATGCATTCTCCCTGCTTTTTTCTTGCACCATCTCTGCAATTCACCTGCTGCCCTGACGGGCGAGCTTAGCTTGCTAAACCAGCAGAAAACTAACCAAAGAAAGGGGGAAAAGGTCCAAAACCACAAATAAATCAAAGTGAATAGCTTTCTCCTATTATTTGATAGCAAGTTGAGCAGTGTCACTACAGGGCGAGATGAGCAGAAGCACTGCAGGTAAGAAAGAGGATCCCAGGACTGGGCAGGAAGGGTGAGATGAGAGGAGCAGGCTCGGCCTTCTCTGCAGCAGCGTGCCATTAGATCCATTCAAATGCCCATTAGATGCCCAACGAGTGACAACCTGGCACAGTGATAGCCAACAGAGCTGTAAAAAGGGCACCGATGTCACCAACAGAGAAAACATCCTGGAGAGATGATAACGTTTTAAAGCTGCTGAAGGTTTTGCTGCTGTTGAAACAGGTTCTTGCTTATTTTACAAGGACTGCAGCTGTCACTTGGTGATCAATCCACACTGGAAAAGAGCACCGCTGCACCTCATGACCTGGGGCTGCTCTCACAGCTGAGCCTCCAAACTGTATTGTCTTCTTCCAATCTATGAACATTTACCATTGAGGCTCAACAGTTTATCCCCACAAAACATCACTGACCGCTGTCCTGTTTATAACAATGTTATTTGGGGAAACGATGGCAAGCGTTAACAGTCTGGCATCAATCGCCTGATACTTTTACCACACTGGCCTGTCTTAGCTAACCTAGCTGCCTTCAGCTATGGCCTTCATACAGCAGAGAGGACATGACAAATGTGGTTAAGAATGAGTAACTAACTCTTCATACAGTAATATTTTGAGAAACGTGATCAGGAGTCTGTAAAGAACTGAATACAAAAGGAGAAAAACCTCTTCATTCATTATCTCTGTGTATCACCAAGAAACAGTGTGCTTCGTTTTCAAGAAGAAAACACTAGAATAACTTAGAGCTGCTGAGCCTACTGGACACTGCAGACCTACTTCATCAGTGACTTTTACGTATCTAAGAAAAGACTATTAGAGAAGCAATACAGGGGGACAGGGAATTTGTTATAACACTTCTATACTCAGTGCACCTTGCTAGACTGGGGACTCAATACTATAATAATATTAGTACCTTACTTGTGAGACTAATACATTTTGTTACAAAAAAATCTAATCCTGCCATTGAAAATTCTCTAAACTTTAAAATAAAAACATTTTTCATTTTTAATTTGCCCCAAAGTTTTCGAATAAAAGATGAACTGGAAGTACCACAGTTGCACTGTTTATTTTCTCTCTTAGTTAAAAATGATCTTTTTAGTTAAATTGAGAATTTAAAAAAAAACCAACTCACTACATTAAAACTAAGTTCTACACTGAAACAAAGTTTCACTATACTAAAACCAGTAAGTCAGCATGGAACAAATAAAACATAGGTTGCCCGTCAAAAGAAAAAACAGTCTGAAAGACAGTGTAACACTGTTAGGCATGCAGATATAAATGTTCATTTGCACCACAAGCAAAGTAGTTACTGCATTTCTTGCAACACTATATGAATATTCCACACATTAAGGAAGAAGATATCACTAAAGCAACACACATCAGGAAGCCTTTCGATAATGTAAGAATAGATGGATTGCAATCAAAGTTAAAAAAGCAAACTGCTACAATATGAGAACTTTTCTACAAAAGGCTAATCCACATTAATAAAAACACTACTAAACATCACTGCCATTAATCTTTTACTTTAGATTAATATTGACTAAGACAAAACATATTTTAATGTAACGGTATGGGTTACATTTTAAAATTGTTTAGTCATTTTTGCCATCGGTACAATCTAATGTTTCTAGGAATGCAAGTTATTTTTATTAGGCAGCCAGCTGCAGACATTGCTGGAAGTTAACTATGTTAAGTTCCAGAAAAACTGGGAAAATTACCATTCATATGCTTTCAAAAGCTTCCCGAACATGTGAATGGAAGCCGTGTTTGAATGGCAAAAGTCAAACAATTTTGAAACTAGATTGAAGGAAATAAGTAGTGATTTATTTGCAATGTATCTTTTTATTCCACATAAAACCACTTATGCTTAGTGACCAAGATTTGGTCCATGCTTACAAGAAGGTACTACTACAATGATGTATTATGAAATAATCTTTAAAAAATGAACTATGAGCAACTGCTTTAAAGAATTACTTTCATGCACACAGCGCTAGGGAAGGCAATAATGACTAATGGGGAGAGGCACTGCTCGGCCAGCTGAGTCCCACAGTGCTGCATACCAAGGAACGCTTACAGGGAAAGTAAAGCAGATACTCTTACATTGTGATGAAAATATAAGGCAATAAAATAACCTGGTCAGGCTTTCCTCCTGTAGTATTTTTTTAAATAATTAAAATAGGCTGCTAAATGTCAGTGTGATTATATGAAAATTCCCTTTTCTTTCACTTATGTAAAGGTAATACTGAATGACTACCTCGCATGTAGATGTCTATACTGTCTTCACCTAAAGACAGGTAAGCCTAGGTCTCCATGTCCATACAACATGTGAAGCCCACATGATAAAATCTTACTTTTTGTAATAACATTGATTCTCGAAATGTCAACATTCTTCCATTTTACAGAGAAATCAACAGACAAAAGGTATTTTAAGCCACAGCACAGCTTCCTATACAATACTCAGCATAGCTGTCATTCTTCATTTTAAACAAGTTATTAATTACTACAGCAACACTTACCCAGCAACACTTCTTATGCATAGTTCTAGATGATTGAATTAAACTTCTTGTTCTTAGTAAAAAAAGCAGAGTTTAGTTTTTGCAAATAGGTATACTTTATTTTTTAAACAACAAAAATAGACAATGTTTCAAAATTTCCGGAAATATCGTTAGGTGATCTGAATGAGACACGTAATACATCCACTGCAGTCTCTAAGGGTGTAAAACGTAGCATCAGCTAACATTACGTTGACCACACTTTTATCCTCTGAGCATGCAAGGAATGGCACTAGCTCAGCACTGTGGCCACTCAACTTCATCAAATCTTAGAAGACTTACATGGAAGTTCTTGGCAGAAACTTTGCATACTCAGAGCCCCAAAACCACTTCACCCAAACAAGACCAGTACACATCTTGCTAACCAACGGGATCTCAAAGAAGCCAGCTATACCTGCACAATGTAACATGCCTCTGCTATATCCGTGGTCCTCCTTCAACTTGGAGGGTTGAATTACTTAAGAAGAAACCAACCTCCCCCAAACTAACCGTTAAATGGAATATTTTAAAAAACAATTGGGACTGATCCGTGTGGTTCAGCTGAAGCTGAGCTTTAAAGCGAAGCATATCAGAAAAATGAGAATGGTAAAGCTTAACCAGTAAAACGCATTTAGGTCAATACCGATGCTGTCTTATCCAGTGTAAGCATCTTATGTGAATTGCACCAAGAAAAAGAATCGTAGTTTAAAGTGGGGGGGAACCAGGGCCAGGCAGGGTGAAATAGAGCCTTTAAAAGCCCAGCATGATTTGCAACACAAACACTGAGGAGCGAGCAGCTTCCTCTTTGAATGAAGCAAGGGTCTGACCCCTTCCTGTGTCACAACTCCCTGCACTTACTTAATAAGTTTTCTACTGGCAGTAAAACAAACATCAATTCTATCAGCTTCAACAGACATGTGCGTATCAAAAAAGACACCATATTGATATCACATCCAGTTTTAGAGGAGATAGAAGATGCATTTGAACAAGCACCTTCAGATCTTTCCTGTCTGGACTGCCCAGTAAGATTACTTGTGATGAAACAGCTTATACCTTATAAATTACCATTAACGTAAGTTTTTTAAGCAGATGCTGTACAGCCACATAAGAACACAAAATTTCTGCTCTAAAATTTACATGAAAAATGCAAGAAGACCATAAAGAAAATGCTACCTTGGCATCCAATGCAACTCCAAAGGTATGCCTTACAAAGCTGAGTTAAGCCACGCTTTATGCATTCATTTCCTTCACAGACATAAAATGCCCAGGTCAGATCTTCAGTTAGCTCACTCTTACACAGACATGCATGCAAGTTTCAGATTATTATGTTAATTGAAACTAAGAAGGCTGTAATACTTTTTTGAGAAGATTTTCTCATAAAAGGGATTTTCTCATAAAAGAGCTATCAAAAACTGAAAACTAGTAGTGGACCCCTCAAAATCCTGTTTGGGTAGATCTGAGTGGAGTACAGTTTGTACTTGCCAAAGCTAAAGAACGGAAGGCTGCAAAGTAAAGGTGTGATACGATGCGGCAGCAGAGATGACAGTTTTGTTAGATCATAAATACGTAAAAGCATCACCTGTTTTACTTGATTAACAGTTAATATTATGCAACTCTGACTGCAGAGAGTCAGCTGGTGTACGTATATTCTCTTGCCATTAATCAGAACTTTCCAATAGATATTCTAACTTTCCTTAATCATAAAGAAAATAATTACATTATGTTTGCTTTTTTGTGTTGTATGTATGTTTTGGAAAAATAAAATAAAATAAAATTTAAAAAAAAAAAAAAAAAAAAAAAAAAAAAAAAAAAAAAAAAAATTAAAAAAAAAAAAAAAAAATCAATCTAACCCTACAGCATATGTCAAACTTTAAAAAAACAAAACCAAGATGCAAAGCAATTCTACTAAAATGACATTAAACTAAGATACTTTAAAAATGGAAAATCGTTCTGTTTTATAAAATGGAACTACAGAGCAAATACTTAATGAATAACTAATAGTTAAAACAAAGTCTTCATCAAGCTAGTTGAATTTTTAAGAGTTCAGTGGAATATATGTTTCCATAGCTCTCTTTTGAAACCATGATACTTGAAGCTCTATGTATCATTTATTTGAACTTTGTTTCATCTCAGTGATACTATCTAGCTAGAATTGTCACGTCCATACCTGTGAGTTAAAAACCAAAACCAAACCCAAACCCAAGATGTCTGCTTGAACAGTGCTTCTGGTGCAAGTGCTGGCAACAACTTCGTAATTCCTTCATATAACTGCATCACATGATAAGCAACTGGAAATAAAACTGTCCTAGCACAGGGGCTACTGAGTAACTTGAATCCCTCTCTGCGGATGAAAGCAAAGCAGAAGAGACTGAAGCCAACTTTGCCAGGTTTCACTGACACAGATCTCAGAAATGCAAGGGAGGAAGGCACTTCACCTTTTCCTGCCTGCATTTCCAAAATCTGCCTTTCTATTTTGACTTTTCACCACACAAAGAGTGAACCGGCTACTCACAGGCTCAAGATGACTGGGCATCCTCAAATTAGGGCAGAAGCAACAATTCAGCTGCTTTGTTGCCTTATGCCTCTCTACAACTGCTTGCTGCGAGTGCTAAGAGAGAATCGCGATGGGAAGCCAGGAAAGCACATGGATAAAACTGGCATAAAGTGTCGAGGAGGAACGACCTCAGAGCGTTTACAGGCAGGATCTTCACTTGACCCATGTTCACTGTAAGATAAAATCTTTTCAACTGTCTGTTTCCAAAGAACTCCAAAATTGGGGAATGACTGAATAGGTATTGTAGTGATCTCAAAACTGCTAATGGCTGTGAGACACAGTAGTCCAGTATTTGTGGTTTTGTTTCTCTAGTTTATAAAAATAAACTAGAGTGAAAGCTGTGAACATAACATGGACTGAATATGAAAATATCCTGACCTGCCTCTCTTCCTAGTTGCCTTAAAAAACCCCAAAACCCTGCTTAGCATGTTCTTCACCGCAGCATTGCTGTTGACCTTTCATTCTTGCCCCTTTTCAAACGCAAAGACAGGCTAATTTTAATCTGATTTATTCCCAGTCTGCCAGATAAGGCTTATGGAGCAGCAGGGATCTGGGCCATGGAAGAGAAGAAACCCCAAAATATTCCAGTTCTTTCCAAGTCTGACAAACAGACACTAGATGAAGTTTTCATGACTCCCAGGACTCCAAGCTAGGAAATGTGAACTGTGTAACGTTCTTGTGCACGTCCTCCTTCTGCTCTTGGGGGAAAATATAAAGGGTTGTTTTTCTGGTTTTTTGTTTGGGTTTTTTTTTTTGCCCTTTTTACCTCTTTGCAGGGAAAAAACCCTGACCTCAATAGGGCAAATGTTACAGGGCACCTGTGTGCCATGTGTTAGGGTATATTTAACTCAGTGCACGTATAGCCCACAGCTCTCCACAGCTACCACCAGACTGACTGGACATGAGCTGTGCAGCGATGAGACAGACGAATCATAAGGGAACGCTCAGGCTTTGACAACCAACCCACTGCTGGTAACTGCTGTCTAAGCATCCTGACTGTCCTCAAAATTATTTTATATTCAGGACACATCCATAGTTATCATTGATACAACAAACACAGGAGCTGGTATTATTACGGCTTTTTTCCCCCAAATACCAATTTACGATTCTCTGACAATTCTGTGACTGGCTTTATCTCTCTTTTATGACCAGCTACTTTGGCTTTGTTCAGAGAGTGGTTTCATTTTTAAAATTCTGACTGATAAAATACTAAATATTTCTAATTTTTTTTTTATTAAAAAGCCATTTAAGTGCTAAGTCTCTAAACAAGATAAAGGTGGTGAACCCCAGTTAGACTACTTCCCTTATTAAAGCACTCACCCTTCTGTAACCAATCTGAACCCAAATCTTCCCCTCTGCAGAAGAGGCCTCTGACTACGAGGACAAAGTATTGCAAAGGGTGTTGAGGGGGTTTGCTCTCCCTCCCTCCTGCTGAAATTATTTCAATCTTTTATAAACACGTTTCCTGAACCACAGATTGGATCCCAAGTGAGTATCTTACTTGTCAAAGTTAGGGATTAACTCTCTCTCTTACTCTGTTCAACAGCTATTTAATTATTTTGTGCAAAATAAAAACATCAATAGGGGAGAAGAAATCAGTGTGGACTTGAACTTGTGTCTTCCAGTAGCAGAAGCACCCAGTCCCTCAGCCTGCAGGTAATTCTGAGCCTCTCTCAATCCTTTCCATTCCTTTTCCATATAAAACACGCAATTGGAGAAGCAGGCAAAGCCTTGCAAGCACAGTTGTTCCACCACTCCCTGGCAGATGAGATACCCCAGTTTCCATCAGCATTTCTTTATGGAAAGGAGAACACAGTCCATGTGAGTGATTACAAGCACCCATTGACACCGCGTAGCCTGCTTAAGGTGCTCTTGATTCAACTTCCCTCAAATTAGGGAAGAAAAGGGTAAATAGGATGTCCCATATTGCACATTAACTGTTCTAATCTCCACACTAGTGGCTAAAGGATCAGAAATCATTCTGCAGACCTAGACTTTCACTTCCTCTGTTTTTTCTTCAGTCTCCTAAAAGAAAGATTTTACCTCAGGCCAAGTGCAACACTTCGCCTCTACGGGCACAAAATTTATTTTGGTAAGAAAATGAGAGAAAAATTAGTTATACTCAAGCCATTTCTTTAACGTGAAAAACTTGTGTGTTTTCTTCTTCAGCAAGATACAGAAAAAAAATCCCATTTTTTCCAAACACATCTACCCAGGAAGTAGCAATAAACCACTCCCTAGTAGTTATTCTAGAATTAAGGCTACAACTGCATTTGGGGTGCAATGGATTGATCAGCCAATATATATGTATACATACAGAAATGCACATGCACACATAGACACATATGCATAAATAAAAGTTTGCTTCTTTTTCAGTCCTGTCAAAAATGACCTTCATGGTCCAGAAGCTCCGAAGGACTTGGAGATCCCGTCTCCAACTGAAGCAGTGGCAGAGGAGGCTGCAAAGTGGCTTGACAGAGCCAGACCATCTGTATTCATCTAGGAGCGCCCCAGAAGCCACGGATCCAGTTATTGAGCTATTAACAAGCAAGCAAAGCCTCTCACTGAAAACCACCTTGTACCTGAAGATCAGAAGGCAACATGGACAGCTGGGGGAGTGCAAAGAAATAAGAGAGTGGCAGGTCTGAAATGTATCCAAGCCAGAGGGGTAGAAGCTGTAAGAAGGAATCAAGTTAGTGTACATATGGGTAAGTATGATGTATTGGGGAAAAGTCAGTGTAGTTTTGTGAAAGACTGTTATGAGTCACAAATGTCCTGGAAGGCATAAAGGGACATGTGGACAAGGGAAATCCAATTGATACAGTCTACTTAAATTTCCAAGTGAAACGAGGCCATGTATTCATGTTTCTTAAAGGAAAGATAACTGCTGTGAGAGAGGAAGGAGGGTTCCAACCCCCACCCGAAGGCTAAGAAACTACTTACAGGGCAAGGAAAAGAGGGTAAAAATGGTCCTCAAAGAAAGAATTTCAGCAGTGGCAGAGCCTGCATTGGGGCCTGAACTATTCAACATATTCAGAAGTGATCCAAAAAAGAAGGTGGTTAGTGAGAGAACAAGATCTTTGGTATATAATTACTCAGAGTACTAAAGACAAAATTCAGCAGATTGCAGAAAGACCTAACATTACTGAACAGTATAACGAAATARTAAATGAAATTCAATGCAGAGAAATGTAGTGACAGACATGGAAGAAGAAAACAATCTTAACTTTATATACAAAATGATGGTCTCTGAATTATTATTACACAGTAATGAGTATAATGGTAATATGTATAATGTAATAAGTTACAATGGTCTTGTAACAGTTCTATGAAATTATCATCTCAATGATCTGTAGTGGTCACAAAGGCAAATCAAATGCTAGGCAAGGAATATAGCACATCATACCACTGCTTCCCTCCTTTCAAAAATGGTTTAGAAGAGTTGGGCAAGATACAAAAACACATAGCAAAGACATGGAGAGTCTCTACAAGAGTGACAATTAGACAAATTTGGACTTGTCAAACTGGATGAGTGACGACAGAGGAGGGTTATGGTGCACATTTATTATGAAGGTGGACAGGAAATGATTGTTCATTGCTTGTTCAAAAACAAACCAAAAAAGGAGGTATTGCTTCACACAGCATATAGCTAAGTTTTGAGAATCCTTTCCACAGGACCCTATAGCTCTCAAGTTTCCATTACGTTCAAAAAAACACTGGGTCAACAAAATTGTTCAGCAGCACAATGACAAACACCAGACTTTTCTTTTCAAGGTGCAATTTTTTGCTGCACCATTTCTATACTCATCTTACCAAACATGCAGTTCTGCACTGTGCTCTTCTCCACAGCCTTAACTGTCTGGTCCTGACTATGCCTTTCCTGCCCATGCAAAAATGCTGAAACGCTTTACTGCTCATTTCAGCATTCCCAATAAATGCATCTGGCATTAGACAGTGACAAAAAGATTTATTTAAACGGCATACTAATCCTTTGTTGTCCTAGCCAAATTCAAAACCATTATTTTTACTCATATCTTACAGCTTTCATCTACCTAGAGTCACAGAATGAGAAACACTTGTCTTCAGACTCATTTGGACATGCACACTACTACCGCAAGTTTGAGAAAGCTTAAAGTACACACGGGATGCACTGGTCTCCACTGTTCATGCAATCCGATCACCATCAAACACACACTAAAGCAATCTGAAACACCTATAATCAATGTAGACCTTTTCAGTATTGTTGGCCAATTACGGTCCATGTTTCAGCTTGCACAGGTGTATTCCTGCTTCAATATTTTGAGGCAAAAGCGGCACCGAAAATGAGACTCCTCCCTGCCAATCCTTCTCCTAACAAACGGAATTAAAAACTGAAACAATTTTTCAATCACCAATCTCAAACCTAAAACTAGATTTAAAAAAAAAAATTAAAATTCTCTAGTTACACAATTAGTAAAGCACAACATTAATGATATACCCATGAAAAGAATACCTTACACAACGCAGGGAATAAATTGAAAGCAGGCGTATCAAATAATGATATATTAATGCTCGCCTTAAACACATTTCTTATATGCAATGCTTGATATTTTATGTAAGTATGGTATTAGTTAGACTTCACTAGTTGCAGAGCAGATGCTAGGCATGATAAAAGATTATTTCGCAGAAACAAGAAGCCTGTCAAAAAAGGGGGGGGGGGGGGGAAGCTGTTTTTTCCCAGAACACTAGTCAAAGAAAATGTTCCTGGTTAACWGCATCACTAGTCTCACAAACATAAATAGCTAATGAGGCAAGTTTCCTAACTTTTAGGAAATTTAGGTAGGTTTTGGTGCAGGAAGCTGAATCAAGTATTTGAAATTGAATCAAAATCAAAATATACACGTAGTGAGGTGAACGAGTTGCCCATCATCATCTGCCTAACATATTTTAAACAGTCCTTTCATTATATCTTGTAGAATATAATTTCATTAATCTATCTAGATGAATGCAAAAAATTTTATTTTGAAAACAGAAGCCTACAGTGCGTCTAATCTATCTGTAATAATAAAATACATTTTAGAACAAGGCCTAATTCAATATTTCAGATTTTAATATGACAATTATTACATTAATATCACCAGTTAAATAGAATAGCAATAAGCTATTAAGATAATTATATGAATCACTACAGGACTGTGAAATGGGAAACACACGGAGCTTCAGCTGTATTTGAAATGATGAGAATTTTAAGTACAGTATTTTATGCATGCAAATAAAATGTTTTGAATAGATTTGGCACTAGTCAGGTACCAAGAGGTTGTGTACTACTATTACAATGAAATAAACAGAACTCACTAGATTTTAAACATGGGGCTGTGACAAACATGCTTGCATACTAGAGAACAAAAATCATATTAAAATAAACAAAAAAATATTTTTAAAATTAAGAAAGTATATAAAATCTGGGATAAATATTATTACTGAAAATCGTGGGAAAAGTATCTAAAGTAGATTTGCAAGCCTTGTACTAGCTAGTTCATCACAGCTGAGATTTCCCTCTACCGAAAAATAAGTTTTTTTTTAAACACCAAATAAAAAAAATATTTCTTCATGAAAGGCATTTAATGTTACTACTTTCAACTTGAAAAAACAATAGAACTCTTGAACTACAGCTCGGTATTTGTTTCAATTGCTCTCCATTGCACCTCTATGAAAAAGGACATATGACTATCCTGTCATCCTCCTGCCTGTCAAGAGACTTTTGTCTTCCCCACTGCACCCYAAGTGGCCTGTAAATGTTAGAAAAGGCAACAGAAACATCGTTGGAAAGCAGTATTTCAGACTATCAGAAGTAGTACTTCTGGTAAGTAACATACTGCCATTCCAGTTTTCTTTCCACTTGCCGTTGTACGTAACAAGGTAGTCTAATCCTGGCAGCTGTGAGGGCCAGAGCTATATTCTGCAGTCATCCAACCTCCTCCCAGGCCTGGTTGTCCAGCTCTGAAGGGAGCCCTGAACGCACAAGATGAGTTGCACCTCCAGCCCCACCTGCCACCTTACAGGCAGACTCAGCAACCACAACTCATGGCACAGGAGATGTCCAGCTGCTAGAGAAGACACTATCCAAAAATTGCTGCTGTTTCCTTTGGGAAAAGCCAATAGTCAATGGACAAGAATCAACTTTATGAGCCAGTTTATAGTAAAAATTTTAGTACAAGGAGAGTAAGAGGTTCCTAAACTTGTGATATGCTTTGCAAGAAATTGCTAAACGATAACATAGTAGAAATTGCAACAGTCAGAAAATTAACTAAACCCAAAATGTTTAGACAACTGCTAAAAAAGTCATGGTCAATGGGCAGGGCTACATGCAGAGAAGACTTCCACAGACTTGAAATGGAACTTATAATATTTGGTAGTGACTAATCCAAATGTTAATTACCTTCTGTAACACATGCAGAATGATACACTGTACTACCAAAACACCCCACACCCCACCCTCAAAAACTCCGCCACATCTTCCTTGTCTGATCACATGCAGGATAAACAAAGAGGTAACAGAGAGAAGAGACTTGCTCTTAACACTTCTATACTTTTGAACATAGTGAAGAAACAATGACTTCTTATTTGGGCCTTTGGCAAATTCAGATTCCACTTCAAATTTCCTTTCTTTCCTTTTCTTTTATCACAGTTTCATATAAAAAAGGATTTGTTCTTGCTTATCTTTTACTCACCAAAACACTTCCAAACAGTGAATTCAAAAAGCTCTTAATTCTGTTTTGGACTTTATCTAGGAATAGGACCATGAAGTCTTTTTTTTTTTTTAATTATTTTTAAAAACATTCCTTCTCTAAGATGGAAGACATGCACCTTATTCAGACCAAGTAAGACACGCTACGGAAAACTTCAAGCCAAATACTCCTATTCTTAATTTTGCCAGATTTTTACAGGTTATGATGGAAAATTTTCCCTATACCTTTCCCCTCTCCCCCACTATCACAACCCCCATCCCTCCACCAGTGAAGCAGCTGGAAGAATGATGCACTAAACACAGCCCTGTAAATTACAGTATGCAGGAGATTAAACTTAAGCCTAATGCTACAGTCAACCTTCAACAGCTGAGTTCTATTAATGGACACTCCTTAAAAGAAATCCTTATTGGTTACTATTTAAAACTACATCTCTATTAAAATCTTGACTGAAAGAAATTACAAGTGATATGTATCTCCCATCAATGCCATGACAACAACACCCAGTTCAAGTATGTACTGCATCGTTTACCACAATTTATATGAAGTAAAAAAAATATAAAAGGGTTCACCAATCAAATACTATCAATGAATACACTGTGCAAAAGAGAAGCTAATTTATAATGATAGGAATTATGTGTAAACTAGAACAATACACTTCCAGTGCACTGAAAAAGCCAGTGTCATTATTACTCTTTCAATCTACTTCCTATGTCGATTTATTTAAGATCAGCATTGTAAAATTACAGCAGAGTCAAGGCACTGTAAAGGCACAACTTAATAGAAAAAAATAGGGAAAAGACAATTAATCAATGTTTTACTTCCAGATGCAGGGGGGTGAAGTTACTCTGCTTAATAGCAACTGCATACATGTGTAGCATTCTGTTCACTGCTGAACATTTTCTTCTGTTGAATACTCACTGCTCCCCAATACACAATCCTTTGAGATTCAATGCTGCTAAAATGTTCCTGCTTTCTCATTCAAAGAATCTTCTGAATGAAGAAATTTTCAATTATTGACACATCAACCTAGGGCGAATTTTTGAAGCGCAGAAGTCATCTATGGGAAGTTTGTCAGCTTCCTACTTACACGACTCATTGACCTTGTAACCCTCTATATATCATATCTATTTCTATATCTGCACTTCTCTGTTTTAGGCTCTGTCACTGATGATGAATTAATAACAACAAAGAAGAAAGCAGTTTAAGCAGTGGGATAATRGCAGAAAATGTAAAAAAAGCCAACCCTATCAAAAGATGTGCTACTTGTTTCTAAGCAAGCAGGTCAGCAGGTCTGAACACAGCTCCACTTTTAATTCACACACTAGACTAAGAAAGGAAAACACAACAAACTCCTTCCAGCCTTGAGCAGATCTCAGCAACCTGCAAGGTGAAGACATGTTACATTTGCTGTTGCTCTGAGCATCAGCTCTGCATTTTTCAGTCCCTACCACAGCCCGTCCCTTGGATCTGGGTGTTACTCTCTACATTCAGGTTTACTTTGTCTGATACATCTGCAATGCAAAAAGCATGCGCTAGTCTTGTTTTAGCCTGGATTACGGTGTGCCTGGTGGTTAGGACATTCTCCTCTCCTAGGAGGTGGAAGATGAGAGAATAGGTCCTAGGTGGTAAGGTTACTAAATCCAAATCTCTTACTTCCTGGACAAGTAATTACAGAGAAGGTAGGATTTTTTTTTTTTCTTTCTTGAATGAACATGGCCTTGTCAAGGTATCTTTCATTGAGCTCTCTCCAGGGCACACATGAAAAAAACAAGCTGTTTGCAGTCCTGGATGAGCACAGTAGCCAATACTGAGGTAACCAACACTCTCACGCATACGAGTGGCTAAGAAGGTTTTTTTATTTATTGCTTCATTTGAATCAAATATTAAAATGCCAACTGATTATCTTTTATGCATCTAAGTGCTCTTCTAAATCTGGCCAGAGTTTATCAGCACTTAGGATATAGAGCTGGTGTCTTCAAGGAGTAAACAAAGACAGAGTTTGCATTTCTGTACCTATTCAGAGTCTCAAGAATTGCTGACAGTCTGCAAATACAGTACTCCAAGAATATGTAGGGAAAAAGATGAATTCAAAGGAGTGTTATTTCAGTTTTGCCTTTTCAAGGGTAATATTCGCTCTACCTGGATTGTCCATGCAGCGATGTACTATTTAAATTCTATGGGAATGGTGCAAAAGATGGCTTGCGGCCACAGTTTCACAGCGACCGCCATTACGCTGGGCTTGGAGAACTTGCAATGACATGGACATGACAGACCCACATAACCTGCATGTACCACTGCAGGAACTACAACTTAGATTTTCATTGCAGACAGAAGACAGAGGGTTATGCCACTGGCTGTACTTTGGTCTCGAGAACAAGATTTCTTATAGAAAGACTGTAAAGCTAAAGCAAATTTTTTGTATGCTTTCAGCTACTAGGGGTTTCCAATTTAAAGTAATGGAAATGAAAGTTACAGACAAAATCAGTGTATCCTAGGCAATTGCACAAGTAAAAATGTACAAATAAAGGTACACACAAAACATTCAATTCCTTCTCCCCCCACCCTCACCAAAGAAAAAGAAAAGTGGGATTCTTCTCAGTCTAGCTGCTACTGTTGCCGTATTTAACAAAAAGCAGGAGGGACGAGAGTAATTTTCATAATTTTAATTCTTTTATGCAGTGAAACCTAACCATGTGACAACCAGAAAGTTATTCAATCAATAATGATATCATATAACAAGTTTTGACAAGGCTGTGAAAAAAGAAAATCGCAGTAACAGAAGGAGAATCACTCAAAATGCCATTGTCCTTGAAGGGCACAAGAGCGCTCCCCTTGATAAAAGGTCAAATGCAATGGATAAAATATTAACAATTACAAACCCCCAAACAGCTGTATTTAATAAAAAACAAGGCATTGAATAATTGAAAATAATACCAAAACTGAGAATAATCCATCAAATGTGACAGTGATACCCATATCAAAATCCTTATGCAAAAAAAGATGCCAGCTAGTAATGTTCCAGCTCATGTTAAGAAAGCAAATCATTCTTATTCATACTGTAAGCTCAGCCTTCTTGTCTTTAATCATGGTTCATTAAATTGTAACGCACAACTATTACAATGTAAAATAGCTAGTCTGAGTAATTCAAAATATATAACCTCTCTTAGGAAAATAATTATGATATGGAAGGGAAAATAATTTATTTATATTCTTCAGTGCTCCATTACTTTCTAGCTTGTTTTTATTTTAAATGATGCTTATACAGCCAACAGAAGGATAAAAAGGAAATACCCTTTTCCAACTTTCGTGAGGACATGAGGATGTCAACCCAAGGATTTATAACTCAGAAGTAATGAAAATCACGGATAGTTTTTTTTCTTTTTTAAGGAATAAGAATTTCTACTTCTTAATTAGAAGCTCGTTAGAATAACCTTAGAGACAGGCAGGATAGATAGCAACAAGCTTCCAATAAAGAAATTGGCAAAAGAAGAGATCTTCATTGTCACTTCTCCTTGACGAAGCAAAATTGTTCTCCTTTGTATGCTAGGACTTCATCAAATGGGGATTTAAATATTCAGTTCATTAAGATACCCTCCACAGTTTTGGAAACTGTTCCAGACTATGTTTGGAAACTTTCTTTGATGGTTATACTCCAGTTATTGTTTAACCAAGCTGCGTTATTTAGCTTGGCTAATTCACCTCTTCCCCTCAGCTTTACTTTTAACACTTTCCCGTCATGAATTTATTTCCTCATATTAAAAGGAAAAGTCAAGATGTTTTGAAAAGCTCTGTATATGTACACTGCTCGTTCTTCACTGTGCCAGAGCTACCTTTTATGAGAGATTTTCCTTTCAACAGGAAAAGAACAAAGTTAACGAGCCTCTTATTGTATGGAACATTTAAAACAAAATAATCAGAACTGTATCTGATGCTCTTTAGTCTAGTAATAAGAATATGAAGCTTTACTCTCTCTGGGGCCAAAGGGAAATAGAAACGTCTCCTGGGAAACGGTACCGGTCCCATCTTAACAAGTAACAGACAGACTGTCACAGAATTGGAGTTAACAAAAGTCATATGGACAGAGCTCAGCATAGGCTGCCACCCTAAAAATCTCCTAGAAAACAGATATATTGGAGGAAAAAAAAAAAACTTAAACAAACAGCAAGAATATTATTGTACTTCAGGGATACTAAAACACTACATTTTTGGTCTCCCAAGAAATGCTCTATATCTTCATTGAGGTTGGCATTTGAGAACAAAGTCTCAGAACTAAAATTCCCCACGTGCCAAGTACACTTAGAAATGCTGCAAGCTGTATAACTAGACTGACTTCTCATTTCAAACTACTTTATGGAGAAATAAATACAACTACATGTTAACACACTAAAAAAAAAAAAAAAAAAAAAAAAAAAAAAAAAAAAAAAAAAAA
>JAYKAV010003298.1:250414-350068 GCA_035582835.1 Phoebastria nigripes | reverse complement strand
AGCAGATCATCCACCTGGTCACACCGCACACAGGTGTTGTCTCTGCTGCCCTCTGGTACAAGGGACAGTCTCAGGCACTCCCTGCAGCCGGAGACCTGGACAGCTGTATGCTTGCGTGAGGGCTCCGTCTGGGTCGCCACGTTCCTTCTGGCAATGGCTTTTGGCCAAGTGGAAACCATAGCTAGCTGTTCTTCTGCAAGGTTGGCTGGAGCCTGATGTTCGACAGGACCACAGAGCATGCACCACCCCGCAGGGCCAGCTGGCCAGCTGCCACAAAAGCAAAGGAGGCCAAAGGCTCCTCTGCTCCCTTCCCTTCTTTTGTGGGTGCTTTGTGCCCATTGGGGGACTCAGCACCCTTCCAGTGGAGGGTTTACTGACATCCTGGTGTCTTTTTTTTCTCTTTCCTGTGGAGAAATGTGAAATACAGTAAAAATCATGGTAATGAGCATTTTTTATCTTCTGTTAGCATTAAATTAATATTAGTCTTCAAAATAAGTGATGAACTAATTGGTTCACTTAATCCAGGTCTGAACACTGAAATCAAATCCAAATGAGCAGGCTTTCTTGCAAAGCCSAGCTACCTGGAAGGTAGGGGAGATGTATCTTTTTTGTTTTTTCCTACTTCATTGATCATCCCAAACAGTATCATATAGTTACAATCTTGACAATTTATTTCTTTATAAGTGCAATTCTGTCTTTGATGGTACTTTGGATCAAATCAAACTCCAGATGCTACTGTAGTACACATAACAAATAGCAAGTAGAGAAAGCTTTGCAAAGTGCATTTTTCATTACAGTCTATTTAACATTGTTGTAGGTCTTGCCTGATCATTCTGGTGCACATAATTTTACAAAGATTTTTTTTCTGGTCTAGTTGTATGGTCCGATCTTTGGAGAGACATGATCCAATTTCTATCTGTGTTAGAATTGTTTGGAGGAGGGAGAGTCTGAAGCAGTAGAGAACTGTGCTATAACCTTTATGATGATGTCCTTAGCTAGGACCAGCTCTTAAAGCATAGTTGATCCTGGGAAATGAGCACTGGTTTCTGGAGATAATAAGAACAAGGATTTGCTGTATTTCATCTGAACCCCCTCTCCTTCAGGATGATAATGGACTCAGACCCCATACCTTTACTCTTCCCAAATGCTGAGCTGTAGAGTCCTCTAATCCTCTGCTTCTCGCCAGAGGGTAAACGATACCAACAGAAGCACGACTGACACGCTTCCAGCTTTTCTCAAATTTGCAAAACTTTGAAATTTGGGGAAATGTTGTGTTCATTTCCTTTTTCTCTCTTGCCATTGCTGGGTGTTGCACTTAATAAAATGTTCTATGTTCTGACCAACTCATAAATGTATGGAAAGGCTGGGATTCATTTTGTTCCACTTCAGTCCGACAGGTAGATGTGTGGGGCTGCAGGCCCAGTTTGACCAGCTTTAGGTGCCACTGGCATCTTCTTCCCACTCCCAACCTTTTCTCTCACTCCCACCCCTGTATCATGGTGTGCTGTCCCCTGCTTGTGCTGGCACGGCAGTTTGGGTGCCCTTGCGCTGACCTGGATTGGGAAACCATCCAGGTCAAAAATTCCCGTGTTAAAAAAAAGGTGCCCCCTCAACGTTTTTTTCCTAAAGTCAAATTAATTCCTCAGTCTGACTCATATCGCACTGCTCACACAGCTGAGCCAGGGCTAAGGAAGTGGGCAAAACCCATAAGGAAGTGGTAGCAAAGCCGTAAGTTGAGTATTGCCACTCAAGACAATTCATTGTGAGCAAGCAGCCTTGGTATGAAGCTGGCAGCATCGGCTGCGGCTCACCCAACCCACACCCCGGGGTCCATGTGGGAGGGGAGAGGCAGTGCCTGGAGGTCTCCCCTCTTCTCCGTGCCTCTGTGGGGGACAGAGAACACATCGGTCCAAGGATGGGGGGTACTGCTATGCCAGGGTGCCTGCTGGGCTCCCCCAAAGCTGAGGGCTCCTTGGGGTGACCAGCGCAGACCTTGGTGCCTCACCCGATGCCAAAGGCAGGGCAGGTAAAGCTCGCCTGGAGTGGCACAACTCGGGAACGTGGATATTTAACATGTTTTCTGAAGTCCCCTTTTGCCACTGAGTCTTAAAGGAGAGAAAAGATGAGAAAGGCTCACCAGCTGTACATAATCATACCAGCATTTTTGTATTTCATCACCTTTTTCCAAATGCAATGTTCTCTGCTAGGGTCAGTGGCTTTGTAAAAATGGGAATGATATTGTTATAGAAAAAAAGTGCTAACAGCCCTCACAGACAAAACCAACAGAATGAAATCTCAGACCAGTTTGGATTTGTAACACTGTGCATAATACACATGTGTGCATTTTTTTCTGTTAAAAATTGCTAAAATAAAAAAATGTTGCTTAAATTAAAAATTGCCTCAGTTTTGCACTGAAAGCATTTGTTGTAGGTAGTGAATTAAAACTGCACATCATGCATAGTAAGAAGACATATGAAAGACTTTGCCAAAGAAGCTTTGATACGCTTAAGATGCTGTGGCAGCCACAACTTCTTTTTTGTTTATATTTCAGGAAAAGTAATTTCCTGTCAATCTGGGCCAGACTCAGAGAGTGGGAGTATTTGCAAACACAGGTTACTCTAAAAATAAGTTGGAAACGATAGTTCTGTACACTTCGAAGAACGATACTTGCTGGGAACAGTACAGCTTCTCAGAGACAAAAGTCCAGTCCTTCAAAAAAAAACCAAGGAAAAACAATGATGTCACATACTGCTTAGGGACATTAAAGCCCCTAAGTTGTTCTTATCCAGTGATGGCACCGCATGCTTTCCACATACCACAGCACGCAGCAGTAAGGAGCAGTTAGAGGTCACATTAGAAAAGAGGGGGGAACTGTTTCGGTAGCTTCCCAAAGTAAGCGTGTTCTTGAGATTTAACTTTGCTGCTTTTAACAGTTACAACACACCAGTTTATCCCTTGTATAATGTCACCACAGTAATTCCAAGGTAGTATTTTTCTGGTTCAGTGAAAACCTTTTTTAAACTGTAATAAGAAAACAAGGGGATATGTGTGTGTGTTAATATACATACATACGTACATGTGTATATGAATGAGCATATGCGTGTGTATATTGTAATACATGTGTCTATAAGTTTGACCCAGAAGCAGCAGAACAGTTACGAGGGGCATGAGGCTTTGTTTTCTGCCTGGTGGGAACAAGCTCAGAGGCAGTTGTGTAACCCCTATAGCTTGGCACGTATGGCCTCTGCTGCCGTGCGGATTATCTCTATTATGTAACTGCATTTATACAGGAAGCTAACAGCATCTAACAAGGTAAAAATAAGCGGACTTCTATAATTTCAAAGGACAATATTTTAAACTTCGTTCATGCGGCTGCTCCTATTTCAACAATAAATGTGGCCTCTTCAGACATTTAATTTATTTTTTGCCTAGGATGATATTTTAACACACTGGCAGCCTGTTTTCTCAGAGAGAGTCAGAGCTCCTTTCTCATTTTTCCATTACAGCAAGAACTCTCCCGGCTTTTATTTAAGGTGCTCTCCAGTATCTGTGAGAAGCAAAGCAGTCCAGAGTATTGGTCCTGCTTTTTCTCCTCAGACAGTCAAGCAGTCTGACATTTGTGGGCAGCTTCTGGAAAATGGTGTTTGTTTCCATGCTAGTAATAACCTTCTCAGTCAATTAGACAGCAGATTATTAAGAGCATTTTTTATATTGCTCCTTCAGATGCTGGGTTTCCAGGGCAGAACAAAAAGTATTTAGTTTTTCCCCTTACTGAAGTTGCTCCTTACCTTGGCTTTGTGTCCACTCGCCCTATGTGCTATGGAAACCCTATGGGACTGACGCCGCACCCCTCGATGGCATTTCGGGCAGTGGGTCATGTACACAGAGGGCAGCTGGGTTTTCTTAAGCTAACACTTGCATTCACCTTGTGTTGTTACCCCTGCCCCCCGTGTATGGCTGCTCATGCCTCTCCCTGTGGGGAGTGGAAGTGAGTTTCAATATGAGCATTTTAACGCTCAGCACAAGGTTCCCGATGGGGACGTTAAAACAGGCTCACAACAGGTATCGCCTCCCCTGCGCTGCGCTGCCTTGGCTCCGTGGGTGCGGGGAGGACCCAAGGCACTGGTGGGGGTTGTTTGCTATGAGGGTCCCCTACATGGGAAAGCACAGGCCCCAGTGGTGATGCTGATCTTCCTCCTGCTCCTCCTCACCTTCAGCGGGCTGCAGTGGGAGCCATGGGGGAGCATTGCCCCTAGGTGACATGCAAGCTGGCAGGGCCAGTGCATGACACTTTGCTGCTCTGTCAAAGGTGCTTCTTCAAGCTGGGTGCATCTTGCATAGTCCTTAAGTACCTACAATGGTAAGCGATACTGATTGCATGGGGTTAATTAGCACAAGGATGAACTGAAGCCCTTCAGAAACTTCGGACTGCTTCACAGACAAGTACTCTTTTCTTAAGTCTCAGCATCAAACTTTATTTTGTGGAATTTGGACAAACAACAATTTTTCTAAACCTGGAAGTAGGAAGAAATAAGACAAGCTCTCCCTGGGCCTCTGTAGGAATACAGGTACTGATGCACCTTGATTTGGAAGGAACAGTGATGTGTAAGCACTGTTGTTGCATTCATAGCTCAGCAGCAATACTCAGCTCTGAGTATACTTGGATAAAAACCCGACAATAAACTGACCTGATTGCAATGAAGATGCTTATTTGAGTAGTAGAGTTACCCCACTTTTGACAGAAAGTACTTGATTTGCGATTTTCCAGAATGCAATCTCCTATTTTAACTTTGTTGTGATTTCTCCGCTCTTAAAGGGGCACAACCTCATCTGATGTAAGATGGTATATCTTTATTGATTTGCAGTAGCTGAAAACCAGGCATGAAATATTCATGTTTGCTTTGTTCACCCTTGGATTTTTCCTTTTAGGCTGTCGTTAGTCCATTAGTTCCCAGCACCCACCAGCTGCTGGAACAATGGTCAGCAGCAGTTCCTCAAAATATCCCGTCTGTGCTCCCAGCGAAGCAGCAGGTCATATGATGGCTGATGAGAGCTAGATGGAGAGGCAGCGCTGGGGCATGGCCACTGTGCAAGGCTCATTAGGTTTGTTCAAAGTCTCCATCCATACATGAGGCTTACTGAGGTTTACATTRCTCCTGGCTTAAAATAATTGCAATAATCCCTTAGACTGACAACACTGAATTGTTGTATTTCCTCCAACAATAACATTTAGTTCTAATGTAATACTCAGCTGGTGGGGGCGGGGCAATCAAATGCTTTTTTTGTTGTTGTTGCGTTACAGCTATTCCGTAGGAGTAGGAAGAAAGGAATGTCACCCGAATCTGCTGGTGCTGGGTGCAAGCTGTAATCACTCTAGTGTGCGTGTGGGTGTTTGTTCTGCACAGTCTGGGGGCACGATCTTATCCTAGTGCAAATACAAGGTAACTCTGCTGGACTCCCAGGAAAGTTAGTGGGAGGAGAGGCAACTCCTATTGTGCAGGGCTAACCTTTTGTTTAATTTCTGTGAGAAGAACATGCTCAGAACATCAACCATCATTTATTTAGTTTTTAGTTAGGATTTACCATACAACTGAATCTGGAAAGTGGACAGAGAGGAAAGCTACTTCTTAAAAGAATCAGTTCAACACCATTTTAAATGCTATAAGGAATAAGAGTAAGTCAACACTAAACTCTTGGTATTTGATCTTTTCTCTCAGTAACCTCAGAAACGTAGGAAAAAGAGGATGGTAATGACATGCCATGAAGCCCATATCTGGTCTGTGCTGCATGGACAAACCATGTACTCAGGAGCTCCCTGGAGAAGGAGAGTCCAAGCAGTTCTGATGCCTTAAAGTGGGCTCCCACTTTTTTTCAACACAGCCTGAAGACCGGTGGCTGGCTACGCTGTGTTGTGGTCCTCTGAGCACATCTCCCAAACGTGGCTCTTCATGGTGTGGGTATTTTGAACTACAGATAAACGAGCCATATGGCAGGAAACCTGGGCATCCTGGGAGTCAGTTTAAGCCAACTCCTGAACAGTCTTCACGTCTTGAGGCTGACATACTCTGAAAGAATGTGACTCTCCTTGCTTTGCACATGGTGTAATCCATATAATTTTTTAATATGCTATCACAGGAAGACAATGTGATAGCAATGCAGACCACTCAGGCTATTCCAGGATTCAGGCCATTATGCTGATTCTATAATATAAGCATCCAAAATATAGCCCCTAGTGCAAAGGCTACCCTCTTTGGAAAAGGGGGGTACTGGAAAACGGGCTTAAAACGGGGAAAACTGTGGTATGGAGCACTGAGAACCTTGCCAGGCTGGACATAGGCCAAAGAAGCTTTGTGATTATTTCAGTGTATGCCAGAAAATGACCCAGTCACTGGTATCAAGAGCATCACAGAAGTACAAGTTAAGCATAAAGACTCACTTTATGGATGTCCCAGTGGGCCATTAAATCAATCCATCAAACCATACGCCTTTTTGCTAGGACTAAGCATGAGTCTAATCTCCCAGGCTGGACAACTGTCAGGTGTAATTGTCTACAGATGAGTGACATCTATGCAGCATGAAGTGGAGGAAAAGTAAATTGCATAAGGGCACTCGATCAATTTTCTTCCTTTTCCATATTCAGGAGTCCAGCTGTCTAGTAGGCCACCAGAATGCAAGTGGTCTCACATACGTAATAAGAAAAGTCCACTACGGTGGCAAAAGGAACTGAGATGATAAAGGCCAGATGACTGTCTGGATAAGCCCCACACAGACTTGTAGCTCGTCTGCTAAAATCTACTCTTTTCTGTCCAACAGTCCCAATCTTTCATCATAATAAGTTAAATTTTACTACAAAATTGCTACCAGTACCTGCCTTCCAACCTGCCATACATGTGTTAAAATGCTGAATTATAGCTTTTGGTGCTTTATTCAGCTTATTCCTTACAGTTGCTATGGGAAATAGCTCTGCTGCAACAGATTCATACTTCAATTTGTAATATTTTGAGGGTGCCCTGCCCTAAATTTGAAACACGATAAAATACCCCTTGGCAGTTCATGCTGCTTGGGATTCCTAGCACCTTCGTCAGGATCAGTGAAGTACTGTACTAAAGGGGTTTGAATCTCAGCTATAATAAGGCACTAATGTCACTAGGTCAGTCAGATAATTGTGAGGTGAGGTCCTGCTCCGTTTTTATTATTCATTATGCTGCATATTCAGTCCCCTGCATTTACTAACATAACAGAGATATACTTTGCAAAACATCATCGAGGCAAATCACGGAAGGATGCCCTGGTCTAATAAGCCCCCATCCATACAAGGGAAGGTAGAGGATGGCAGCAATGCATGTTCACGTACTGTCCTCCCTGAGGCTGCGGCAAGCTCTGTGGCTTTTAGGGTCATCTCCTCTGTCACCAGCCTCCGAGCATGTTGCCTCCAAACCCAGATCCAGCACAGAGAGCAAGATTCGCTGCTGACAGCATGACTTCAACTGGACAAAACTTGTTCCAGCTCATCAGACTTCTGAGTGTATCAGCTTTAGCTTTGCTGATAAAAAGTCAACAAAAGGATTATTCTGTAAAAAATCCAGGGATTTTATTGGATCTCTGTGGGTGTGAAAATTCTTGTTTCAAAAACCGTGCACATCTTTGATAAGGGTATTTGGTGATTGGCTTGCCTGTTGAGACAGCCTGTTTTAAGTCCATCAAGGTTGTGCTGCATCAATGTCATATTGTTGTAACAATGTTAACCAGAAAGCAGAAAAGATCATTGTCTTTATTCATCATTTGTATTTTTTCTAATCCCTTGATATGAATAGTGTAACGTCACTGGGGAAGGATTTTTGTTACAAGATAAATGCCAAAGCTTGAAAGTACGTTCCTCAGCTCTAGATTAATTGGGGGAGAGGGATACAGGGTTTATATCATCTGATGAATGCTTAGTCTTTTTCTTATAATTTAGCCAGCTATGTTTTTTCAGCAGTAGCCTGTGATCTGGTTCAAGTACTCTCTATGTCTATTCAATTCAGAACTGCCTGTTTTAAGCTGATTTTGCTTAGTCTTATCTAGAGCTGTTTGCTGTCTAATAAAGACATATGGTTTCTACTTTCTCTCTGTTGGGAATTGCTGCCCACTGTGCATTTTCACTGTCAGCTGGACACCAAGATGGGCTGCCTCCATGTTGCCTTGGTTTACAAAGAAAAATATAATCAGCAGAAGGGGTATAACTGGATACATTCATTCTGGTTTTTGTCAACTATGACAGATACAAATGAAAGAAATGCCTAGCAAAAAGAGGCGGAGAATTTTTTAGCATCGTGCAATCCTGCACAACAGGAAGCAAATTTGAAAAGCCTGGGTAAAGGGGAAAATATTGAGCAGAGCTTGGGCACAGGGCATCCTTCCTGGATGCTGCAAACAAGTGACTTCAGAGCCTGCTCCCAGCTGGAGCATGTGTGTGCTTGTGTGATGGCTAAATGCATCAAATGGAATAAAATAAGTCAGTAAACCTCAGTGATTTGCCCTCACACAGAATATAAACTGGTAACTGTTTCCTCCTTAGTAATAGAGTGACTACAAATATCTTTCTGTGTTAAATCGCTCATGACAAGTTTTTCTCAGAGGGGCAGGGTGGTCTGCCACTTCCCTCCAGTATTCAGTAACCCATAGTATTATTATTATCATTTTTATTATTATTATTTCTATTATCATCATCATCATTCATTATTCATTATTATTCATTATTATTTTCAGCTTGCTGATACTGCCTTTCCCATGTGTCAGCTCAGAGGGCCTTGGGGCAGCAAATCAGTATATCCAGCACACAGTAAGGCACAGGGCTAATTACACCCCAGCCCTGCCCGAGGAGTGGACCCACGGCGTGGGGCAGTGCTGAGCCTCCCCACTTCCCACCAGTGGGCAGACCCCAGCAAACCCCATGGGTTTTGGTGCAGCCTGGCTGGGCAGCGCTGGGCCTGCCTGCCCCAGGGTTTGTGGTGCACTGGGCGATGCCACGAGGTGACCGAGGGCATGGGTGGCCGCCAYGCACGCTGCTGGTGCACTGTGCCAAATGACACAGGTCCCGTGTGGGAAGTGCTCCCTGAAACCTGGGGTAAAACACCGGAGAGATGTGCCCAGCGCAGCTAGTGACACCTCCCCATCCAGTCTGTGACAGGCGCGGGAGCAGAGGGGCAGGGTGGTACAGCTCTCACAGGGGGAACTCAACATGCTGCACTTTAGAATCATATGCTGCAATTTAAAAAAAATAATTGTGGGGATTTGCTGCCCTCTGGCAGGATTTTCTTACAGCTCTGATTCTCTGTGAACTGCGAGAGCTGCGCTCAGCACACTGCAAGGTCTCTGCATTTCCCAGTTGGTTGTAGGCAAAGCAGAGCAAACTGCTGGGCACCACTGCTGCAGCCTCCCTGCAGCCCTCCTGGGAAGCCAGAAGCCCATGCTGATCCCAGGCAGGGGCTGGAGTAAGGGGCAGAACTGCTGGGCTGGCAGTACCCCCTTGTCCCTTCTCTCCATCCCTCTGGGGGAGACGGGGGCAGCAAGCCTGACTCTCTAAAGCCGGTCCTTTGTTCCTTTGTTTGGTTGTCTCCTCACAAGAGCCAGCCCACCATCTTCCAGCTTTGGCTGTACATTTTCTAGCGAGAAAATTCAGTTTGGCCTCTAATGCTGACAAGCCCTGAGTGGCCTTGCTGAGTTTGATTTCTTGGTATGGCATATACACTTTCTGAGAGATACTCAGCAAATCAGGCTAATTTTCATTAACACCATTTTCCAAAAGGCCCATTAATGCTGATATGGCACTTGTGGATATGTGGATAGTGGTTTGGAAAACCTGGGCCTCCTCTTCACTAAATGCAAAGTATTGTAAGTCTCATGGGGTGAGACTTCTCTGATGAAACGTTGAGTTCTACAGTGTCTACACCATACTGCATTGGTCCTGGACTGTCCGCCTGATCAGCAGGAGGAACAGGGACGTCTTGGACACTTCAGAGCGCTCTGATATCTCAAACTGTCAGATGACTGTATCCTAAAAGCATCCATGGCTTATTAAAAGTACCTAGGTTGGCTACCTTGGACATTGATACTTTTGCTGCAGGTACCTGAAATTAGGTCATGCTAGTCCTACCCTAAAATAGCAAACAAGTGGGGGAGTGGGGAGGTCCAGAAAAGTGCCCCAGGTACATAGCTATGGCTGATTGTTTCTCTGTTTTGATATAAAGGAAGGACAACATAGATGTGCTATTCCCATTAGTAAATGTAGCAATCTGGCTGCCCATATGAAATCCATGATCCTCACCTCCAGCAGGTCACAATCCCAGGAGAGATAAACAGGCCAGGACTGAGGAAGAAGAACTACAAGTAGGACTCAAATGCGAATCCATGATCTTCTCTGATGGCTGATTGTACAGCTGTATGGGATTTCCCCAGGGTTTTGAATGCAGGGGGGAGCCTGGAGTTGGAGGACGGGTAAGACTCTCTCTCACTCTTACATGCAAGTGTGTAGGGTTTGCTATATATCTGGTTTCTTTTCTGCTTAATACACACATAATCGGCAGGGACCTTGTGACTAATGATTCTGCTCGTAGAAGTGGCCACAGGCCTTAGCATCGAAGTCCACATTGCACAATGCAGTGCTGTGCAGAGCTATCAGAGCTGGTCTGGAAGGCACTAGCTCCATGTGATAGTGCAGCCAGGCTAATAAATAGCTCAGAGCAAGCTTTCATGGATCTGCTTTATTACTGTCAGGGGTTTGAACTTGTATCCCTTTATGGTACTGCACAATGACAATGAAATATGTGTGCTTGTTTAGAGCTATTTGGAGTATCTCTGGCTGGCACTGTACTAGACAGGTCAGGGATGTTCATGAAGCTGTGAAGATGGTGATAAAAGCCAAGGTTTGATTTTATAGTTACCTTTGTTATTATTGAGAAAGCTTGAAGAATAAGGAAACCATTTCTTCATGAACCTTTCCAACTGCAACAGCCACAGACACTAAGACACCCTGGGGCCTACTGAAGTGATATCACCACCCTCAGTGATTTCAGTAACACCTGGATTGATGAGACAAGCAACTGTGGTTACGCTGACTTCCACAGACTTACACTGATTTACTTCAGCTGGGAATCTGTCCCCTGTCTTTGGGTTAGATTGTGCCCACTTTGTTTCTTCAGTGTTCACATGGTAGATACCTTAGAAATGGCTGATACCAATTCATATAGCTATATATGGAATAAGTACTACCGCCTCTTCTGTTATGTTCTACAGACAAACTGGGAGATCCCCCTAATGTTGTCTCTTAAGTCATGAAAATACTGCCTGTAAATGGGACAATGTAATGCATCATTAACCTTTCAGCCCATGGCATGGCTGCGCATAGCACTCATCTGGACCTCCCTTGCTATGAAACCAGCCCGACCACCGGACTGGGAGAGGAAGCCTTTCATAGCCGACTGGAACGACCAACAGACCTGTGCTCCCTGAGGTACAGTGTCGTACTGAACCTGGAAACGTGCCATATAATTGGAAGCCCATTAGCTAAAGCAAGAGGGCAGAATGTGACCGTATTTTCTTTTAATAGGCTCGGCAATTATCCTTGGTACACATCACAGGAAGTCCCTGTTAATGGTGGCCTACCCCAGAACTTCAGCTTGCAAACTCATCTGGAAAAAGCTGGCCATGACATTAACTATTACACCCCAGCTAAGGACTTCAGTGGATTAGCTGTCATAGACTGGGAGTACTGGAGGCCTCAGTGGGTCTGCAACTGGGATGCAAAAGATGTCTACAGAAGAAAGTCCAGGAAACTCATAACCTAAATGGAAGGGAATATTTCAGCAAATGATGTTGAACATTTAGCCAGACTTTCCTTTGAAGAAAGTGCAAAAGCTTTTATGAAGGAAACAATTGCATTAGGAATGAAAAGCAGACCAAAGGGCCTATGGGGATACTATTTATACCCTGACTGTCACAATTACAATTTCCGTGATCAGAACTACACTGGTTTCTGCCCAAAGAGTGAAGTTTTGAGGAACAATGAACTTTCCTGGCTCTGGGATAGCAGTGCAGCCCTGTATCCTTCCACTGGCATTAAGAAATCCCTTGGAAACAGTCAAAACATTTTGCACTTTTCTCAGTTTAGGGTGAATGAATCCGTAAGGGTTTCCTCCATGACATCCCAAGATTATGCTTTGCCCGTATTTGTGTACACTCAACTAGGTTACAGAGATGAACCTTTATTATTTCTCTCTATGGTAAGCTTTTGCTGGAACAATGTGGGCTGCATTTATGCTTTAACCATTCTTGCAGATGGTGCATCAGGATGGAAAACCTCCTACTTGGGCCAGATCTGCTGGTTCATGTTAATTGTCCACATGCTTTAAAGAACTCAATGTTCTGAAGAAAAAATGCAGTCTCAAATACCTATTTTTTTTGTTTTATTTCATCACTATGTTACACTCAAACATGCATTTGAGTGGATTAAAAGGATTTCAGCTATTTGATGTAGTACGTAGGAGGCGGTTAATACATTAATCCTCCCTGATGTACTTTCTTCTGCTCAGGTATGCAATCACTAACTAATCCCCAGATAGCTGCCCCTTTTACAGAAGGAAAACTGAGGCAGAGATGTTAGCAACTTGCTCAGTGTTATGTCAGAATGGGAAATTGAAGCCAGCAGTCTTTCTGCATGCCTCCATCTCAAAAACATTTAATTTAGTCCCATACCTACTTTGGAGCAGGCAAATGGTGCACCAGAACCAAGGAGTACTGCTCATATCAGCTGAACACACACACACAAGTATTTTCAAGATAAGTGTCCTACCCTATTCCTTCTTCATGTGATTCTGGACATCCTCCCAGAAACTGGATGAAGACAACAGGTTTCCTGTGAAAAAGCAGCATAACCTGTCTGTCACAGCCCTGGCTTAATTTTCCCCTGTAGACAGTGACTGCACTACCAGCAGGTCTCAAATTCTGCATTTCAGAGTTTAGCAAGTGAGCTGTATTCACTTTTTAAAGGCTATGTTCAGTCGAATTTCAGCCCAGGTACAGAGTCTGAAGCTGGCACCTTGTCTGGGAAGGAGCATTAGCTCCCTCTCCTATTAGGTCCCGCTGCTCCCCTAGCACTGCCATCACCCACTACACTTCCCAGTAAGGGGCTGTGCTTCTCTCCGGCTTGAAGGCAAATGCCTATTCTTAGGCATTAAAGGGGATGTAGGCACCTGCTTTGGTGCTTTTATCCAGCTTGCCCTTCCTTAGCTTTGCAAGAAGAGGATAGATGGACATCAATAACTGCTGCAGGCTGGTGTGCATCCCCTTTGCCATTTTATACCCAGTTTCCGCCTCTTTTTCCCCTTAGGTAACCAATTCCTGTGAAGTTTTTCTACTTTGATTCTTGCTGTGCTGTGGTCCTCAATCTCCCTTGAATCGATGACGATGTCTACGGAGTCACTTGCATATCAATGGTCTTTAATCTTCAGTGCTTGTGGCAGAGTAATTCACTTGTTGCTGATCCTTAATCACTGTTCAAATTAAGAATAAACTTCCAAGCACCAAATACCCTCCCCTTAAAGGCTTCAATATGAGGAAAAGCTACAGTGAAAGACATCTCTCTGAAACAAACATAGAAAGAGCACAAAAACTGAAACTGAAATTCTTAATATTCACAGTGTGTTGCATTTTCCCTTTCATTTAAGGTTGCACAATGCCAGCATTCTCCCTCCTATAGTGTGTGCCTATTTACAGTCACTTTTTCTAAGGTTTTTATAAGAAGCTGAGTGAGCTCCTAGGGAAAGCAGCAAGAACAATGCATGCCTTTGGAATCACAGCTTTCAAATTGGAGAGGGACAGGGAAAAGAGTTGATTGACGTAGCAGAATGGCTCTCTCCTTCCACTTATCAGCAAAAACAGAACTGAGAGAATGCTTTGGGGAATTCTCATGTTAAAAATCCCACTTTAATGAAAAGATTTTAGTTGCTTCTAGTAATTGATGAAATATCAAATAACTACAATTAAATTTTGCATCAAAGTAAATTGTATCCCAGTGTTTGTTCACTTGCTTATTACCAACATCTCAGGCAGTACCTAAGTTTGCAACTTATGTTTAATAATCTTTGTACTCTAGACAGCAAACCTTTACCCACAATAAAATATAGTTCATAGGGACCAGAATGAAAAGAAAATGTAGTCCGAGGGACAGCCACGTAACAAACCATTGGATTACTTTAGAAAGGATGTGAAGTGCTGAATTAACCTCACAATGATGTCTTTACTCTTTTCACTCTAGCAAGATCTTATTAACACTGTCAGAGAGAGTGCCCTGGGAGCTGCAGGCATTGTTATTCGGCGAGATACGAATTTAACTTCTTCAGAGGTAAGCCTGTGCCTGATTTAAATGCAATGTGTAAGATCCTCATTTATCCTATTAATAGACACTGTCTGACTGCACCAGTTCCAAGTACTTGGTACCAGCAGAGCTGACTGCTTAACCAGTCTTTGCTGTCCCCCAGTCAGGATGACCATGGAACATGGTCAATTCTTCCTGGCTCAACAAGGTCTTGTGAGGCTCACAGGCAACTAGTGATAGGGAAGGAAGCCAATAGCTAATACCAGGCATTCTGGAAGACGGTTCCTCAATATTATCCATTCCAGCTGGATAAAACACAGGACATCAGCTAGAGCCTGATTAGCACATCAGTCAGAACAGATTAGGTATACCAGTGGTGCCCAGCAATTTGTCTGGTTATGGGAACTCTATTTGTGCCTGTGTGTGGGCCAGTAAAATGAAGCAGGCTGTTGAGATCAGATGGAGAGGCTTTGTATTGCGTGATATCAGACCTAGCCACATTAAAATCAAAGATTGATTTCTGAGGCTCTGTCATGTCCTGGAGCTTTCAGACAGCCACACATCAAACTTTGTCATGAGAAAAGACTTTGTCCTTGAAGCTGTGTGAAATGGGTGTTCTGGGCTGCTTTTCTCCTGGCAGATAGCATAGAAAACCCAGCCAGCATGTGAATGAATTGCTGAAAATAAGTGTTCAGTTGTCCTCAGTAAATTCAATTACTTCAGCCAATTTTTGTAAATATTCGGCTGTGGTTTCTGTCAGAGTGAATGTGAATAGGAGGGTGAACTTCCTTCCAACTCGGCCAAGTGACAAAGGCGAGGCATCAGCTCCGGACCCCCACACTYTTGCCACACAGCCATGCTGTCGTCACCTGCATTTCTAGCATATATCATGGCTTCTTTGTAGATCTATAGGTTGTGGTGTTTTCTGGGGAGTGCAAGTTGCTAAAGCCCTTTGCATCTCCATTGGGTTATAGTTTCTGTATAAAACTTCCTAATAATCCTTTAAATTAGTCAAATTTAAATTATCCTGAATGATTCATTAATGCTACTTACATATTGCTTATTTTTCAGAAAGAGAAAGGAAAAAAGAGAGCAGTTAGTTTGACATCRGCTAAAATTTCTTTTCTACCGTTTACAGAGTAAGTGCACGAAAGTGCAAAAATTCGTTGATTTGGATTAGGGCTGTACATTATCAATGTCACAGCAGCAGCTGAGGTGCACAGCAGGCATCTTTGTCAGGACAATGGACGACGTGTGCGAAGAACCTGGAGAGCCTCGACTTTTCTGCATTTAAATCCTAAGAGCTTCCGGATAGATACCTTGCAGGACCAAGGATTTATTGTGAGAGGAAAAGCATCAAATGAAGATCAGGAAATAATGGCAGATACATTTGTCTGCCACTGTTACCAGGGTTATGAAGGACCTGACTGTGTGGAAGTTAAAGTTGCTGATGACCATCCAGGGAGCTCTGCAGACTCTGTTCCACCCAGAAGATTTGCAGTGATCTGCCTGCTTCCTTTGCATTTGATAGGTCTTTTCAAACTGCTGCTTAGTCAAAGGGCTGGTTTCAGTCAGTCAAGAGGGATGGTAGAGTAGATCCAACAAAAAGTCTCACGTGCTCTGCAGCTGGGGTCTGGACATGTCATGGTCCCAGACGTAACCCTGCAGCTCTGCCCTGAGGCATAATGCCCATAAGGCACGGAGAGAGTGGGGCACCTTGAAGGCTGAGTCAAAGACACACAGGTCATAGGAATATGTCTTGATCGCATCTTCTGAGATTAGGTTGTTTAGGAGGCCAGAGGCCAGGTTTCCGCCCGGCTGACAGCCACAACCAGGACAGCAGAAGCCTACTACTACTGGAAAAAATAGTACAAGGTTCACTTTTTCCCTTTGTAAAGAGAGGAAGAGTCTACCCATATCTACCTCTCACTGGATGGCGTACTGGATAGAGAGAGCATCCTCCCAGAAAATGGAAGATGGGGGGGAGGTTTCTATTTTCTTTTCCATTTGAGTGAATTCAAGTCCATGTTTTCCTCTTTCGCGTCCCGTGTGACRGAGGTGTTCATGCTTTGAGCCCTCCACTAGGTAGAAAGGAATGAAAGAGTCAGGAGATCAGGAAAAAAAAGAACAAGCCGCACTCTGTTGATTAGTATATTTATTGAGAAAGGAATGCATATATTCTAATCCAACAACAAAGGGTCTCCCTGTGGTTTTTTTATGCCATGACTATTTAAAATAAAATTAATAAGTAGTGCTGGGAGCAGGAACTCCATCTCAGCCAGGTCTACTTCCATCCGGAATCTATGACAATACTCATGATCTTTGAGTATCGTCAATAAATCATAAATCTATGACTTTTATATTTAAAGCTAATGAAAGCACCCCATGGCTATTATAGAGATGCAATCAACAAGGATCAGGCAAGTTTATCATCTTCAACAAGAAATTTATTTATGTCCCAACATAAATAAGACATTGTAAGATCCGTCCTCTGGAGGGGGTGGAAAGACTCCCAGGGCTCTCCTTCCAGTCAGCAGGGAGAAGAATGCTCTTCTAGAGGTGACCATGAGCAGAAAGCATACCTGGCATGTCTCCAGGGCACTCTGTCAACCTCCAGCTTCTCAGCTTCACAGCTTCCCAGTGGTTAAGTATTCTTGAAAGAGAATTTACTTGAATGAAACAATTACAAACCATTTGCTTACTAATAATATACATGAAAATATGCACACATATGATATATATGTGAAATAATTGTGTCTTTTTATTAGAATCTCTGTAGCTAGAAAAAGAATAGACAAATAGCCATAAGACAAATAAGGGACCTATGAGACCTATGCTGAGTTCCCTGTTTTTTTCTATTTGACCCATGCAAATGTGAAACATACCATCCAACTTCCACTGGCCTCCATTATTCCTTTTGTCCCAGAACCTTAAAGATCCCATCAGGCTTAGACCTTTGTGATTTTGTACCTCTTAGCAGCTTTTTGTTCTTCAAACATATGCTATTATCCTCATATCTAACCTCWGTGAGTTATCGCTATAATAACTATGTTAAACAAATGATTGTAAGGTGAACAAACACTATGTTAATAGAGCTCTTGAAGGCAAGTGAGAAAAACTTTCATTAATTTTTTTGACAGAACTCCTTTGTAGAAAGAAATATTTTAAATTCCATTTAAGTTAGGGGAGACTGTGACTAAACCACAGCCAATCAATAAGAAATAAATTGAGTTTAGAATGATCCTTCTTTAAAAGAAAAAAAATATAAATGAAATTCAGGCTATTTCTTTCAAAAATGAATTAAGGAGATCCACTAAAAAATTTCTAAAGCATATTTTTATAGTGAAGAAAACTAGAGATATTCTGGTTGAAAATTTTTTTGATGGAACGGCTTTCTCTCAGAAAAATGCAATTTGTTAAAATCAAAGTGCCGATTGTGCTGGATTTTTCAAGGGAAAGGCGTAAAAATGGTTCATTTGACATTCTGCTTGTGCTGTAAGACTGAAGTACATGCTAATAGGAAACAAAATGTCTCTTAATGATTTCTGAGTGTCATTGGATTAGATGTTAGTTTTGACTCTTCTTGCTGTCTTCGTTAAGGTCACATCTTACTGCTCATAGTAACTAAATAATGGAAAAGACAACCAGTGTTTTATAAAATCAAATTTCAGACTCTTCTGCGAATGTGTTATATTAGCAACTGTCTGTAATACATTAATGCATCTTATATAAATGTTATGATATTCATTGGTATCCAAACATGGATGCAGGTACGCAGGCCCAGATTTCTCCCACCCAATATATCCACTGAAGTGGGACAACTACATCAGAAGCTAAGCCGTTAGCAGGGAGGGCACCTCCTGAGGACCACTTTAGGTACAGCGGGGTTTAGCTGGTTTTGATGTAAACAGAACTTGGGCAGACACTGTTGGAGATGGCAGTTTTTGTCAGAGGGCTCTATGTCCCACCTCAGTGTCAAGCTGGGCACGTAAGCCCTCGTTTGGATCTCGGCCACGTTTCCTCTTTAGGCAGAGGTACAATAGCTTTTTATCAAAGCACAAACCAGCTCTGACATATTGCTTCCTTCCATTGAAAGAAAGAGGGGTTTTTTTTGCCTCACAGACTCAAATAATTTTTCAAGTGCTCTCCTGTTATTCTGCATTCAGAGGAAGACCTCAAAATCCAGGTTACACTGAGAATCGTAATTCTTAATTATTACAGCCCAGGTAGGCAAACAACAAAGCACAGGCCAGTACAACGAAACTGGGCTTTCAGATATTTCAGAAGTATCTATCAAATTTCAATCTCTCTCTCTCTCTCAACAGTATTGGCTGGCCAGATGATTTTGTGAGGATAAAGTAGCCAAGATCTTCAGCGTGCCAGTGACCACCTGCAGGATGGTACAGTGATGACTTCCCAAACCACAGCAGGTTACCTCCCACAGCAGGGTACCCCACATGAACATGGGGAGAGCCTGTTCTCACAGGGAAAGCTGAACCAGGTGCTTCTTCCGACTCCTCTGCTAGCACCCCTCTCCTTGTGAAGCCAGAGACTCAGGCTATGTGAGATCTGGTGTAGATTCATATCAGCTGCACCTCTAAGATCAAACCACCTCTTTTCTCTTCTCCTGTGAGGAGCATTTCTGATTTCCAGTTTTATAACTTTTTGGATTTCTGTTTTCCTCCCTCTGTGTTTTCTGTTGGCTATGTTTCACGATCCTCGACTGATGTGCTGGTATTTGCAAACTTATTTCCCGGGATCTAACTGTCATAGAGCATCCTATAAAGAATTAGACTGCTTAAACTTCAGACTCTGGGTTCTTCTCTGGTGCCCAAACCCTTAAGATTTAGGCATTCCAAAACTGAGCGTTATGGTGACTAAACTATTTTATGGATTTCAGTAGGAGTTAGGCACCTAAACAGGCCTGAGAACCTGTGCCTGGGCTCTCAGCAGCTGCATGGTTAAAACTGTTGCACATGGTATGTAGAATGTAATGCAGCATGTCATAATAAAACTGACGGTGGAAAAAATTATTCTAGCTGTAGGCTTTTTCTCTGCAGAGGATTAGAGATCATTTTATGTTATTATACCTACTAAGTGGTAGTGATAAAATTAACTAATCTCTGTAAATTCATGAGAATGGATGCTTTTAAGAATAATAAACATATTTTCTCTTATTATAGTACAAATTGTGATTCTTCCTTTCATGTTTTGAGAGGCTCAACATTTCTTAGTAATATTATGTGAAAACAATAATATATGAAACTAAAGATCAGAGGAAAGCTGATAAGCACAGAAGTATTTTAGTCAGTGCTTTTGATGGTCTGACCCAAAGCCATGTGAAGGTCAACAGTAAGCTTCCCTTGGTTTCAACAGGCCTTGTATCGAGCTGGGATGCCTCCCAGGGAGTTACACCACAAGGGTCTTGAGACCTTGATGGGTGCCTCTTCTGTGGTAGAACATTCCTGAAATAGATCAGAAGGCATGCATTGCAAGCAAAAACAAGTTTGAAGAAGCTTGTGTAGGCACCCAAACACAAAAGATATCTAAAAAGCATCTAAAAGAGCTTATTATCTAAGTTGTTAAAGGTTTTGATAAGCTACTAAGCATTTAAATAACCAATAAATATCCTATGTGATTTGGTATTTAACAATATTTACTAGTATAAGGTATGAGAATAACCTTAAATGTTCTTTCACCTAGCCAAAAGCTTAACAAACAGTCAGCTAAAAATCTGCATGTATCTCACTAATAATGGAAACCGTGTACAATTTTCAGTACATCTAGTCTTTTAGCAGAGGCAACCAAGGTTATTGAAATGGTTTTGTAGTTGTGAATGAGAACAGGACAGGAAAACTGCTTTCACATTATTGCCTGCTGATCGCCCTCCTAGGCTCTTCCATGAGTCACTTTGAAATGGGAAATCAGACACTAATTATGAATTTCAGGTAATTTGGAACCTCCATTTGTAGTATTCTCTGGTATTGACATGCTGTAGCACAGTTCCCACTGGCTTTATGTTGATAAAGGTATCTTCTCTTTTTGCTTCTATTTACGGTCATCCTGGCCAAGGGCAGATGTTTGAAACTGGCAGCTGGTTGCAGTCATACCATGAAGTGGCTGCAAAATTAATGGYCTTGTTCCTTCATCTAGGTCCAATCAGGAAAACCCCATCTGCATGTGTAGTCAGTGAGGCAGTACAGATCCAAGTGACAGCAAGGTTAAGTTAGTGTTTCAAATTAAATCAGAAATTCTGATCTGGTGTAGGCAGTCCTTGTCTCAATCATCCTAACTTATTCAGTACTAAACTATTTTCCTCCCATTAGCCTCAAGGCAGCTGAAGGGTAATGCTGCACCTTCTTGCCCATTTCTGCTGCTTGATCTTACAGACAGGAATTTTTCTTTATCACTCAACCAGTTCCAGATGTCTGGATGTTGATCTTAATCCCAGGCTGCGGCTTTGCTGCAAATCAGTTTGACAGTCAAGTTCAAAATAGATTTGCTTTGGCATAATTCAGGTGCCTAACTCCCTGAAATGATGGTTAAACTCATAGCAATAACACTATTAAATACAGCATTTTAAACACTGTACAGCTTGCATTGCACATTCATTTTTAATTGTATTCTGTATTGAAATTGATGGGAATAGGGCTGCTAAGTACACTTAATGAGTCAGATTAATAGTTAGGAGTTTGTTTCTATTACTCTCATTGTCATGTAGAGGGGATTAAAGAGTAACTACCTATCTGTGCCCTAGTACTCTCAGTTATGACAGATTATTTTATGCTCATATTGAATAATTTAATCACTACTGTCATTGTATTGAGAATAGTGGAACAAATTACAGATCTCTTGTATCTTTCTGCATATACTTCCACCTTGTGCTCCAGTGGTAGAAGTCTGAGGTATGTCATTTTCTGAAAATTACAGAATTACATTTAAATCTTAATTTATCTTCAACCCTAACCTACTGAATCAGTACCTGAATTTTCTACTGGGCTCCCACTGTAATGCAGGATTTTCTGAACAGGCCCATCTTGAAAAAAAAAAAAGATTCAAAGCAGATTCAGAAGTATTGCCGTTTTCATCTGCTATGTGAACTTAGTCAATGGGGTTGCTTACTCAGATCGCTTTTCACAGACTGGTATACCCTATGAACTCCCTACAGAAAATGAAGTCTCAGCTACATGCGACTTCCTCAGTATTTAGAAGTGAGATATAAACTGTTCTTACAGACTTCTGTTCTTCTGATTCTTTGGGAATTTGTGTACGTGTTTTGCCTACAAACATGTTTTGAGAGAGTGGGAAAGGAGAAATACAGTATGAACTAGAAGAGCTGATAATCACCTATTAACACACATGGCAGGACATTCAGATTCAAGTTCTTTCCTTGTTTTGACAGAAGTGTCACACCATCATCCTATCCAAAAAAGATGTTTCAGATCCTTATTCAAACAAGATTTGTAGTTCAGCTCATGCCTCTCTATAAAGTAGAGGTAAGCCTCCTGAACAGAAAGTCAATGCTCTGCTGTTCCAAGGATAGTAAAACCATACGTCTTAATGATGGCAATGAATCTATTTTCAGCTAGGATTCTGGGTAAACAGTAACTCTTGAAAGCAGGAGCTTATTACCTCTTCCTGAAATCCGTATTTCTGTAAAGATTCTCCCTCAGCAGACAAGCAACATTATGTTGAAGTCTGCCGGGACTGGCTGCAGTTACACCTTAGATGTGACAGCGGAAAACGTGGCTCTTTCTTTAACCCTCACTGGATGTGGTCAGCGAAGGCTTGAGCATTGATTCTCTGAAGATTTGTTTAGAGCTGGAGCAGCTCTGCAGTTTCCTGCTGCATGGGGAATTTGCTCTTCAGCAAAGAAAAGCCCAGCCTTTTCCCAAATCTTCAGGCACAGGTCATTGAAACGATCACTGTGCTGAAGGTGAAGGCTTTCCTAGTCATCACGGCATCTATCAGAGCCATCTATGTTAAACAAAGGGGACACTGGCTTGTTTCTCCCAGAGAGCGGGGGGAGGGATGGCAGCTGCGCAKTTAAGGAGAAGTCCTTAGTTTAAAAGACTGGATCTCTGAAATAAAGACTACTACACACCTCTGCTACCAGGAAAATCACTCTTTATTAGAAAGCAACACAGACTTAACTAGCATTCAGTTAAGGCGACATGAATACAAAAGATTTACTTGTAAATCTGRGGAGGGAAGAAGTGGGTGTTTCTATAGGTGGTAAAACCGTTTTCTCCACTTTCTGAGTATACTGCTTTTATTTTAATAATATACATTTTCTTACACTTTTTTATATTCTGCATTGTGTTTTATTGTATTCTAAATATAAAAAGGGATCTGATTCTATTAAAATCAGAAAAGGCTTTGGTTATGTTTTAAATGAATACAAGATAAAAGAAAATGTGTAATTTACAGCCTGGTCTTGCCTTTATCTAAATGATTATTAGAGTTTCTGGCTGGTAAAATGAAATATCACCACTCTACATCACATATATCATGGTCTTATATTGATACAATATAGACTTCAGTAGCAGTGACTTGCTTGCACAACAATGTGGAGCAGATGGAGAAAACTTAGCATGGCTGTACTTACATCCAGAAATAAGATGCGTACACTGAAGAGCAGCAGCCCCAAACCAGTTCTGCTTCATTAGGCAACTGAAGGAAACATAGGAAAAATTGCAGTCAGAATTACCAGGTTTACAAAAGTTTCCTAAAATATATAGATGTTAGAGACAGGCCTGACATTAGACTTCCCAGAAGTTATTAAACAAGTCCATGCAATGTTTATTTATCTCCTAAGACAAAGTCTTTGTCTGTTACCAGAGAAAACACAGATACTGGATCTTCCCTCGCCTTCCTTCGCCACCCTAATTCTCCCAAAGCTGTTCAGCTCCCGGGCCTTTAGTTTCATTAGAACATTTGTCTGGGACAGCAACGTGTTGAATGTTTCAAGAAGCAGAACTGAAAAAAGAAAGGGAACAAAAAATGCAACGACTGTGCTATGCACATAGGTGATATCCACACCTGCTGGGGAACTGGGCTTCACGAGGGATGCAGTCCACTCCCACCGAAAGCTAGCAAAATCCTTCCAGTCACTTCGACAGGAGTGTCAAACTTCCATCCAAGAGAAGTGCAGGACTCTTAAAACTTAATTTTGATTCATTATGATAACTAACACACATCTGTAAAGGATAACAAAGGCTCAAAATGTAAAATTTGGTTCCACATTTTGACGATTATTCCTAAAACTTATGTTGATCAAGTCCATGGTTTCTTGTTTTTGTTTTTCTTTTTTTAAACCTTCAGAATGTTCTCTGTAGCACTTGTATTGATTATATCTGGTCCATAAGGAACACTTAATGTCAAAGAGCATTGCAGAAAATGTGCTATCTTTCTGAATTTTAGCCAGCTGTTTGATGTATAACATTGGCAGTTTAAAGCTCCTGCTGAATTTTTAAGCCATTTGGAAAATAAATCAGAGACTTCAGTGGGACTTCTCTGATTTACACCATCTGGGAATTCGACCCTGAGTGTTTTAGAACAGGCTAATTGCYAATCAATAGGAAAAACTTTCAGTCGGTATGTGAAAAATAGCATTCAACTGCCAGTTCAGTCCCTGGCTTTTCTGGTGGAATTTTTGCAATGAAAATTGTCTCCACCGTTTCAGTGGCTGCCCAGGTAGTGGTTACAGGTCCTGCTCAAAGCAGCTGCTATGGCCTCACATGCTTTTGGGGCAGGGGGGGAAGGAGCCGGGACGTACGTGAAAGGGGGAGAAATGGGAATACAGCCATATGGAACTGGGTGCTGGGATCATTTCTCTCAGCAGATGGGTAGGCAAAGGCAAAGGACTGACTACCAACATGGAACCAAAGGAAGGAGCCCRGGTGACTGCGTCAAACTGCTATCCCACCCACGTCATCTTGGGAGCTGCTATGAGTCAAAACAGGTGTTACTTAGCAGAAGAGTGTGCCTAAAATTAGCACCAGCTCTCTGATGCTAACCAGATTCCTAAATAGGCCCAGAAAGGATAGTGCCAGTGAAGGATGATCTGTGTAAGATGTAGAGGTATTGATGCTCAGTGTGTGGACCAAGTATATAACAAATAGATAGCAAAAGTCAAATACCCAACCTGAACAAGTTGGCACAAGTCTGGCCAACATCTGCCCCCACTGAGGGTCCACAGCACCACATGAGTACGGGCTCCTATCGGAGGTGCTGACAGCCATCTTTTGAGTAACAGTCTCAAAAGCATTTATAGCATTTGCTATAAATGGTTATAGCATTTGCACAGGGGCTGGGGCCGATCTCAGCAGCAAGCTGTAGAATTTAGCTTTCTTCTTGCTCCTGCTGTCTATCGTCCTAACGTTTTATCTTGCTGACTTGATAGATTAGGCCTATAATTGCACGGTATTTTGAGCAAAGCAGAACATTCAAGGCCAAACAGAAGACCTAAAATAATCTTAGGCCTGGTTTGCTACTTTTCCCCAATGCTTGCATATATGAGGCTGCTGGTGAGCTGCTCTCATCAGACACCCCAAAACTGATATAGGAACCCAGTAATATTGTTCATTTCATCTGTTCTTGTTAATAATTTTTTTAGTCATATGGAGGATGGATGGAAAAGACTGTTTGAAAGATGGTACATTGACATCTCCCCATCTTGGATTCCTACCTCTCGGCAGCTTGGCTTGTGCAGCAGGTCTGCTGTTCTTGGCTGGGTCTGGAGCAGCAGGCACAGAAATGGCCCAGGTGGAATTATCTATTTTTAAACTGATTTCTGCATCAGCAGAAATTGGAAGCTGATCTATAACTCCAAAAGAGCATCAGATCTCTCTCATACCCACTCCCACACCAAGCTCACATCCCATTTCCCTGAGGTTAAAGCTTTACTCAGAGAAATCAGCTCCAGKTGGATGAATTTCCTAGAATGTGCATTCATTAGTTACTGCTGGCATAGCACAGTGAAGGTGGAGAGTGTTACACAAGCAAGTAATAATGCTACTAATATGTGCTATTATTAAGGCTATTAAAATACCAACTGGCATTGCAGAAAATTTGGTGTCATTAAATACATATTAGGGCTTTATAATGAACTATCAGCGTGACCAGTCCTGTGCAACCTTGGCAGACAGTTTTAGAGGAACATGTTCGCTTTGCAGCTTTGTAGCGCTGGGACTGTACTCTGTGGTGGGATTTGAAGGCAGAGCAGCAAGGGCAGTGGCGAACATCGCCGTGGAGCCAGGCATCGGGTGCAGCGCTGCAAGCAGGCTGTGCTCTCCGGGGCTGCCTGCACCCTGGTCTGCCTGCACCCTGGTCTGCCTGCACCCTGGTCTGTGACACTGCCACCCTCCAAGTGCCGGTGAGCCCCTGGGCAGGGAAAGGAATGGCCATGACATGCACCTGAGCTGTGTCCAGATGGAGTGTCTGAACAGTGCAAAGCTTTGGAGGAAAGGGGAAGGTGAGATGAGACTGCTGGGCTCTGTGGCCCCGTCTGCTCTGCGGTGGGGTGAAGCACTGATAGGTGAGTTGCTGGGCTACTTGGTGGAGGCCATCAGATAACTCCTTGGCTGGTGTATTGGCAGCTAGCTTTGCTAAGTCCTGCACTCTTACCATTGTTTTTCAATACCTGGAGGATTTCCTCTGGTGCTGGCTGGCAAAATATAGAGTACAGAAGAAATAAGAGCTTTCATTTATGAAGGTGAGCATTTGGCTGGAGTTAGCTTACCAACAGGCTTCTCCAAGCATGCTTTCTTTTTCTGGCTGAAAACTTTGTCTGGGATTTCTATTCATGTTCATGGCTACAGACAAGATCAGATAAGTGACATTTGAGCATTGATTCTGACCCTTTCAAGAAACAGCACATTTATTTATTTCATGCATACTGCAGATCCAATGTATCTCAAACACAGTAGATGTTCCCTGCAGATCAGCTATAAAAATTCTGCCCCAGAAGGCCACACTTCCCAGAGGTGCTGGACCACTGCTCAAGCCACACTATGTTTAATCTATGTGGTGTGGAGAAATGACTGAAAACTCATAAAGCCAAATGTCAGTAAGAGCTTAATGCCTATTGTTTTTAATAGTTGGTGGCTTTTAAGTCACTTGCATAATGATTCCTATAAATACCTGCTCTTTTATAGTACGTCCAGACTGTGGATCTTGAAATGCTTTACAAAGGCCATAAACAACCATTTTACAGATAGTCAAACTGTAGTCCAAAGAGACAAATTATCTTGGCTCATCTTGCACCTGGCTGGTAGCTGAGCCAAGAACAGGACAAGAGCCCCTGGATCCCAAATGAATGTGCTACCCCCAAAGCCAAAGGATGAACAGGATCCCTCCTTATCACAAACTATTGCAACTGTCCATCCTGCAAAAGAAGACATCCCTGAGCAAGCACAGGGAAGGCCCAATGGACAAATGGTCCTTTCTTTGCCTCAGAAATCTATAATGATTCCTCTGGGGTCTTTCTCATGCTGTTTTTCATGCCTGCGGTTAAAAGCACTGGCATAGTTCTTGTCAAGTCAGTGCAGCTATGGCAGTATACATCTGTTGAACTCCTGATCCTATCTGTTCTCACCAAAAGCAGCTGAACATGAGGAAAGGTACCAGAAATGACCTATGGTCTATCTGTACTGGGCATTTGCATTCATTCATTCAAAAAAAAAATCACATACTTGCATAATCACAGACTTGCATAAAAAGAACTAAAACCATGAATTGCAATCAGCAGGGGGTTTCAGACTTTGCCAAGTGAAGCTCTGAGCAGTTTACCTGTCTTAACTGGTTTAGCTAAACTACATCRTATCCTTTCTTGAACGCTTTTTAACTGGTAAAAGTAGCTTTAATTCACTCTGTCTCCCTTTGCTCCTAGAGTGACTTAAAGCAACTTGAGCGAAGGCCCTTTACTTTTGAATAAAAGTGCCACACGAGGGTTTTAATATAGTCAGTCCCGCTCACTTTAAATGCACACCTTTAGCAAGCCCACAGCAGCATTCCCAGCCCTCCCCATCCGTCCGCTCCCAGTTCCAGCTGCTGAATAGAGTAGTCCTAAATTACTGACTCCCGAGCCTGTGGAAGCAAGCCTCAAAACATGATCCTCAGGCTCAAGATCTAGAAAGCAAGGAGGAACTCAACTGAAAAGCATCTCTAAAGTCTCTGCAAAGTGAGTGGCTTTGGTGGCCTGCCTTGCCGTCACAGGCTGTTCACAGGGACCAGCACTGCTCTTGAACAGCCTGGTCTGTAGCGGTGGGGTCAAAGCCTCCCGGGGCACACACCTTCCGGCATATGGCACCACTGGGAGAAGAGCCGTGAATCTCTTCAGAGAGATGTGAATCTCCCATGTGGTCCCTTGTTGATGTTTATTTAGTTCACAGTATAAAACCTGAGTTACAGACAAATAAGCACTGTGAGAACTGTCTTGCCTACTTGCTGAAAATATTATTCCATATACAGAAATCAACAGAAAGAACTACAGTCTATGAAAAGGTATTTCTTTATGGTACCATCAAACCTATGAATAGAAATCTGTAGCTGTAGCAGATTGGCTTTATTTACGTGGTTTGCCTGCTTCTTGAGTATAACCCAGTACCCGAATTTTACATTAAAATCTTTAAAATTTTATGTTCTGTCCTTTTTTGGGACAGGTTAATGAATAATACCCTGAATAATACAATTTTATCATGTTTTCTGAGTGACTTGATTTTTCTGACCAGATCAATCAAATTCTTTCAATCAAGCTTCAAGGCAAGTGTTAATGGGGAAAAATGTAAAATTTACTTTTTAGAAATTTTCTCTCCTTTCAAATAAAATTTGCTGTTTCCTCAAGAGGTTCTTCAAAGAAAATTTGCTCATTAAAATATTAATTGGAAACAGACAGAAAAGGGTCATGAACAGAGTCACATATCTATTGAAATCTGCCTAGAGGAATGTGATTACCTAGTTTCTCAAATAGACTTTGTAGCACTGATCAATTCATTGCATTGAAAAACATGGCAAGATAACCTTTCTAATCTTCTCTTTGCTCAGCGAAAGATTTGATGGTGTAGAAATGAACAAATATAGCAAGAGTTATGACTTTTTCACACTATTTCCTGGGAAAGGACCACTTCTGAAATAAGGCAAACCTTTTTGGTGATTGAAAATAGAAGAGTGACATTGCCTTTCCTTATTCCAGACTTCACTATGGAGTACATATATTTTTACACAATCCAATCCAAATCCTTTTTCAGGATGACTCAAGYGATAGGAAAAAGAATTGTTTTCTGACTGTGCTTGCCTCGGTAACTCTGTCTCCCGTTGCTGCTTTCCAGGGCTCTGCTTTCTGAACGGCTCCGAGTCCCTTCCTGCGCCGCGGCGCTGCGGGCAGGAGCCCGGGYAGCTGGTGAAGCAGCACGGCAACAGGGTCAACAAACCAAACTCCTCTGTGCGATTCGGCCGGCCACGCAGGGAGAGGGAATCAGAAATGCAGCCCGTTTACACTGGCAGGGGTGGGCACCTGTTTGCTTCGCTCCTGCTCATGAGGAACAGGATTTGTACAGCTCCTCGGCAGCTCTGCCCTGCTTCTGCTGGACGGGGTTTCAGAGTAACCAGAAAAGAACATTTCTGGGTCTGCAGCAGCACACTGGCATATGGGTAGAGCTTTCATAAATGTGCTAGGGCTGCCCAAGCATCCCCATAGCCTTCTGTTACATAGCATTGCTTGCCAGTGAGTTATGTCTAGCTTGACTAAGGAGGCCTGCTGCACTAGTTCAAGAGGAGTCCAGTAAAAAGTACAAACACACTCACTTCAAGCGTCCGTCTGTCCGTCACACTTCTGACTTGTGCCGACGTTTCAGAAGCTTGCAGATTTTCCAATGGCTGGTTTCCATTCTCTTTACATCTCTGATCAGGGACTTCAGTTTTTACAAAGCACCGAGTGCTTCCGTCTGCATACCAAGAGCCCTCACCCCTCCTGATTTCAAACGCTGGGAGGAGGTTGGGATCGCTTTGTTTACCGTGCCAAAGAGTACGTGCTGTAACAAGTGAATGTGGGCATAAGTGGTGTGCCACAAACTTCACGCCGTGCCACTTAGGGAAGGACTGGAAGAACTGGATTTCTGCCAGCCAGTATAAAGGTAAGGTAGCCTGGGAACAGGCAGTTCTGGTAGCTCTCTCCTGCAGAGCCTTGTAAGCAGCAGATCTCATCAGAACCAGGTAAAAAAACTCTGCATGAATTTGCTTATTTTGGTTTAAACTTGCTACTGTTTGAGCTGGGTCATTCCTAAGCTAAGGGTGGGATTCGGGTATATCCCACCTGGCCTCCAGCGGCTGTCCCAGAGGGATATGGGACTCCTGTGCATCCTATGTCATACCTGCCAACCCCATGGAGATACCTGGGACAGAACAGGGTAGTTATAATGTCCTGTATATAGACAAGGAAATCATCACCAAGTGTTTTTACAACTGTTTGCACTGGAGTTTTTCGGTTTTAGTCTGCATAAATTTGCATTTAGAAAAGAAATGGCTGTTTCCTAATACATGGGGACACTCACAAAGATGGTTTGTTTTGCCATGCTTACTAATAGAGGTGGACTGGTAGCAACCACAATGGGCCAAGATGCTTACACCTAGCATGCAGATGTTACCAAACCCCTAAAAAACCTCTGCTCAGGTATTTCCTAGTGCTCTAGACTGCTACATTCCTTCAGCACATCAGACTTTCCTAGTAATGTCTTATCACCACCTGACCCCTCTTGCCGCCTGGCTATGTGGAGACCTATTTCACATTTACAGTTTGGTGGGGTTCTCTGGAAGTCTCATCTATCTGACCAGCAGAGAGTGATTTGCTAAGTGTCCTTAGAGCATATCTCCTGGATATCTGAGGGAGAGAGAGCTGATACTGATAAACCCCAACTCTACCTCATTTTATTCAACAGCCTAGTATTGTAGGAAAAGTGTTTGAAAGACCTGTTTGCTGATCTTGTTTGGGAGCAGAGACTTAAACCCAGGCCTTCTGCACTTCTAACTAAGCTTGGTGAATCTTTAGATAGTGATGCAAAAAATGAGAAGTACTTTTGCTGAAACATTACAGTGGAAAAAATAGGGAGCTTTTGTTCTTTGTGCATATAACATGATTGTTTTATCAGAATAGAAAGCTAAAGATGAGGGTGTTGGGGCTGTGAGGGCCGGCTGCTCCAGGAGGGATGCGCAGTTGAGGGTGACCCCTGCATGGGCCATACCCTCACCAAAAGGCGCAGTCCCATGGGGGCTGGACACGGCGGGCAGAGCCAGGTGCTGGTAACGGGGCCCACTGACAGCCCCAGACGAGGCAAGTGATGAGCCAGGTCCAGGAGCTGTCCAGAGAGCCTAGTCAGGAGCAGCAGGAGATGGGGCCAGATACGAGATGACAGCATAGGTCCAAGGCATCCACCCAGGAGACAGGGCCAGAGACAGGGCTGGAGACAGGCGCCCCTGCAACGTCTCTGGGGCAAGGACCAACAGCCCCGGGCTGAGCTGAAATGGGGCTCCTGGGCCATGGGCTGGGGTGGAGGGAGGCCCCAGGGGAGGCTGGGCAGGGATAGAAAGGCCATCAGTGCCTTCAGGGCCGCGGCAGAGAAGTGTTTGAACCCCTTTTGTCGAACAATCACCAAGATAAGGGTTCCAGGCATGAGATGAGCCATATCCATGAGAAGCTTTGGACGCTGTGACATAGGTACCTCTCCTAACACCTTGGTGCAGCAGGAAGAAGGCTCAAGTTCCCTGAACTCCCAGCAGTGTGCCCTAGCTGGGTGTTTATTTTGAGAAAGGCAGGGCAAGAGAGTTTTTTGAAGCCTTCAAGTAATACATTTAAAAACAGATCCCTACCTGTAAGGTGAGGGCTCTGCAGGCCATGGATGAAGAGCTGGATTAAGACCTCTCAGAACTGCTCTGGCTTCTGTCCTTAACATGTTTTGTGGCCATACGAAAGTCTGTGATTGTTTTTCACCTTCAAAAAGTTTCTTAATTCATCATCTTCATGAGTTCTGCTGTGGAAATACTAGCACCAATTACTCCTAATAAAATTTCTTTTTCCGACTGGAATTTACGTATTTATTAAAGCATTGTCTGCCTCATTTAACCTTGGGATTGAATAGAGGGAGGTCAGGAATGTAGAGAAATAGAAATACAAGGAAAATGAAAACAGATTTGAGGAACCTCCTTTCGTAACAAGCTAAATTAAGCAAAAGAGTAGGTCCACCACATAGATTCTCTGCTGACAAGCTTGGAAACCCCTCCAAATCACTTAGCATCTAAAATACACAGTCCCCTCATTTTTAGCACATTTTAGCATACAGCTTCTAATATCCTAACTAGCCAGAAAAAAAAAAATCAAGAGCTTTATGCACAGAAATAGCAAGTAACTTAAAATACACATTGCTTCCTTTGGGAAAAAAATAGCTGAACTCTGTGAGAAGTATCTACTAAAAGCTGTTCTTGGAGGATACTGAGCATCATTTCATAAATATATCGCTCAATCTGTCAAATTTATTTACACGCACACAGACAGGCCTGCTATAAACATTACAGCATTGGTTACTGCTCTTAACAGTGTTAGTGTTGATAACAAGACTTGTGTGTTTGAGTTTTATTGTGTACATTAATTCCCACTGGTCTGGCATTGTATATGGTAAAATATCTACTTAACAGACGTAAATTGGGGATACAATATCAAAAATAACTCTCAGAATTGACACATACTCAAGATGTTGTCTTCCTACTAAATTAATGACAATAGTAATGGTAGCGAGATTTCAAAAAGTCACATTCTTCTCTTAGAGAGACACAGTTAGGGAAGGAACGTGATGCTGGCAGGTAGACAAACTCCGTCGGTACAAAATGGTAGAGCCTGTTAATCTTTGCCAGCTCATTGTGTTTGCACATGCTAATGGCAATAAAGAAAGTGCTGTCACTTGGAAGTATTTCTATCAAGGTACTACAATCATCTTTTATGCAGTTGAGCAATATACGGAATAGAATCGTTTTTCGGCTGTTATTACACCACCTATTTTTGATGTAAGAGAACACCTTACAGCCTCAGCAGGGCCTGCTGTATCCCTGTTTATCTGCACATTGGGGGGCCATACATTATGATAAATCTGTTTTTACCATTAGTTCAACTAGTAAGCAGCATAAAGCAGCCTATAAGACAAATCAACGAAGCAAGATTTAGAAGTGAGAATGCAAAAGGTTTTTTTTATTAAATCATAAATAAAGTTTCACCTGTCAAAATATACCTCCTCCTTTTCCTTTTCCTAAAGAGATGAGTAGCAAAGAGAAAAAAGTGCAACAGGTAGGGTAGAAATGCAGGCAATGGATTAGGAATTCAGTTGCTTTTCCCCCAGATTAATGTCCTGAAGRGAAAGGCTCCGGCCATGGCGTGATCACAGCTCAGAGCACCCACCAGCTGCAGAGGAGCAACCCAGAGGAGGAGCTAATCCTGCTCCTGCGAAGGGTGAGGTGTTGGTGCCCTGGGCCAGGTTTGACCCTCAGAGCCAGGGCAGCACGAGGGCTTCTGAAAGAAACCCGCAGCAAAAGGCAAGGCTTGGGGAAAAAAAGAAAAGATTTGGAACAACTGTGAGAGGTCTTTATTTTCAACTGCATTTTCCAGCAGTTATGTCCTCTTATTTCCAAGGGATTCAGATAATGCAACCCAGATGCTTCACTGGCTATCACTTTAAAGACTCCAAAGGTTTTTTTCAGTCAGGAAATGAAAAAATCCTTTTATAGCTGTTTCATTTCAACAAATGATTTTGCCTTCAGCTTTTTAACTTCTAAYTAAATACAAAATCAAAATGAAAATGAAAAGTCATTTCAAATGACAAACAAACTTTTTTCCTCGAATATTTTGATATTGTTGCAACTTTCTCTCCCTTTTTCASTGAGATTTTATGTTGGAGAAAAAGTAAAGAATTTCATACATCTCAGAAAGATGTTTAATTAAAAGTAGTGCCCTTTTTTAACGCAAAACAGTTTTTCTAGCAGCTCTACCTCCTGCACTTTAAATACTAAAGTCAAACTACTCTTTAAAACATTTGCTCGATGCATTCTGCAGAATAGAACGGTAGGTATCAGTTGCTCATTTCCACCTGTGCAGAGGGTGTTTAACATCTCAAAGCCTGAGATATTTAGAATGCAAATAAACAGGCGATGGGGATATTTTTTCTAACATTTACACTGCGGACTCTACGATCCGTGTTTAAGAACGTATTTTACCAACCAGCTCCAACTGATTTAAATAGAATTCAGGCTTTGAAATGCTTTAAATACTTAAGTGGCTCTGTGGGCCTAAACCTTACTCCCTCTGGTCTAATGTATATAGATAATGGTAATTCAGGGATTACAGCACTGAAAATAGGAACAAGAAATACCACCGAAATTCGAGTAAGAACTGGGGCTAGAGAAGAAGGTTCAGTAGCAGTCACCTGCACCTTTCAGTGATCCTTGCCCAAAGCCTAAAGAAAACTAAGTTTGAACTCAGAAAAAAAAGGAGAGAGTTTTCTTCCAGCCTGTCACAGTCCATGCTCCTTGCAATAATTTCATTTTTTTAAACTGGAAATTGAAATAGCAAAAAATGCCACAAGATATCCTACGCTGATGATCCTACCAARATCAAGAACAGAGAAATTACTGGAAATTGCATTAGAAAACCTCACCTAGGAAAGTTGCCTGGTTCAGGAAACTTAGAGGTTCAGTTACAGCTGGGCAGCTTTTTGCAAGCTGAAGAAAGCTTCTGAATATTCAGGTCCCTGAATTTCCTCTTATTTATGAAAACATTGTTTTTARTATTTATACTTATGTATGTAAAATCAGATTTTTTACTTTAACCAACAATTTAGGCAACGTAGAAATTCTTGCATGTAAAAAGGTCACAAAACCAGACACTGGGTCTACTGGCTTTGGGCAGAATTGAAGGTTCTTCCCTTCGGGGCTTGAATGCTGCTGGTTTTCCGCACTGCAAAGAGCAAATACCTCAAAAAACTTCTCCTCTAAGGGTCACAAGCCAGCTGTTCCTTTCTACCACATATAAGCTGCAAAACTCAACAAAACATTGCTATCCCCTGCTACTGTTGTATTTGCTATTGCTTCAGCAAAACTATTCTTCTCCCTCAATTTTCCGCTTTACTTCTGCAAGAATTCTCTATTTCCCCTATCAAGAGGTTATATCCAGCCGAGTTCAATGATAGACATTCACCCATCGGCAAACAGCTGCTTCTGAAATTCTGCTTGGCTGAAATATATCCCTGTGAGGTGAGCGGGATAATAAGGTTTTCTTTCTTGTAGCAAAACCTTTGTGTCAGTCTGTTCCACATCGTCCTGCAGGACTAAGCTGGTTAAGAATACCAACAACAGCTGCAATAGCTAATGGGCTTGTAAACTGATTTGCATAATGAAAAATCAGTATTCATGTTAACTAATTAACTTGGAAAAATGATGTTTGAAAGAAAATATATTCTTCCCTTTGGAAAATAGTAAAATATGTGGAAAGTTCATATGATCACTTTATTGCCAAAAAGGCTGAGTATCAGGCTAAAAGTGGGGGAAAAAAWTAATATTGTTGTATTATAAAATATGGTCATCCAAAAGAAAAATGTAGGTCAAGTGTTAGGAAAATTTTACAATGGATCCAGTAATATTGTGAATTCTTTGTGCATAAATCTTTAAACTGTTATTTTCCATACAGACATGTCAGAGACATGGTTATCAACTGTGCAGGGAATTCAGCTTAGCCAGGACCACAGGCTGGTACAGCCAGATTTCTAAAGATGGAGATAGCACAGAGTGAGCACTGGGGACAGCACTAGATTAATCCCTTGCACCAGGACACATGCCAGCCACTCAGTACCTATATTTGAGGGATTTTACACACCAACGTCCCATCACTTCCCTCCATAAATGTAAATCACACACTGTTCACCAGTGGATTAATAGTTGCTCTTACTCTTGCAATTGTCCCCAAGGACGAAGATGGAATAATGACAAGATTAGAGGAGGAGTGGAACCAGAAAGGAGGAGTTCAAGCAGGTTTGGAGTGATTCTCTTCAAAATATCCTACACTTTGGACCCTGAAAGGGCAGGAAAGAGCAGGGATTTTGTCTGCAGCCCTTTTGTATGTGAACATGTGAGGAGGTGTGGGTTTACCCACTCTGCCTGCCAGTTCCTCTGAAGGGACACGAAGGAATGCAACTACAGGTTGGGTCACACCGTAAACCCTGGCTACCTGATCTGAGCATCTGGGCCATTAAAACGTGGCAGCCAAAAAGGAGAGTGAGGTGCTCTTTGCCTACTGCCTGCATTAGTTGTCTCTGAAATTGGTACTCAYGGGTCCTGGGTAGCCTCCTCGTTGTGGTAAAGAAACTTCAAAGAGCATCCTGCCTCCCCACCCAGGGGCAGCTGGCCAGCACGGACTGCGAAAGACACTTGAATGTTTGTGGCCTTAGGCATTTTGCTGCCTGACACATCTCATCTTTTACTGACCTAAATTCACATTTTTGCAGTCGCTTCAGGGCATTCACAGAAGGCTGACTCCACTTTGAAGATGGAAATGTTATAAGTGTCAAACACCCCTGTGATTATTTACATGCAAATTTACATTGTATCAGTCATTTACATTATAGCAATCAAAACTGTAAGGTCAGAATTAAGCAAAAGGTCAAAAGTCAGCATTTTCTGCCTGAAAATAATGTGCCACTGAAAAATACTCGACCAACTCTAAGCTGAGCTCAGGTAGAACGATTGATAGATATCACACGTCCTTTCCTCAGCTATCAGACATGAAGCTTTCAAAACTACAATGAAGTTGTTACACACTGCCTTCCTGTGGCTCCTGAAAATATTTTCACTCCAATTTCACCATAAAAACGCATCACTGCAGAGCAGTTGTTCCTGTGATCCATTTACAAAGTAATCCTCTCCCTCAGCTCATGGCAGTTTAGCAGCCCTATTCCACTAAATTCTTTACATTCTAAATCTTTAGGTAACTCTGGAGCCTGGTCCTACTCATAGTACAGTCAATGAAAAAAAAGTACATTAATTTTGATGGCACAGGGTCAGATCCTTAGGCAAGGCATTTTATCAGCTTTTTTTTTAGAACTGGTAATGAATGCATTAAATAAATATATTTACTTGACCTCCTCAGTCAATATACTTTTATTCTCTTTTCTTTGTTCCTTTCTATTAGCAACCTATGATTTTTTAGCATTTGGTTGCCTTTTTTACCCTCCCATCCTATTTCTGAATTGCTCCTTAATTTTCCCATGTAAGGCCAAGTTCTCTTCCTTTCTCCCCTTTATTAAGAAAAATCGTGGTATAAGAGGGTGCCGATTCTTTTCAACCTGTATTTCCATTCTGCAGTGTTTTAGTTTTACCTTGCATGAACAAACTCAGAGTTATTCACAAACAAAAGCAAGAAAAGATCTATCTCTGCTTGATTTTCCCTCGGAGACAAGAAGAGCCACTGAATAAGTAAATTGTATTCGCTGGGAACCAGAGTACATTTTCTGAGTTAGTAGCAGTTCTCAGGGAATTAGTTGTAGTAAATGCTCAAGTTTCACAGGCCAGTGGGCATAGGGTAAACTTAGCAGTAGCAATCAGAGGAGGAAAAAACTTTCTCCCGCAAGGGAAGAGAGATAGTTGGAGAAAAATAATATAAAGCATATTCTCAGTGAAAGAGTTGTATCTAGGAAAAGAAATGCTAAAAGAGAATAACAAATATCAGTGGCTGACTAACCAGTGGCTTCCTCTAACCGGGGGAAAAAAAAATCAAATCTTCTGTAGCGGTGTGACATCATGAAGCAGTATCCCTGCATTTGCAATATTGCACACTGATCTGAGCAGGACCCTACCCCACCCCAAAAAATATCATAGGCGTTATAAGCAATTTAGGGAAAAAGAACATGAACAGGAATTGAAGAGACCACCATATACATAAAAAAAGATAAAAATCACTGATTACACAATGATTCGTGATAAAAGAAGACAAAATCATAGGCTATAATAAAAAATTACTGTAGATACAAGGAAAGGGAGGATCTATCTTGTGTGATGTCAAAGGTTATAAATAAAAACAATGGACTAAACCTAGGAAAAGAGGGAAAGTCTGGTGAATATTAGGGTAAAATGAAAGTTTTAAGATTATTTTGTTCTATGGGAAGTATTTGAAAAGAATATGTAAATTGTTAAAGAACAGACCAGCTGACCTATTAAACTTTATCTCACTTGTAAGATTCTGACAGCTATATTCAGAGAATGAAATGTCATTAACCTCAATATCATTGATACTTTCAGTAAAAGAAGTTAATCTGGCACCTTGTTCCTGTATAAGAAAAATAGAAAATATTTTATTTAATATGCAAATTATCATTGTCTGAATTATTTTGGATGAGAACTAAAAGAACTGAAGCATTTTAGGCCATCACAACTCATTCTGCAGCTTTCTAATCCCTGCAGTGCGATGCAGAGACATTCACTTGCAACCGTAGCACTATGATCTGCAAAAAGATAGCCAGGTTGTTTCATATCACCCATCTGAATTCTCCCATCCTCCCCTTGCAGAACTGGTGGGGAGGATGATGCTCATTGTCAAACACACTTCCATGTGCTGGGCCGAAGTTAATTACACAGGACTTAGGCTGGCTTAGACCTACTTAGGATCCAGCACGTGACAACGCTCACTATGTCGGGAAATGAATGACGAGCACTACCCGACTAATGCATGATGTAACCATTAACTCAAGGGCAGTCACAGAGAAAGCTATAAAGGAGGTAAAATCAGTAGAGCATAGACACTATTTGCTAAGTGCCAGCTGTTAATCGAGGGTAGTGAGTTAATTTTTAAAGGAAGAATTTGCCATAAGAGAGTCGTGCATGCTCCCACAGCTCCCAGATGGATTGCACCTTGCTGAGATATGGAACCCAGACTGGGAGCAATGGCAAGGATGATGCAAACAATTTTTCTTCCTGAGCTTGTCTGTTGTCATTACCTATTTTGCTACATTTTATGACTCCTGCTTCCAGATGGCAATTTATATCTTAGCTGAATAAAAAAAAAAAAAAAGGGTAATTTTTCTCCCTGTTTTGCAGATATGTTCTTTCATTGTGATATACAATGTATATCACAGCAAATGTATATTGTGTTTTCAAGTGCTGCTGAAAAGGCATGGGCAGTTGACTAGGGTGATTTTTCCCAGACACATTTTTACCTATGGCACAGAGAACAGACTGAAGAAATGCTGGCTCCTTTCTTCCTCCTCCTGCTTTATGACTGGTTGATATAACACGCATTCATTCACGTGCCACGGCCACGATCATATGGAAGGGCAGCCACCTCATATAGAATCATAGAATGGTTTGGGTTGGAAGGGACATTAAAGACCATCTAGTTCCAACCCCCCTGCCATGGGCAGGGACACCTTCCACTAGACCAGGTTGCTCAAAGCCCCATCCAACCTGGCCTTGAACACTTCCAGCGATGGGGCATCCACAGCTTCTCTGGGCAACCTGTTCCAGTGCCTCACCACCCTCATAGTGAAGAATTTCTTCCTTGTATCTAATCTAAATTTACCCTCTTTCAGCTTAAAGCCATTACCCCTTGACCTATCACTACATGTCCTCGTAAAAAGTCCCTTTCCAGCTTTCTTGTAGGTCCCCTTCAGGTACTGGAAGGCTGCTATAAGGTCTCCCCGGAGCCTTCTCCAGGCTGAACAACCCCAACTCTCTCAGCCTGTCTTCATAGGAGGGGTGCTCCTGCCCTTTGATCATCTTCGTGGCCCTCCTCCGGACTCACTCCAACAGGTCCATGTCATCCTTACGTTGGGGGCCCCAGAGCTGAATGCAGTACAGACAGGTGGGGTCTCACATGAGCGGAGTAGAGGGGGAGAATCATCTCCCTCAACCTGCTGGCCATGCTTTTGATGCAGCCCAGGATACGGTTGGCCTTCTGGGCTGCAAGTGCACATTGCCGGGTCATGCTGAGCTTCTCATCAACCAATACCCCCAAGTCCTTCTCCCCAGGGCAGCTCTCCACCCAGCCTGTATTTGTGCTTGGGATTGCCCCGACCCATGTGCAGGACCTTGCACTTGGGCTTGTTGAACTTCATGAGGTTTGCACGGGCCCACCTCTCAAGATCAGGATGGTATCTGCTGCTGGGTGTTTATTGGGCATTTCCTTTATTTTGGTTTGTTTTAGCATCTGTTTTTGAAAGTAAATTAAGAGGGTGGTTCCTTTGCTTGTGAAGTATTTTAGGCCCATCTTTGTGTAATCAATCTTGTTTGTTACACAAACCAATTTTGAGATGTTTCTTTTAGTTTATGTTATGGGGAGATGAACAAGTGCTTGGCTATGGCACTCATGAAGCACTCAGGATTTGTTAGCATTCCTGATTTTCTAAAACTAGATTTCTAGCCCCACTAGTGTAACTAATAAAACCAAAGGGTTTGTACATGTGCATGCTTGTAGTGGTGTCTGCATTTGTTTTCTTTGAGTCACTCATTATTGAATCTGGCCCAGTTGCTGCTCAGGCCCTATTGATGATCATGCTGATGTCCTATATTTGTTCTTTATAAAAATAACTTGTACAGTGTATTACTGCAGCAATTTGATAATAATTGTTTATATAGTGGGCATCTTTAGAGCTAGCTTGGTACAGGCTATGCTTTGATTAAACTGTCTAATGCTGTACGCTCTTTGGAAAAGTTATCGATATCCATGTTTTCATTTTCTTTTTTGTCATTTTTTTCCTTTTAAGTAGGTAATTATTAGAATTTATCTTTATATAATTTTATTGAAAATAGGCCAAACATCAAGTATTCAGTTATGCAGTATCTTGGAGAAAATGTAGATGAGCGTCTAAACCAGACAGTTGCTGCCCCAGTGGGTCCCTAGCATGCCTTCCGACCGTGCACTCACTCTCAAATTGAGTAATTTTGTATGATGATATTCACATTGTCCTTTATCACATCCTGAGTAGTGCAATATAGTGCAGAAAGTGCTTCCATCTCCTAGGGAGAGAAATTACTTTTCATTTTCTGTGTGAATAACTGACTATTTAGGTCTCGAATTCACCTACATACCTTACCTTTCATGCGCTAATTAGAGGCCTGCTCTCATTAGGTACGTTCTGCAGGCAATGGAGAGAGACAGGCACTTCTGCAGGGTGATTCCTCCCCCCTTACCCACCATTCAGGATTTGAGATGAACTTGAGAGGTTCCTGCAGAGCGAGTCTATGACGACTGCATTCCTAAAGTAGGCACCTCAGCGAAATGCCTGAAGCTACCTGGGTAAACTGCACTGTAGCATTCAATTCTTACCATTTTAACCATTTATGTGTAAAATCTGTGGACCCAGCTATGCATCCATGATTTACTCAGTCATTAGAGGGAGAAGGTATCTCCTGGCAAGGATAAATCTACTAGATAGATGTTGTACATAGATGGGATGAGTCATGCTCTAGGGGTTTCTGTCTTTTTCTGTCAATGATAAAGAGTGTCTGGAATAACTACCTTGGAGCAGGGACCTAACTTTTAGATGGCTGAGAGAAATCCCACCCTAAGTGATAAAGGAAAGTATCAATTTGGCAGCTTAATAGTCATCTTTTAGCTTATCCAGTAGGATAAAATAGGCAGCAGGATGCAAACTTCCCTGTAATGTTCTGTGAGTATCATTCAAGGTTATTAGGCTCTGATTTGCCTCAAGAGTGGGAAAATAGCTCAGTCTTCATTGCCATTAACTCAATTACTTTCAGCTGAACTGCAAATTTTATGACAGAGATTTGAACAGTCACTATACCAATTTTATGTCATGCAGCAGGTAGCTAAGATACTAACTGGAAAGACTTGAACTGAATATTCAACTTAGTTGTGATGCCGTGGTAGAGGGAAAAAACCAGATTTAACTGTAGATACTTTGAATTCATTTAGAGAAGGGATGGAGAAAGGACCAGTGTTGTTTAAGCATGGGATAAAGATTATAGGTTTCAGGAAGATTTTAATGTTCTCAAGTCTTGATCATCTATTTTTGGTAACAATGCCTGCAATGAATTCTTAGTGGGTTTTATATCTTATGTTTATAGCATTTAAAGTACTTTAAAAGTCCTAATAATTCTGTAACCATATTGCATGCAAGCATGAACAACTGGCTGCTACACTCTAAAATTCCTCACAAGGCTACACAGACCAGCCTCGGACAAGTTGCTTAGTATTGGCTTCTGCGGTCTTGGATGAATTCTGGAGTGCAGAAGCAAGATCAAGTGTGAGTTTAAAGTTTAGGTCATTCTAGTGTTACTGGCTGCAGTGTGCAGAAATTCAAAGTTTGGTTTTGCTCAGGGAAGAAATAAATGACCCTAAACCTGATGTTTTCATCTGGGTAATTGGAAAAAAAATATGGGCCTATATTTTTAAACATAGTCATTAATTCTGGGTGGTGTGATGTCTAAGGACCTATCTTGAGATTCTACTAGTTAAAATTTCTGAATTAGCTTTACACTGGCTAAAGCAGTATAAGGAGCTTTTAATGCTTCTGGAGAAAAATACGTGGCACCAGAAACTGGAAGGAGCTTTCGAAATGGGGACTTTGGTTCTCATATTTCTACACTGGTTTACAATGAAAACGTGAGCAGCCTTTAAAGGCTTTATCTAGCAAACAATCCTGCAGTGTGTCTCATCTCTTGAATTATAATGTTGTCTGACATATCTGCAGCTGAGAGGTATTATGTATCAACCAAACTAAAGAAACGAATTCGAAATCAAAGAGAAGTTTAAATGCTGCAGAATTCAGAGTACAGTCCTGGAAGAGTCCTCTGGAGATCATCTGATTATCCCTTGCTTTCCAAAGTTAGGATTAATTATACCTATAACTTCCTTGAAAGATTTCCCAACTCTCCTAGACAAGGTACTCTACAGTTTATCTGCTCCTGCTGTTGCAAAGTTTTCTAATACTCAATTTAAGTCTTTGTTAATGTCATTGAGATTCATTAGTCCTTGTCTAACCCCTAGTGCATGTGGAGAACGTGAGTGTTCCTTCATCCCTTTTTAATCCTTCCTCCCTGCCTATTAAAACTATTACCATGTTTTCCTAATAATCTCCTCTAAAGACTAAAGAAATGTCCTTCATTCCTTCAGTCTTACCATGCGGTATTTCCTAGACCTCTATTGATTTCCATGTTCTGCTGCGCCTTTGGTATTCTACTCGATTGATTTCTTCTACCTACGTATAAATTTTTGCATATGTCTCTACTGAGTTGAATCCAACATTTTCCTGGTCATTCCTTCCATTTGAGAATTTTTTTTTTTTTTTTTTGCATCCTAGGCCAGACCTCTGGCAGACCTGTAGGCCATCCATGTTGCAGGCCACACTAAGCAAAAAATAAATACTTGTCTGAAGATACAGGTAGGCCTCTAGTAGGATTTTGAAGAGGCTGTGCATGCTGAGCTGGCAAGTAATTTTAGTGCACATCAATACACACACATATGAACATATACACCTTTCTGCAATCTTACCTGTGATGCTTAAGTCTACATGTCACACTAACTAGAGTCCTATTGCTGCATGCCCCTAACAAACAGCAGCTACCAATTGGGCAATTGGGCATTCCCATTTGGGGGCTTTTTTACATTTTTCTGATACCAGTGTATTTTCTTGATCATTTTTCTGTATTTTCTTGGCAACAAATTACTTCAGCATAATCTTTCTGCTCATATCTAACCAGCATGGAAATATTTACAAGCAAGAAGAAGCTGTTTTAGGCCAAAGGAAAGCTATAAACTAATAATTAATTCAAATGAGTGGCATGTTTTGGATTCACAACAATTACTCTGGCCTAAAGAASCTGACACAGACTGAGTTTACAGAAAGTGAATCAGTAGCTCTGGACAAGTTCTAATAAAATGGCCATGAGGCAAGACTCAGCTTTCTCTCTCTGCTATGGATAGGTGCTGCATGCTTTAGCATGACTCATACAAACACTTTCTCCTGTGCAAAGCTGCAGCAGGTATTTAAGGCAGGATCAGACAAGATGTATATTAATTGACTCTAAATCTATCCCTGAGATATCCAGCATCGGGTTATAGATAATTATGTGTTATAAAACTGTTTGAAGTGGCAAATAAAAGGTGATCTACTAAATATGGTAGCAAAATGGTTGTGTATCCTGTGGAAATTGAAGTGATTGACTTTGAAAATTGATTTGGAAAATGAATTATTATTTCCCTAATCTGTCCTTGAAAAATTAGTATGATAAAATCCCAGTTAAAGAAACAAGAGACTAACTATTGCCTAATTCATTATTAAGTTCCTCTTTTATCTGGGAGCACGTGAATTCAGAAGTAGTATGACAGGAGAGAGAGAGATGCTTCTTAACATTTTTGCATTGCTGTTACAATAGTCAGAGTGGAGTTCCTACATTTGCAGGATTTCCTCAGCTTGCAAAATCTTTACCCTTTTTCAGTAAACTGATCATTTCCTTTATGTTCAGAGAAACATCTGTCCTAGATGATTTACTCTGCTTAACGTAAAAGCAAGAAAATAGCAAAAAAACCCCACCATTTAAAACAATCCTACATAAAGCTTTTGAACTTTTTAATCTCTATCTCGCTCTCATGTTCTGTTTGTTTCATAATGATCTAATTACAGGTGATTTTGTTAGCAAGTTCAAGTAACTGTGATTGGGGTCTGAAAGACAGAATTGGAAAGAAATAATTCACTCTGTTTTATACAGGCATTCCAGAAGTTCATATATCATCTTTATATAGACAGTTTCCACGTAGAGTCAAGCATAGAAGAAACGGTAATGGTTCTCAAATGACTAGTTGAAGAGTATAAAAAATACCCTCCAGAAATTCTATTTCTATATTGCAAAGAATTAAACTGTTGAAAATCAAATGCAGTCTAGACATGAAATTCTCATGGAAATTGCCATTTCCCAAAGCTATTCCTTTAGGGCCTAAAAATATTGGGCAATGCCATGTTGAAGTGTAGTGTAATTTTTATAACGTACAACAACAATTTAAGGCTATGTAAGATAAATAACCCATGAACACTGACACAGCTGCCCAGAATCACTATTTCACTTGCCATGGGTCTTCCTGAATTTGTTTTGGCACTGGTCTTTATGACTCCAAGTAGTTCTTTTTATGTCTTTAATATGTAGATTGCTAGCCTGGGAAGACACTTACCTTTTCTATACTGCTTTGCAATCCAAATGAACTGCTACCTCTGTAGCTTTCAGAAGTCATTTACATTTGTTCCACAAGCAGGTGAAGCAGTTCAGAGGCAGTTTATAATGCAGATTTTCTTTAAGGCCACATTCCAGCTGTGTTAGGTGTGGAAACTTCCTGGTACAAGAGCTAGCTGGTAAGAAACCTTCTACCCCAGCCCCTGTGAAAAGCCTTGACTTTTTTGTTTTTAATGCAAATTCAGGTAGTCATCTTCATACAGAATGTTTATGAAGCCGTTTAGGCTTTAATTAGCACTTTTTCTCAGCAGGCTTAGTAAATCTGACTCTTTTTTTGGAAGGTAACAGACAGGTGGATCTGTTTCTTCAAGCATTCTAATAAACTGAGATTCCTATTTGTTTAAATAATTAATTTTTTCAAAGTTATTTTACAAGTGCATAAAGACTTTATCAGACTGGATTTACAATTACTTGTACTATTGTTCTTAATATGAAAATTACAAGGAAAATTCCCTGGGTCTGATTCCTCTATTGTTCTAGCAGAAACAAATAAGGAATACCCTCTGGTGGTTTGTGCAAGAGGGACAGACCATTTCTAGATACATCTAGTTAGAAAAGGGTACTAATCTATTTCTGACTTCTGCAGAAGTGATATGTAAGCCCGCAACAGGTAAATAAAACAAAAAAGTTAAGAGAGAGGCCTCTCGAGCCCTCGAACTTCTTCTAAAACAGGGCAAAGATTGATCATAACCTTTTAGAACCTACATTTCAGAACTTCCCTCCAGTGCATGAATAGTTACAGCAAAGCTGTAATGAGTTCTTAACTCTCCTTGACTTCACAAGCAGGAGGTGGGGGGGGAGCAGACTCAGCAGGGAAGTTTTGAATGCTCAGGAAAAAAGAGCTAATTTAACAGCAAGAAGGTCTCAGAAGAAAATCCTTGAGATCAAAGTGCAAATCAAGTTCAATACATGCAAAGGTGAAGAGAACAAAAACTTATCAATCAAACCCTGTAAAGTACTGCTGGATGGGAACTGTTTGATGAAACTTTTTTTTTTTGACAGAAAATGCCAATCTGGTTTAAAAAAAAAAAAAAAAAAAAAAAGGGCAGAGGACCAAACAGAAACTAGTAGGGAACATAGGCTTCTCAAAGAAATTCATGCAAGTCAACACCGAGTAGTGAAATACTGTTTCTCGTAGCTGTGCAGTCGCAGCACAGGAGGCAGTGGTGTGCCTGCTCCGGGCTGCTGCAGTCCAGGGCCTGCTGTGTTGGGGTAAGATACAGCTGAAGGTGGTTTTGGCTGAGGCATTCTGCTGACATCTGTGTTGCCCATCTCTGCTGCGTGGCAGAGAGCTTCCAGCCGAGAGACGGGAGGGCAGCAGGGGACTGTAACACCTTCAGTCGTCCCAGGCAGAGCTGTGAGCTTATTTCCAGGCACCCTCCTTCCTCCTCTCCCGCTCTCTTGCCTGCCTCCCTTTACACACGTACACAACCTGTCGCAAAGCAATGGCCAGGAAACAAAGCCTCCTCCCTCATGAGCCTTGCACGTGTCTTTGCTTGGGGCAGTGATATGTCCCTGTGTTTGGGGTGAAGGTCAATATTATTTACCAAAGATAGTTTATTCCTGGTCAGTATCATATGTGATATTTTCTACCCCATATTATTCTCTGTGACTATGGCATGGTTAATAGAAACATTAGTATTTTAGAAAAATGTGGGTGGAGAACATTAACATGGAATTTGCATGTCTTCCACACGAATGACTTCCAGGTGGGTTATATTTCCATAACAGGAAAAAGGTTCTGGCCCATAAGATGCATTCTGGCACAAAAAAAATGAAGTCTGGCAGCTAAGAGCGAGAAGCAGGATTTCCTGGGATCCAGTGGTCCTGATATCCTAAATGGCAAGAATTTAGGAGCACAGGGAAGACTGGTAAGTGTTCCTTGTACTCTCCAATGGCAAGGACGCAGAATGGTTTAGCTCCTTTCCTGTGCCGTTCTGGCGTGGATGTATGCTTCTCTCTCTTCTCCCCACRTGTCCTTTGAAGCTGTCCATGTGGAAAAGGTCACTTTCTAGACAACCACACCAGTGCACATGAACAGGCCAGTGGGCTTACTCTTGCTAAAGGCACGATCCCAAATGTCCACTATATTAATGAATGTGGGCTCATTGGTATAAATTCGCATAAATGCACCAGAGCTACCTGCGCTGCATGAATTTTCATCGGTGAGAATCTGGGACTAGGTAAGCTTCAGAAGCATCCTGTGCTATTGCCACCGGTTTAAGTTGGAGTTTAGTTTCCCAAACCTTTTTGCACTTGGGGTGGGTGAGAGAAGTGTGTCTCTTTCTTTACTCCTTTATTAAAGCTGCTGCTTTCAATATGTACACGACACACAGGAATATATCTTTCTTGACGTAAAACCGTTTCGCTCAGATTGCTTTTAGCTTTCACATTTGGAGATATAAATTGAAAGTGCCTTGGCGTAGATTGACAGAAAAGACAATGAGACATGAAAGGCAATCAGATAAATAAGAACATTCTTATTTACTAATTTTTATAGTGCCTATTGTCATGGCAGCTTGCAAGGGATTAGAAAGATTTAAATGTAAATTAGATATGTCATTCTCAAAACTAAAATGAGTTAGTTATTCAAAATTGGAGGGGGAAAAAAAAAGAAAAGAAAAGGCAAAAGAGCTTTCTATGTTGCCTTTGAAAGCTTAGATCTGAGTCCTGGAAGGCACTGAGGACAAGCCACATTGTGGGAGGCCTCCCGTGGGAGAGCCATGCTGCCCATCATAGGATTTCTTTATCCTGCACAGCGGAGCACAAGGCAGAGGTAGCCTTGCATATGCAAATGTGCCAGAACAGGAAAAATCAGAACTGCAGGAGTGTGGTGCTGTGTCCAAACTAAAAGCTCTGCAGAGACAGCAACAGCACAGCTCCTCTGCAGAACCAAGGGTGGGACTGAAACCTGCCAGTTTGATCCATGTGGGCTTTTAGGCTTAGAAGGTGCAGTGCAGAACTTTTCCATGAAGAGACCAGCTCAGGTCCTAAATGTAGTCCAGACAAACTAAAAATGTTCTGTGCTGAATAAACGCGCTGCAATTTTTCATGGTTTACCACTTTCAGGACCCAGGCTGGTGTCTCTGCATGGCGTTTTACCATGCAGGTAAACTCCTTTATTCAGAAATAAGAGGAAACTCTTCTTTGGGCTCCATTACATGATACAGACATACCCACAGAGTAGTCAGACGCCACAGTGGACAGGGGAGTTTTCAGACTCACTTTAATGGCTGTAATACAATAGGGGGCTCTGGCACTTAGACCCCCTGTCTTGCCAGCATTCAGGAGATACTCCACTTGGAAAATTTATGCACATGTAGGAAGGAAAATAGTCTCTCAGGTTAAACGAGAGTATGCTCCCAAGCTCCCTGGTTTTGTTATGTGCTTAACCTACGTCCTAGGGCAAGGCATGGGAGTGCACTGATTTCCATGTCTTTTCCCCAGTGCCCTGGTTTCTACGGTAGGGAAACCTGGTGACAAAGGCCACAATGAGACCATGTGAGTTCAGGTCAGATCCCTGACACAGAGGCTCAGAGAGTAAGATTTGAGGATGTCCACGGTACCTGCTTGTTTATCGGATCTCATGCAGACCTCAGTCCTAGAAAAAGTAAGACTTGCAGCTTCGCTAGCACCTGAAGTGGCCCCTTCAAGCAAAAGAGAACACAGGTGATAGTTGCTTATGATGGCCCACCTCTGTGGGTAGCTGAACCCTGTACCAGATGGGGGGTGTGGGTGCAGTTAAGCCATAGTTCTCCAAAAAGCAGTTTGAATTCTTTAGGCTGGAGCCGACAAAGTACTGTGGAAAATATCTAGAAAATCTTGACTAAAGAGAAAGAAGTGGTAAATCGTGACAAAGGATTGTGACAAAGTCATGTCTAAATGGGGAAAGCAAATCCCAGATGCGCACAGGGCATGCCAAACGTACATAGTGCTAACCAAAACTACCAGTGCCACCTGAGCTCCCATAGCTTGCCTGTGAGGGATACAACACTGTCCGGGTCTGGCTGCAGGAGAGGGCAATGCACACCAACATCAAGAATCCTGGGAGTGAGTTAGGGGAGTCATCCCCATATTGTGAAGGGCTGAAGGAAAAGAGCATCCTGAGGGATGTAAATTGGAGGACAGGCTCTGTCCCACAGACATGGCGGGTGAGCAATGCTATGGAGCAGGGCCTTCTGCCTGGGGGATGTGGAGGTTAAGATGGGCACTTTGGAGAAATGAAGGTTGGAGGTGGGGAGTCCCAAACTGTGCTGGAATAGAGAAAGAGAAGGGGACCTCAGTGAAGGGTGGGCTTAGGAGAAGGGGATATGGTGTTTGCAGGGTAGGATCTGACATGTGTGACTGAGGCTCAGAGGACAGCTCCTGAGAAACAGGTTACTGTAGTAACTGAGGCTCAGAGGACAGCTCCTGAGAAACAGGTGCCTGTAGTAATGGGATCAATTCCTCCATGTGTCATTCTTGGGGCAGCAAGAGTTGAATTTTTGCCTACACTGCTTAGAAACTTTGGGCCACCTCTGCCTTTGYACATTACACACCCTATTTTTTTACTTGTAGCGTTCAGTGATATAAACTGGGTGGTATTCGCATATCTTTACCAGCTTCTCTTCCCGTCTGGCTTCCAACACCTCCTCTCTTAGTAGCTGCCAGCTGTGGCTTTTCTATTTTTCCATCTTATGCTGCCCCACAGGCAGCAGGAACACCTTCCAGTTTGTGTTATGTCAAAGTGAAATCAGGAGCCACCCAACAGCCATACCCTTATGATTTGGAGGAGTACACCAGGTTATTGCGTTGAATCCATCTCATTCAGTAGCAACTGGAAATTGTTAGTGTCTGCTGATGGGCTGGCAGCTGTGGGGCGYGACACTGGTGGCTCTTCTCCAGTTGCTAATGGACAGATGTCCACATCATAAAAACACAAACAAAATTAATGCTTTTGCTGGCAGCCTCAGCAGGGGACACATTCAGCGGGCAGCGAGGCTGTTCTTAACACGGGGCAATGCCCATAGAGAAGCCCAAGAGTACTGGAGTGAATCATTTGCAGACCACTCCCCTGTTGGGCTTGTTCTGGGGATGGGAACCTTCTGTACCAGCGACTGCAAGTCTTGTTTTGAAAGAAATAGTTCAATGATAGAAGCCGGAGGGGATGTTGATGTCTGAGACAAACTAGTAGGTTAATGAGGTGTGAAGAATGATTTGGTCATAGTTCTCTGCACCTCTTCTTTTTCTTTTGTTTCCCATACCTCTGCAGACACATTTCCATATCTCCTCAGGCTCCTTGACTTTATTCTATTCCACTTCCACTAAGCACAGTAATGCTTCCTTCAAATGTTGAGAATTATTTCACTTATTTAATACCGCAGCCAGCAAGAGCTGGCTTGTTCTGGGAGGAAATTCCTATTTGACTAGGGAGGTGGATGCTAGACCACAAAATGAGTGGTAAAGATGCCGGATGGGATTCTGGCTGTAAGACTCCTGTGGAGTGGATCCTGTACCATAAAGATGCAATATTACAGGAGAGAAAACCGCTGCTACAGGTCAAGTGGAGAAGCCTTGTAGTCTACAGCTTGGGCTGAAACAGCAATGGCTTTTGCTAACTACCACGGGTCTCTCAACAGTAATTTGACCTACATAGTCTCGTTATTGTGTACCTTACTTTCCTTGTTCTTCTGATATATAAAGCTGGCTCCATATTTTTCCATGAAGAAGGATAGTATTTTCTTTTACAAAAATAGCAGGTGGAAGAATTCAACCCAGACAAAAAAAAAATTTAGCATTAACATTTAAAAATCCAAAGCTTTATTTTCATTTTTTCTAGACTTTTACCAATCAATATTGTTTTAAAATTCTTATGTAAAATAAGAGTAATGTACAGTAGCATATTACTGAGGAATGATATTGTGAAAATATGTATTTTGAAAAATTCTATTCCATCTTCTTTCTTCATCATAGCAAGCTGCTTTAGAGTATTTTTTCTCATAATTTTAGAATAGTTTTATAAACTTTTTTTAAACCTTTTTTCTAATTTTTTATTCTAAATAATTATTTAAAATCATTGTTCTACAGCTGACCTTAAAAAATAAGATAACTGAATATTTTGACTATTTTGTCATTTTTGGGATTTATCATTATATACATTTAAGAAGGGTATGTCATAGAGTACCAAAAACTTAGTAAAAATATTACACAAAGGCAACACGATATATGACATTTAAAATGACAAAAATGTTTCAATATTGAAATGAAAGTCTTGAGACTGAAATCAGTTCCAAAGACAAAATTGTTTTTATGCTGAGGGAGAAAAGAAAGGGTTTTTAAATTGCCATATTGCAAGTATAACATAGCATCCACAGCTCAAAACGCCTCTGACCCATAGCACTGCCTGCCATCTCATTGCTGTGGGAAGCCCTCAACTCAAAGTAATCAGCGTAATCAGAGCTAGGAGTTTAATGACAGATAGTGGAAGGTTGTTTAATTACCTTTATTTCTCGAATGTGTCCAGAGGAGGGCAACAAAGCTGGTGAAAGGCATGGAAGGCATGTCCTATGAGGAGCAGCTAAGGACTTTGGGCTTGTCTAGTTTGGAGAAAAGGAGGCTGAGGGGCGACCTCATTGCTCTCTACAGCTTCCTGAGGAGGGGAAGTGGAGATGGAGGTGCTGATCTCTTCTATGACAGGACGCATGGGAATGGCTCAAAGCTGCGCCAGGGAAGGTTTAGACTGGACATGAGGAAGCATTTCTTTACCAAGAGGGTGGTCAAACACCGAAACAGGCTTCCTAGAGAGGTGGTCGATGCCCCAAGCCTGTCAGCGTTTAAGAGGCATTTGGACAATGCCCTTAATAACATGCTTTAACTTTTGGTCAGCCCTGAATTGGTCAGGCAGTTGGACTAGATGAGCATTGTAGGTCCCTTCCAACTGAAAATATTCTATTATTCTATTCTATTTGATGCTATTTTATTCTAATGTGGGTGTTAACAAACACTACATCAGCATCTGCTAGGGATGCTCCAGTGGTCTTGCCCAAATCTCTATGCGAGCAACCAGAGGGCCAAATGTGGTGCTCAGTTCAGTGATCTCCAAGCTTAGCAACCTCAGTATCCACTCCAGTGGAGGATCTCCTCCTGCGACCTTGTTTCCCGCCCAGCGCGGATGCACCGCCTGGGGGTACTCTATGCTTTGGCAATGCGGAATGCAGTTTTGCTCCCCCCTACCCCATTTCTGCATAGCCATAAAAAACCCCTTTTAGCTCCATTGGTCAAACCATTGCTGCATCAAAAGCAAAATTAAGTCAAACTATAAAATATTTCTTACTTTAGAAAAAAGAGATCTCTTTCAAAGCATTTGTTTGGCATTTGTTCAGTAGACTATAAAACATGGTGTAAGATCTCTGACAGGTAATGTGTTGTTGTACTACTTACTGCAATCAGCTGTGACAGGAGACACCTTTAACCAACTACCCTGCAATTATGCTAAGGTTTTCACCAAATGACAAATCCCAATTGGCTGGGCCAGAGCCCTGCCTTTTCAGACAAGGCCAATTATTTTGTCCACTCACCCGTTCATTCACTCCAGCAAGCCCTGACCTGTGGAATCATGTAGGTGAGTATTTACTGCTTATTTTTATGTTGCTTAAATTTTTACTATTTTGAAATTTAAATCTCAGAGAGGGAAGGTAAATTTCGGTAGGACTTTCCAGAAAGATTGTCAGGAATCATGAGCTGTAACAACCACTTTTATGAACCATGTGTGATACTATCACCCATTTCTCTCTCAGCATGTTTTAACATTTTTTCATTCCAAGTGATTCACTGAACTATTACACACACAAAAGATGACTTATAAACTGTAACTATATAGTTGTCATAGGTATTGAGTAAAATCAATGTCTCCATATAAACAAAATTGCTAAAACAATCTTACTTTAAGTAACACTTGTTTCAAGCTTTTTAGGTTAAGTTGTTAGTCTAGGCAATTTTTCTCTGGGGGTGGGAATAGGGAAGAGTAGTCCAATATGGATTTTTGTTTCTTTAGGAGTCTACTGGAATAAACTCATGCTTGGGGAACTTTAATAAGAAGTTATTTGTCCCTAGTGAATGCTTCTAGTCAGGGGTGAAAGAAAAGACACCTGAATGTTTTCAGCCTTTCAACTCAGGTAAATTATACGTTGCAGTGTAATAGTTATTTTTTATAGGAAGCTACAGATGGGCAAGGCAATCCATGAAATATCCGAGGCAAGAGGTTTGAGTCAGAGTTGCTTATAAACAATCGAGCGCATGCTGGGCAGTCCCTGCACAGGTGTGGGTCAGTGTCGGTCTCTACTGAAGTCTCCAAGGAGGAGAAATCTCAGAGAGGGTGAGGATGTGGGCAACGAGAGCCAGGCCTGAAAGGCACACACTGTCCGAGTCCCAGCTCCCATGGCAAGTGGTCCGAACTCCCTCTCTCAGCATGCAAGACATTAAGGCCTTTTATCCTTAAAAATAGTAGACTTCATTGTGTCTCTCAACTTTGCTGTTTAGCCAAAATTTGTTGAGGGTTTGCAGGTTATTTCAGTTAGAAGACGACATGGTGGGGAGGTCGGGTATCCCAGCTGTTTGTTCGTAAGGACCCGCACCAGCTTTGCCTCTGCCTCCCTAGCAGTGGCAGGTCCAAACAAACAGAAATTGCTGTTTGCTCAGAGCTGCAAACCTCTGCTTTCCAGCTCCCTCACTGTAAATCCTTTTTCTTAGGCTTTTTCCAAGGGTTATGCTAATGTGCTTGCTCAGGCAGGTCCAACTGTGCTCCTTTCTTCTTTTCAGTTGAAACTGTTAATTCTTTGCATAACCGTTTCCCAAAACAGTGCTCGATAATGCTAATGTCTCCTTTATAAATCACCAGTGTTCTGCATAGCTTTGTACTCACCTTTGTTTTGAGACTTTGACATCTGCTTACCCATCTCTCTCACTTATCTCCAGGGATGGGTGGCAATTACACTGGCTTCTCGGTATTAGTAGGTTTATCAAAATAACAAAAGACTATGAGGATTGTGAAGAAAGTGCAGGTGAAAAGGGACACAGTAGAAAAGATAAATTATTCTTGAGGGAAGGGTCATTTCTTTATTGCAGTTTCGTATTTTCCTCAGATTGTATTTATTTATATACAATCATGTGGGAGAAAGGAATATGGAAGGAATTACAGTCCCAGGAGAGGAAGTTTAAAAAGAGAGAGCATTCAGGTATAGCACAAGAGAACTTGAAACCGCATACTGTGAAGACAGATGTTAATATATTAACTGGTACTGAGGTTCATAATACATATTTATTTCCAAGGATAATTCCCTTTGAGGACCCCCCCCTACCTCTGCCTCCTGTGGCTCTAGCTATGAAGCGTTGCTACTGAAAATCCAGGAACAATTTCATCTGTGCAGGTTGGGTTTACTCCAGGAGTACATCTGCTCCCCTACTTGTAAAGGGGAACATCACTATCATCTTTCAAGAAAGATCCTCTTTTTTCAAAATAAGAGGGCATAATTTTGTGACTGAAAGAGTTTCATGTTTGGAATTGGCTGCTGTGTTAATTTTAAAACTGCATTACTTCCAAGGATTAAGTAAAAACCAGTTCTGTCTCTTCTGCAGATGTCGTCTAGAACAGCCTCACTTCTTTCAAAGGCACAGTTACTTTTGTATAGTGTAGATCATTTTTTCATATTAATCCCTAGAAAAGGGTAATGATTTGCTGGGGGAAAAAATATATTTTTAACACAGATGTGAAATGCCATCTGCTTTGACCAAAAATGTATTGCAGTTATTTCTGTGCTGCGTGAAGGCTTAGAAGGAAAGAATATAGTATATTTTTATGTTCAGTTCAGACTTCTGGTTTTCAAAATAATGCTCCTATGGGGGATGATGAACATGCATACTCATTAATAGAGTATTATAATCTTCCATATCACAGGCTCCCTTTGGTACTGCCTACACACTTGTAGGTATAACATCGTCTTGTTTGAAAGAGCTCGCTGAGAAGATCTAGTAAACTGCTTAGGAAGCCTGTTTTTGTACTGTAACTCCAAGTGCACAGTGATCCGCACTACAGCTCTTTATAAAAATTGCTGTCCACAAGAGTTTAAAATGGTACTGGAATACAAGATACTGTTGCAAAAAAAAAAACCCACCACACAGGGCATCTTAGGTGGAATTTCAAAGCATTATCTTGATGAAACCATTCAAAGATTATTTAATTTACTCAGTTGATGTCCCCATAGAATAGGGGAATCAATGAAAATTTTGCCTACAACTTTGTCAGGTAGTTGGAAGAAAGAACAGGTTGAATATAGAGGCTAAACCAGAGAAAATAGTGGGGTTTTTTGTTTTGGTTTTGGTTTTTTTTTTTTTTTGTTTTGTTTTGTTTTTAAGGCTTCTAATTAGAATTATTCAAAAGGGTTCAGTGTGATACAGTGAAAAAATTTTGACTAAAAACAAACCAAAGAAAACCACTAGTTGCTTTTAAAAATTGGGCTGTGATTTGCCCAATATTCTACATTAGGGCAGTAGTAGTGTAGTACAGAAATGTGATCCAAATATACTCCCAGGTTTATCTGTGCTTTAATTAGCTGTATACTAATTGATATTAGTGGTAGATATATGATTATATTTTTTATTTGATATTGACTAGTAATGCATATTTTGAATGATTTCAAATCTTGCTATAGAGAGTTATGTTTGGACTCATTTTGCCATAAAGCACTAGAGATTCAGCAGACTGTGAACATTTTGCAAAATAACCTTAGCGAGATGGAATACTCTGCAAAGTGACACGTGATGGACTCTTTATCTTGTCCCTGATTCCTCTGCAATAGAAACTGTCATTACAGAATCTGAGTTCTGCCAAGCCTAATTATACACAATACAGCAAAGGAAATTTTCCAAATACTCTTGGAAATGTGTTCAGACAGTTTATTTGGCTAACTCGCTAAAAAACAAATTAGAACATCAATAAACAGGCTGTTAGGATATTAAGAATTTTTACAAAATTGAGAATTAGAACTTGCAAGAGAAAAAACGAGAATGAAGAGGATAGAGTTTTTCCTAACATTTGAAATTAGTAATGGAATACTGCAGTAGTCATCGTAAGACTATAAAAATAATTGGGACATATTACTAAAAACATATAGCGGACTCACATTTAAATAATTGCACAGTAGCTTGATTAAATTTTTTGCATACACATTTTTAAGGGGAGCTGTCTACAACCTGGATGCTCAGCTCCTGACCTTTACATCATTGGCATATTCTGATTTCTTCCACAGGCAACAGTCAGGAATGCCAGCACAGAAATTTGTTTGGAGGTTTTCTCAGGCTTCAGGTCCTCACACACTCATTGCCCTGTACTCAGAACTCAAGAATGGGAGTAAGCAATGATGAAAGAGATGGTTTGGCAGTTCTTGATGATAAGGACAGTCACAGCACTGGGGTGTAGTTTGACAAGCATTTCTTGAATCAGACATGCTGGCTAAACTAGCCAGTTTCGCTGGTTCATGTACTTAGTCATGAAAAAACCCTTCCCCTCTCTTCTTTTGGCTGAGGTATTTGTAACCTGAACAATTCATTATGTGGCCTCATAAACAGCTGCCCTAGCCCAATTGAGAAGATTATACTGAAGTGAGGGTGGAGTTTTAGAAACCACTGTCAAAATAAATGCTTACCAAATTCTGACTTTACAGACAAGTGCAGCTTAATGCACTCATAACAATGAGGCTAAATCCTATTATGCAAAGATCATCCTTCACACTTAATGTTTGATCAGGTTCAACTTGCCATCAGCTGTGCAGCACAGATGGTTCATACTTCCAGAGGTGGACTTTCTTTCTGAGGAGCTTCCTATTCCTCTCAAGTGTTAATGTTATCCTCACAACACCCACATGTGTTTGTGTTAATTGAATATCATTGCCTTCTCTTTTAGAAATGCCAAAAAGACCCAAGTGGGGAATGCAATGTAACTACAAGGTTATTCCTCCCTTTCTTCTGTGGCTGTTTCATGACTCCGACACCTGTTTGTAATGAACAAACAGCCTCTAGCCCAGGACATGCACCTCTAAAACGAGCAGGAGGGTTTAAATCCTCTCTAAGTTGAAGTTCCAGCAGCGATACTGTTCCCTTCACCCAGAAGAAGGAGGACCCCTCCAGAACAGAATGTAAGAGAATGGGGCCATTTCTCACAATGGCACCACCTGGGGCACCCAAGGACAGGGCAGGAGGGATGTCAGGCACATTAAGTATTTTCCACTGATCCATGAAAAATACAAATGTTAACTTCAGACAGCTCTTTGCTAGCAAAAAGTGAGGGCTGCTTTGATCCTATTCAGAGAAACTAAGTCTATGGACTGTATCAGTATTGCTGGTACCTTTTTTTAAAAAAAGGCTTTGGATTCTGCTTCAGGTTCCAAGTTTAAATATGTTAACAATTAATTAAACATATCCTTAGTCTGTTCCTCTGCTCCTTAGAAGTCTATTGTATTTCTCCTTAGGACTTAATCAGTGCTGATCTCTTCACAGAAGCTAGAGTTGAGTCTTTAGACATCTTTCACAACTTTGTATTTTCATAGCCTTCAGATAAAGGAAGATACAAAGCAACTCGTCCCAAGAACTTAAAAAGTTACACTGTCTAGTACCATATTTTGCCTGTAATGTTTGGAGTTATTTTTACACTTAACGTAGCTAGCGTTTATATGAAAACGAAAGAAAAGGGACTAAATCCTCGATATTCTGGTCCCATCTGCATATTTGACCACATATCTTACACCACAGCTTTACGGGGATTTAAAGAGTTAAATTCAAAGAGCTAGATTCTTCTGCCCATCAAAAAAAGCAGTTCCACATGCAAACTTCTGTATCCATATTTTCCTCAGCACAGGGAAAAGACCAACCAATTTTCACATCAGAATTTTCTGTTATTATTTTATGTCATTAATTAATGCAGTAACACACACATTGTTTGCAATGCAAGAAACAGTTTAATAAACACTTGAAAACTATGTCACCTATAAATTAAAATTATAATTATATTGATGATCTTAGGCTTAGAAGTGTTCTTACATGCTGTTGTTCAACCAGGTACCACAGCTCAGTAACACTCGTCTTCTCCCTTGGAAGTCATGAAGGCCACCCCTGCTTTCTCAGTGTTCAAACTAAAATAGGGAAAGTGTGAGATTTTATGGACTTTTGCTTGAAATTTGAGAAGTGTGGTTAAGACTATTAACATAAGATTGTCAAATACTGGTTGCGCTTACTAGCTTAAGTTTATTTTTAATGTTAGCGGAACCGACTTGAGTAAGCGATGTCTAATTATTTCAAGGCTAAACGTGGACTCTCATGTCTAATTTTCATAAAAAACCCAAAGCTGAATTCTTCTAACATTTAGTGGCACTTCTTGAATATAAACCAAACAGCATAATCAGTGATTTTTGATGGGACGCATCATCTGGTTGCGATGCATAATATTTGTGTGAAGTTCAAGCATATGTATAGTACTCCTTCCCCTTTTATTTTCTAACTGTCTTTGGCCAAGTGGGGCATTTTTTTTCAGGGTCATGTGGCATGGCCCAGATCTATGACTGTGGAGCTACCAAAATACGGGAGCATACTTGCATTTTCAATCATGTGTGTTTCTGCAGTCCAGTTTATGCTATGAAAAATGATGAAATAATTAAACCAAGAAAATTCATATGATTCCCTCTAATATGTAACCTTTACAAATGCCAGATTCGGGAAAATGTAAAGCATAAGCTATTTCCCTACACTAAGGGCATTTAGATCCATCAGTATGTACTCCTAGTCAGGTAGCCCCAGAGCAATTAGTGTTAATATATTGTAAAGATATTGACTTTTTGACAAAGACAAGGGCAGCTTTATGACTCAGCTCACTTAGACCAACATTCAAGGAGACTGAAAAGAGTAACATTTATCAGAGCTGTCATCGTTAGGCTGGGCCAAAGGCAATCCTTTTAACTGGAAACTATCAAGTAAAATAATCTATTAACTTATACCCAGCAGAGTACATTACAGCAGGATTTGGAGGAGAACCGTTTCCCAACAATCAGTTAAACCAAACTTTTCAAGATTAGCCAATAATAAATGAGTTCTAGCTAAACCAGTAAATATAGCATTCAAAACAATGCTTTCCTCTTTTCTTCTACATCAAATCAGCCTATTACTGAAATCCGCTTATAAAAAAAGCTTACAAAGAATAAAATTTATGTCCTGTAACTTTCTGACTTCAATGGAGGCAAGAAATCTTTCATAACCAGAGCCAGAGGCATAGTAAAAGCTGAACTACTCCTACAACTCCTTTCTGAGGTGATCCCATTTTGTTATGACAAAATCAATTACATAAAGGATCACTGTCCTGGCAAATGTCAGTGTATATCTCAGCTCTTTATGTGTGATAATTTTATTTCATTTTAATAAGCTGTATTTGCATAAGTGGAAAATATTTCCCCCCAGAATTTCTGTATGGAATTCTTTTAGTTTGTCCTGGAAGTCTCAGTCTGTACCATCTCAGGAAATGTCACTTTGGATAATGTAGGAGCCATCAAGGGGAGATGCTCTGTTGGACATCATAGTTACAGGGAGGGTGAAGGCTGGGGACAGTCTTGGCTGCATGACTATGAGATGGTGGAGTTCAGGATCCTGAAAAGAGGGAACAAGGCAAATGGCAGGATCACAACCACTGACTTCAGCAGAGTGCACTTCAGCGTCTTCAGGGACCAGCTTGGAAGAATCCCATGGGAGACAGCCCTGGAGAGAAGAGGGGTCCAGGAGCTGGTTGATTTTCAAGAATCCCCTTTTCCAAGCTCTAAAACAGTCCATCTCCACATGCAGGAAAACAAGCAAAGGCAGGAGGAGCTCCTGACAAAACTCAGACATAAAAAGGAAGCAGACATGAGGTGGAAGCAGGGATAAGTGAACTGGGAGGAATACAGAGACACTATCTGAGTGTGTAAGGATGGGGTTAAGAAAGCCAAAGCCCACCTGGAGTTGAATCTGGCAAGAGATGTGAAGGGCAACATGAAGGGCTTCTACAGGTCTATCAGCAGCAGAAGACCAGGGAAAATGTGGGCCCAGTGCTGAATGGGGCAGGAGATCTAGTGGCAAAGGACATGGAAGAGGCAGAGGTACTCAATGGCTTTTCCACCTCTGTCTTTACTGGAAGAACTGGCCTTTTGGGATCCCAGGCTCCTTAGGTCCATGGGAAAGGCTGGAAGAGGAAGACTTACCTTCAGCGGAGGAGGATCAGGTTAGGGAACATTTGAACAAACTGGACATACACAAGTCTATGAGGCACAATGGTACGTGCCCACAAGGAGCTGTATATGCTGAAGAAGCTGGCTGATGTCATTGTAAGGCCACTCTTGATAATCTTTGAAAAGTCATGGTGATTGGGGGAGGGTTCTGAGGACTGGAAGAAAGCAAATGTCACTCCAATCTTAAAAAAGGCAAAAAAAGGAGGATCCAAGGAACTATAGGCTGGTCAGCCCAGCCTCACCTGGGAGGTTAACAGAGCAAATAATTCTGGAAAACATTTCCACACATTAAGGACAAGAATGTGATTGGAAGTAGTCAGCATGGATTAACAAAGAGGAAATCACGGCTGCTCAACCTGACAGCACTCTACAAAGAGATGACTGGCTTGGTGGACAAGGGGAGAGCAGTGGATATTGTTGATCTTGATTTTAGCAAGGCTTTCAACACTGTCTCCCGTAACATTCTCACTGATTAAGTATAAGCTAGATAAACACACAATGAAACTGAAAACTGGCTGAACTGCCAAGCTCAAAGAGTTGTGATCAGTGCCAGGAAGTCCAGCTGGAGGCCCATTAAAGTCCAGCTGGAAGCCTGTTTCTAGTGATGTATGCTAAGGGTTCATACTGGGTCCAATACTATTCAACATCTTGATTAATTATCTGAACAATGGGACAGAGTGTTCCCTTGGCAAGTTTGCAAACAATGAAAACTTGGGAGGAGTAGCTGAAACGCCAGAGGATCATGCTGCCATTTAGAGGGATCTCCACAGGCTGGAGAAACAGGCTGACAGGAACCTCACGAAGTTCAACAAATGCAAATGCAAAGTCCTGCACCCGGAGAGGAATAACCCCATGCACCAGTACAGGCTTGTGGGCCAACTGGCTGGAAAGCAGTTGCAGAAAAGGCTCTAGGAGGTTGTGGTGCACACCAAGTTGACTAGAGTGAGCAATGTGTCGTTGCAGCAACGAAGACCAACAGCCTCCTGGGTGGCATTAACAAGAGTATCCATCACCAACAGGTCAAAGAATGTGTTTATTCCCCTCTATTTAGCTCTGGTGATGCCACAGCTGGAGTGCTGTGTCCACCCCTGGGCTCCCAGTACAAGAAAGAAATGGAACATACTGCAGCAAGTCCAGCAAATTGCTACAAAGATGAATAAGGGATTATAGCATTTGTCATATGAGGAGAGGCTGAGAGAGCTGAGATCGTTTAGCTCAGAGGAGAGATGGCTTTTTCATGCTGTCATCTCTGGGCAGTTGGGCGAAGTGCATGAAGCCCTATTTTCTACAAGTCTCCTCAAGCAGATGCCATGCAAATGAGGTATTGCTCTTGGAGCAATTTAAATGAACAGAGCATACCTCCTTTCCTGGTGATCGGATCTAAGATCTAAGTCTAGCCTATGAAACTGCTTCTTGGCAGGGTTTCTTTAGTTATCACATCAGCAGGTGTGGAATGGTGAAATATCCGTATGGATGTTTAGACTTCAGTCCAACTGCTGCTTCTTTAACGAGAACTTGTTTGCCTCCTGTGATTGATAAGGCTTTTGTAAGATAAAAGTGAAATGGACCATCGAAGGCTAGGTGAGGGAATCCAAAACAGAACTGTGAGAACTCCAGTCTACTGCTGCTTGTTCATCATCCCAAGAGAACCAAAGAGCTTGATCATGAAAGAGAATCCAACTTTTTTTTTTTTTTTTTAATTAATATGAAAGCAATAAGCAGTCATCATACACACATCTTGATCCTAGGGTCTCAGGTATCTGCAGTTTCACTTTTCTTTTACAGCTCTTGGCCTTTCTGACTGATAGTTTAGCCTTCAAACTATTGGTTTCCATTTCTTCCAAAATGTTGATAAAAATTTGTCCATTGAAGAAAGAGTGAAAATCTTTACTGTAAAGGGCGGGGTGGGGGGAGGAAGCTAAACCAAACAAAAAAGTGCAGAACTACATTTGACCAGAGCTCAACTATTTGTGAAAGGCCACAGAGAACTCTATGCAGATAGGCGCATAACACTGCGGACACTCAAGTGTGGCACAAAAGCAATTTGTATTAGTAGGTTGAGGGAATAAGGATGACAGGGCCAAAATCCTAGCTGCTTTGTTCTGTTCTGTGGAATAGAGGTGCTGATGGCATTCCTGGTAGAGAATGTAGAATGTGCTTTAAGTTCCTTGCCTTATGGTCAGAAACTGGGCTCTAGGGGCTCAGGGGCAGCGCAACTGAGGAGACAGAGGTGCTGTCATGGCTGGTGGGAGGAAGCTGTTGCAGTCCTAGCTCTGCTGTATGTTGCACCTCACCACCTATGCAACATTTTACTTCCCTTCCTTACCTGTTCTTCATATACCTGCAGATGAGTTCTGAAGGGATGTCTGATACTGCACGGTTGTACTTTCTGCTCCTTCTACTTGCACTTCCTACTCCAGGACTATAAGCTTCTGTTTGAAAAAAAATTCCTCCTCTGCTGCCAAACCCTCTTCCAAGAATCCTTGCTATTGGTGCTTGTTTGCCAGTCTTTCAGCTGTGCATCCTTGTGTCTTTGAGTAGCTGGTTTCATTCACATGTGCCGGCACCTCTAAGCCAAGAAAATTGAATTGGCTGTTGTTCCCTCCTCAGCTAGGTTGGGGACCTGCCACAAGGAATGGCTAGCAGCTCTGTGCTTCTCCACTGACACAATGACCAAGAGCTGGCAGCATGCCCAGGAAGAAAAAGGTTAAAAAAGAATAAAAGGGAAAATATCCCTACTGCCTGTTGGCATCCAAAGTGATGGATGAGGAAGAAGCAAAGTGGGGTCTGCTAAATAGACTTGCTAATCTGGGAAGCTAAGTGTCTGGGTTCTGGCATTTTTTGAAGAGCCCTGTAATGCAAAACCCCTCCTCTGGGAAACTCAACTCCTAGAGATCTCCTCCTTCAGTACGACTTTTCCGTTTGTCCTTGATTTCCTCCTAGTCCTCACAAGAGGCAAGCTACTCTCAAATGAAGAATCCCAGAATCATCTCTAGACAGTGTTATGTCCGTGACCAGAGGCAGGATCTAGTCTATCTGTTGACATAGGTTCTTTCACTGTTTCGGTCCCCCAAAGGTCTAGGTTTCACCATTCTGGCAGAAGCTATGCTGCTACGCTATCAGTCACACTGCTCTGCCTTTCCCCCCCTGTCCCATGATAGTTCCTCTCACACATGCTTTTCTCCCACAATCAAAGCAAATCTGGAGTTTTCAGTAGATTCAGATGTGATCAAACTCAGTGAACACACAGGGACTCTCATTGTACTACTACTACTACAACAATCTCTGCTGTGAACCTGGCTTGATGCTGGATTTAGGAAGATTCAAGTCTCCATCAATCTCTCATACTGTCAAGCTTTTTTGGGTATGCAACAATCTGACAGATGGAGGTGTTCTGCCATTTTATTGAAACAAACTAAAGAAAAATCATGCAGCCAGAGGGATGATGAAAAAATGCAAATGGATAATAACTACAACCTCTTGTCTGTATGCACTGTTGGGGGAAGAGAGATCTACAATTCTGTGCCCATGCTGCTTATAAATTTTATACTAAGTAGTCACAGAAAAGACAGAGGGAGAGAGATAATTCAAGCTGTAGGGACCAGAGATTTGCGGTTTCCACTCCTAGCCGAATTTAGTAAATGCAAACCAAAATCTTGTTTGCTTTTTTAAATCTGTCCTCAGAGATTTTACGTTTCCAGCCAGCCTGTGGCCCACTTCATGGTGACTCCTGTATTTTCAAGCACACTCTTATATACTCCTTAGATACTCTATGTCCTCATCATGAGGTCTCTGTGGAAAGTGACAGATCCAGGTTTGAACCAGTTCAAAATCAGGAGGAAAGTGGATTCAGGTGAGTTACTGCACAGAGGAATGCTTTAGCTACTAGGCTACTATGTAAAAGTTGCTGACCACACCATGACTACCATCACTACCACTATGTTCTTGAATAAAAGTGTGACTGCTCGCTTTGGGTGTATGGACAACCTCAGCTTTCCTAATGAATTACACAATTACACTACCGGGCAGACTTGGACTTGGGGTCACTTAATCTGTAGATCTCAAATGGCCTCAAGCAACATATAGATGGCCATATACCAAGATGACACACAGCTTTTGAGCCTGTTTAAAAGAGCTCTGGACAGAAGATAGAGTGCCTATAACATTTCAGGTACCTCACTGAGTTAAATGAGCGTACATGAATTATTTTCTTGCATGTGTACAACAGTCCAGGTTCCAGTTTTGTGTTATCTTGTATCTTCCCTTAAGTGCTCTGCAAAATCAGTGAATTAAGACCAAGAACTTTATTTTGAGATAGGTGAGGAATATTACATATAGATTACTGTTGATTAAGAGAAGACATTGTGAGACTGCTCATGTTTACAGACATCAGTCACTGGCACAATCAGGACTACTACCGAGCATACTCATTCTGATCCATGACTCACTGGATACCGTTCCACTGTCAGTTTTATATCTACTTTTTATGTATATACAATTTTATATAGAGAGAGTTTATTTCCTCCATGATTGTACATTGTGCTTTTCCTTCCAAGGGGACTTTTATTCAAAGATTACAATGTATTCAAAATCAGAAATGGTATTTCTTTCACGGTTAGAAAGGAAATATTTACCATCTTTTACTTTATCTACATTTGTTTCTTTTTCTGCATTAGGTCTCAGAATTTGTTGAAAGGTTTCCTGCAGTCTGAAATGACAGAGCGCCTCGTATAAAGGACACCCCTATTTTACACCTAAGGAATATTGCTTAATAGGTACTAATCTGAAGAAATATATTGCATAGTAAAGCTTTTGACAGATTACCAACCTTCTGAACACCCAGAGAGCATTTAATTTTTGCCTGATCAGAAGCACCTAATGTCACTGCACATGCTACAATGGAAACTCTAAGACAAATACAAAGTTTTGGTATCTGTGTTACCTGTACGTATCCTATAGCATCTGGTATGGTGTTCGCCACTCTTCTAGTTTCTTGCTGCTCATCTCTGAACATAAGAGCTCGTCCACTTGTTTCTAATTCACCTTTCCTTTCTATCTGGAATGCTCCTACAGAACTTTGTATTGAAAGGACTGGAGTGCAGCTGGACATGACATTTTTTTCTCTCATTGGAAGCACACTTAAGACATCCATTGGGCAAAACATCACTCTCTTCTATCCAGATAGGCTTGGCTACTATCCTTACAAAAATGAAGTCACAGGAGAGGCATTCAATGGAGGACTTCCCCAACTCTCACTGCTGGAGAATCATTTAAAAAAAGCCAGAGAAGACATCCAGTTCTATATTCCTTCAGATGAACAGTTTGGATTGGCTGTCATTGACTGGGAAAACTGGAGACCTGTGTGGATAAGGAATTGGGGATCAAAAGACATTTATAGACAGGAATCCATTGAACTGGTTCAGCAGAGAGACCTCAGTCTATCRGAAGCCGAAGCCAGGACTATAGCCAAAATGGAATTTGAAGCTGCGGCAAAATCAATTATGTTGGAATCTTTAAGGCTGGGCATAGAAATGAAGCCCAATCGTCTGTGGGGATATTACCTTTATCCAGACTGTTATAACTATGATTACAAACAAAACCCACATAATTATACAGGAACCTGTTTAGATATTGAAATAGAAAGAAATAACGAGCTTAATTGGTTGTGGGAGGAAAGCACAGCACTTTATCCATCTGTCTATCTAGAGACAGCCTTAAGATCTTCCAGAAATGCCCAACTCTTTGTTCGCAACAGAGTTCAAGAAGCCATTAGAATTTCGTATGTCTCAAATTCTACTGATCCCCTTCCAGTTTTTGTATATACACGTCCAGTATTCACAGATGTCTATGAGCAATATCTTTCCCAGGTGAGTGGAGCTAGACCTTAAATATTTCAAATTTAAGTGGAAAGAAATTACCAAATATGCTAACTCCTATCAGARAAAAATGTGTAGATTTTGTATAAAAAACTAAATTAATCCATCAAAGAAATTTGATCAAACGGAACACTAAGAGGTCTATTTTCAAACCTTTCTCATGATATTTATCAAATAGTGTTTTATTCTCTGAGTAGTTCTCACATGTAGCAAAATATTACAAAGCTAGAAAGCATATTTAGTACATTAAGTCAGAGGAAAGAAATTTGAGTAACCTCTTCCAAAGAGAATTAGTAAAACTGGGCTAGCCTAATGTCTGCTTTTTAGGTTATAAGAAAAAACAATAAAAGGGAGTCTCTTTTCCTTAAAAAAGGGTTTAAAAGCTAGTGAGAAAATTCTGTCCTTAGTTGTACTTGAGTAGCTTTCTAAATGGTATTTCAGTATCTCATGGGTTAGTCAAGGCTAGGCTCTGATTAAGGGTCTAACCATCTTATTGCAGTTCTGGCTACACTCTTCCCTTCACATTTTTATATACACCCACYCTATCAGAGATACCACCAATCTCGGGAATCTCTTCCTGGTCATCCAGGCCATGAGGAAGAGGAAGTTAGAGGTTGTGGTCCTGGTGACTGCATTGTGTCTGGTGTCCTCTCACATCCTGGATAAAGCATCACAAGGCATTGCCCCCCAGCTCCGTGCATACCTTCAGGGAGCAAGGGGTGCTGCCAGGGTCCCTGCTGGGCTCCTAGTTAATCATTTAAATCCTGTAATCCTTATATTCTTCCTTTTCATGTGTTGTGCCCCACAGTAAGTTGTTTTTTCCTTGTTCTTTTTCTACCCATAGTCCTCTTCCATCCCAGAATGGGCTTTAAGATTTTGTTAGGGCTGGGCTAACAGCTGACCCTAAAAGGAGAACTGAACAGAAACGAATTTCCCAAATCAATCTCTCTAAAAGGCCAGAGCCATTCTCTGGAGAAAAGAGATTTCTGATGGTGAAAGCTCTTTCTCTTGCTACTTTTCTGCTTTAGCACTTTCTGGTAACTGAAATTAAGTTTAAAAAAAAAAAAAAAGCTGTGCTTTCCAGCCTCTGCTTCAGGCAGCATTACTGAAAGCAGTTACTACCAACTCTGAGTGGCCAGGAGGCAATGCAGCAAAATAAAACTTTAAATGGAGGAGTGTATGTCATATGCAGAACCACTGGCTCAGTTTTACAGCCCTGTTTTTCTAACCAGATGACATACACAAATTGGATATAGTTGGCAACATTTTCTGGCATCACCTGTGCAACGCAATCCCAGAATAAAATAGTGTAATTGAAAGCAGAATGTTTGCATCATGTGTAATTGCTTGCTGTCTTCAAAGTAGTTATTTTGGATATGTAATTTACTATATGCATTATACCTTTTGCCCTTATGTTATAGCTTATTTACATTAGTATGATTCTTTGCACATTTCCTCTCAGGATGACCTGGTAAACACCATTGGAGAATCTGCTGCACTGGGTGCTTCTGGAATTGTGATCTGGGGTGATATGAATTTAACACAAAATAAGGTATGCCAGATTAATTATTATATGACATTTTTAAAGAGCAATAAAGTGAAAAGGATATAAAGCATTATGATTACTTACGTCATATCTTCTGCTTCTAAAATGATGACTCCATATTGCCAGCAGTCTTCTCCAGTTAAAAAACAAGCATGTTTGAGGCTTATGAATATTGTCATTGACTACACAGAATAAGAGTTCAATCTTTTAAAATATCAGTGTTGGCTTTGAGTAACTGGACAAGCTACCACGATAACTGTAGGCAAGCTAGCACTTGTTTAGTTAATTTAAGGAAAGAATTCCTATGTCTTCATTACATTCCAGTCATGAGGTACAGAAAAAATTACTTGTGCTTGCCCAGAATAATTTTTAAAAGACCCTTCTGCTTTTTAAAGTGGTGCGCTTAGCAATATTTAAAGCACTAGGAGGAGCCAGTCTGTGAAATTTCAGCTCTAGCCTGTTCTGTCTGTTCTAAGTAGTACTTTGATTTAATTTCATTGTAAGAAAGATCTGAGTCAGAAGAGGAAAAAAAATCCAATTTGTTTTAGGAAGGTCAAATACATAGTTTGAGAAACATTGTTATAAGGATGTTCAAATAAATCTTTCGAACTAGCTCATTCATACCCAGGCAAGCTAGATATAATAAACTACTGTATGAGAAGACTCTTCTGAAGTCTTCTAAGAGCAAAGAACTGAAACTTTTCAGCACTGCTGGGCCTCCTGTCACAGAAAGCATGGCCAAATACACCTCCACAGCTCTGGAAGGGTCAAATTCCCACAAGCATCCCACTTTGACTCTTTTTTTGTATGTGCCTGCCTTTGAGAAAGCTATCAGTTGCATCTGAAGGTTTTTTGCCCATTACCCCAATACCAGAACACAGAGGAGCAACAACTTTTATTGCTTGAATTTTGAGATTTGTATGAGCAAATGAATTTTCCACAGCCCAGTCAGACTATGTATTTGTGAACTAATCGCACCTTTTTTTTTTACAGCTATCACAGTCAGTAGCCTTTCAGCAATGAAATATTACAGTGAGCCTCACTTCTGCAAGAATTGCATCAACCAAAATTTTCAGGCAGGGTTTTTATATATACCTAAAAGAAAAACAAAAAACCCTACRTATACCTCAGTGATCTCCATGGGTGTAAATATTAGCTGTATCTATCTGTGGTATTAGGCAAATGCCCTAAGGAGACATAGCGTCAGAAACAAAGAAACAAAGAGTTCCCAAAGCCTCTGGTTATTAAACTGTGCCAAGCATACACAAAATAGATGCCAACTTCATGATCAATTAGAATGATCAGTTCTCTTAGCATACTTTCCATTTGACCATCCTCCCAAAATGCTTTCCATTCAAAAATGCCATGAAAGCTCCCTGCTCCTGCAGCCTAGCTATTCAGGTCAGGGGAAAATTGAAGAGTCTTACAGAGATGATTTGATACAAATATTATTTGTTCAGGCTGAAGAAGTGAGATTTTTTTCAAGATCCCTTCAAACCATTCAAGACACATAAAAAGGAACTTCGATCCTTCCTGTAACTTCTTTAAATGCATCTGATTCAAAATGCTACATGAAACATACAGATAAAATGAAAGCTTAAAGTCGTCTGCTTTCTGATATAAGTGCTTTTCATAACATCTCCAGTAACCACCCAACATAAATTTGCTGTGATCCTTGAGCTATATAGCAACGTCTCAGATAAACTTGCTTCCAACAACCAGTTATAACTATTATCAAAACCTCAGGAGAAACATTCATAGATATCCACTACGGTACTGTTATTAGAATGACAGCATTTTAATGGTTTCCATACTAAACACTGCAGATATGATGCTCTTTTCACAGAACACGTGTAGGACTCTGGACAACTACCTTAGGAGGACTTTGACCCCATACCTCATCAATGTCACGATGGCAGCCAGAATCTGTAGCCAAGTGTTATGCCAAGACTCTGGTGCTTGCGCACGGAAAAAATGGAATTCCAGTGACTATCTTCACTTGAACCCTGAGAATATTGTCATTCAAATGACAAAGGATGGAAAATACACTCTGCAAGGGCAACCAGCATTTCAGGATCTGCAAACATTCATAGAAAAATTTGATTGCCACTGTTACGCAGGGCACAGTTGTGAACCTAGAGTTGATATAAATGACATCCATTACCTCCATACTTGCATTTCAGAAGATATTTGCATTCACATATCCTCAAATTCACTTTCTAATCTAGAAGCCTCTGAAGAAAAGATCCTGTCTAACAGAACTGTATTTTCATTTACCTCTCAGAGTAAGGTGACATTATCTACACATCCTGAAATAGAAGATTTTCAATCTCCCTTCGGAAATAATATACTCAATATAACAACTGCAGAATATAACACTGTCACAGCTGCCACTGGATATGATTTAGAAGCAAATGATACTCGTACTTTCAGTAGTTCTTCATCCTGTAAGATAAGGATGTTTAATCTGTTTTGTTTAATTCTGATTTTGAGAACCTTAATATAAATGATCCACGAAAGTGAGAATATTCTTCTCCCTGGCTGTGTTTGAAATTCTAAAGGTTTTATTTACACAGAAAAATCATTCCTGAAAGGCATAAACCAGCTGCAACTCTGTAGTCTTATCTGTATCAGGTAACCTTTTCCTTCCATAGGTGACACTTCAGCTTGAATGTATTTCTTCAGTTTAGTTCTATAAACTACTATTTGTGCCAAAGATACACTGGTATGTATATACTGATTTTACCACATGAAAGGATAATCCAGGATAAGGAACATTTTTTTACCGTTTACATTTTTAACAGTTATAATTGGAAAAAAAAAAAAATGTTGATAATGCTGTTTTGTATACTTCAAGTTAAGCCAGTTAAATACATCTCAACCTGGATTTCATTGAGTCTCAGCAGTCAACAGGTTTGATGCTCTATGCAGGAATTAATTTCATTCCATATGAAAATTAGCTCTTAAAAATTTTTGGCTTAACTTTAGATCTGTGGGACTTCGCAGCATAAAATTTATCTGATTAATGTAATGTTTCTCCACTTTTCACAATATCTACAGGGACACTGTGGTTTTTCTTTTAATTAAATATATTCATAACTCCTCAAAGGGTTCTAACCAATGTAAATGTTGACTTCAAATATTACAGCTTCATTATTTAAAATTTGAGCTGGAGCAGTTTATCCTTCTTTCTTTCTTCTCCTCTTCTTCTCCCAAGCCCTCCCCCTTATTTCAGATGTCCCCTCCTTGGCTTTCAGTTGTTTTGTCTGGCCAATACTCACAACTCATCTGATCTGCCTCTGCACTCCCTACCGGCACTGGTTACCAGTCCTAGTTTCTCCATCCAGCCGGCCCTAGCAACCGGATAGGACTATCCATGTCATTTGGACAAAAGCCTGTGAGYGTGGGACCTTCTCTATGCCTGACTATTTCCTGAGCAGTCTCTTTGGTGGAAACCAGTTTGTTCCTTAGGAAGACTCAGCAGTGCAGGCTGCAAGATGCAGGGATGCTGGGAACCTGGGGCTCCCTTTCTTCACTTCCCGTGCCCCCARTCTCAAGACCACCTTTTTGATCCAGTCTGCTGATGGAACTAAGATTATTTGCTTAATATTATTTCATTGCCAAAAGCAATGTTAAAGTAGCAGAGATACCTCAGAAGAAAACCACTCCCAGTTTCATATCAACAGTCCAGTTATGATTTACGTATAGTCAGTTTAAGCATTTAGAAGCAATTAACTGTAGTTCATTTGATAAAATATCCTTTCCAGATTATTATGTCAGATGCTTAATAGACGGCTGGACTTCTGATGGGTGAAGAGTGGCTGCTGGCATAGATAGATTAAAAAAGTCTCCCTAAAGCTAGACATGATCTGCATAAATAAATCACCACCTCCCACAGATACAACCTGCCTCACTAATGGAAATACCTGGGATTTCAATATAGTAGCCCTTTATTTATGAAAAGTTAATGCCTAAATTCAGCAGAAAACACATATTATATCCACTGCCTTTGAATTTACAGGCTGTCAGTCATAACAGATGTGCATAAAAATGGGTAAAGGCTTTAGATTTAACATGGAGAAATAATGTTTTATGGCTTTTGGACAACAAGTTATCAAGAGGAAGAGACAATTTTCTCAGCACAGTTATGGTGTTGAGTCCACAAGTCAAAGCTATTTCTGCCATCAATGTTCCAAGTAGAATAATGAATAAAAAATATATATGTAGCGGACTGTCTGGCACAAAAGAAGCCAGCTGGTTTTCATCACCTCTGTAAAAACATAGTTTCTTCACTGCAGCTTTGATTTTGGTTATTTGATCTTGGGTAAACAAAAGTCATGGTATGTCTTCTGCATAATTCTGTTCCTGTCCCTTTCACACTGGACTTGTGATAACTATGAAAGAGTTTCTAAAAACTGGAAACATCACTGGTAATGTCTTAGTGTATTTTGTATGACTTATATGAAGTTTTGTTTTTCCAGCAGAATGCTTTAACATGGTTAAAATCTTATGTTGACGCACAGAGTTCTAGTTCAAACACTGCGCTGCTTTGTTAAATCACAAATTGGCAAAGTTTCCTGAGGTTAGGCTTGTTTGTATCTAGTGCTCTGAAAGACACTGGATCTGTAGCACTTTGTGATAAGAGAGCTTGCAGGTTCACAAAATCTACAAGTCTTGCTGTAAGTATTTTTGACTATCAGCCAAGCAATAGCAAGCAGAGCATTTGTGACGAGGAAAGTGTGAAATCACCAGAAAAGGAGGAATGAGAAGTTAAAATCACAGAAGAGTTGAGACAGAGCATCCAGGACCTCCCAGTGGATGCAAAGGAAGTGAACTGCACAAGTGAAAGAGTGAAGCAATAGGGAATGTGGGCAGACCAGTCTCTTCCCATTCAACAGTTTTTATCTACCTGGTATTTAATACAGACAACCTTCCCCTGAGGCCCACTGTAAAGATAAAGGAACACAGTAACTGATATGTTAGATTAGACCTATCCATCTGATCCTGTCTCTTTTTTCTTGAGAGCAGCCAGGACCAGAAAAGTAAAAGGAAGGTGAGAGGAAAGCAGACTATTGCAATAAACTGTCCACAGAAATGTGTCTTCCTAAGCTCCATCCATAAATATCATTTGGGATATTTACATTACCTACGTGCATCTGCAATTCATGCTTTAAATCCTACAAACTTGTCATAGTGAGATTCAGGCCAGCTACGTCCTGTGTAAAATTACAGTATTTTCCAAATACATTATTTTCCTCTGTATTATAGTTGCCTTGCCTATATACTATGCTAAAGAGTCACCATGGAGTCAGCGCGTAAGGAAGGAGAAAAGAAGGAAAAGGGGTGCTATGCCTTGCATTGCTGGTGACTAGCTCATGTTCAAAGCCAAACTTGTATTCTCCTAAAGCAGACCCCCCCCAAAAAAAATTCACCTTCCATTCACTGCATTTCCTGTAATCATTAGTTGTCTCTGTAGCCTTATAGTTTCAGTTTCTTATGTTCTTGTATTTTTCAAAAGATTAAATATTAGAGGAACGTTCATTTCACTTTGATTGCCATTCATTATTTTGTACTTCTGCCTTCGAGGCAGAATTCAGGCTGGCAATATTTAGGGACTGGGAAATGCTAACATGGGTTTGATGAAGTGGTCTAAATGAAAGTCGTTTAACTACCTCCAGAGCCCTCCTTAAATGTCTAGAAATTTTGCTAAAATTTTAATTGAAATTCTGCTTCTCTGTCTGAAGAATCTGGATCTGGTTTATTGTGTTGCTTATTCTGGGACACCCAAAGATACTGGCACTTTTAAGAAAGATGGCTATTGGCACTTACAGAATCTGAACAGAATTGAAATCATAGCCTAGTCCCTGCTTTACAGTTTCTTGCTTCTCTGTATTAATAACAACAACATGGAGAGAGATTTTGAGAGACAGGCCAATAAGACCACTTCGCAGACAGCCTAGGATGTGACTAGCATCCCAAGGAGTCCAGCAAAATTTGCTTTAATCCCTGCATCACACTGGGACACCCTGTTGAATATATAGCAGCAAAGAATTGTGTGGAAGATTTCAGACCTGTGCAATATGCTCTAGACAACTCCCAGACACAGATTAGATTTGTACATGTACCTATCCATCACTTTTCAATACAAACAACAAGACAGCAAAGACAGTTATATAATTTAAAAACATATTCAGTTATGGAGCATTGATGACCTTTTTAAGAAGACAACTGAATTCCATCCTTCAAGCATACACACTTAAAACTTACTTGAAAGGTTTTCACAGTGTGCTTGTGCAGGCCCCTTTGCACTGGCAGATACCCATGCTGCCAAAGCAAAACAGCCTACAAAATTAGGGTCTGAGATTTCAAGACAGGGTCATGAGTTTCATTCCAAAGAATAACATCGATACAAACCAAAGTTTATTGCATGGCTTAAAAAAATTTACTGCTTTACTAAACAATAACTTCATCTTTCTTAAAGAAATTTCTTTTTTGTTGTTCTTTCTTGGCAGTTTTTTTCCTGTCCTGTTGAAAACCATTGTATAGGTGGCTGGAAACAGATTCAAAGAGCTTATTGGTCTAACTCCATCCCTTAACACTTCTAAATGTTTCCTGATGTGTGGGTATCCCAGACCCTTCTGTCTATTTTTTTGGAAAGACTCCACTGAAATTTAACCCAGCATCACGGTATTTTTCTTAATGATGATAGTCATGTAAACATATAGTATTTGAGATCAATCCTAAGTTTTTGTGTACACCRGTCAAGGATCTGGGTCTTTAGAGAACAGTTCTTTCATTGTAGGTGTTTTGAACTTTTCACAGCTACTTTTCTCTTCACTGTCAATAGTACTCAGGACTGCAAAATCTTCCTGCATTTGTTGTCCCCTTGTTACATATGAGAAAGTAAAGGGCAAGGAGGTAAAGGGCACCTATCAATATTAGCATCCTTAAGGGAATAAGTTTGGATTTCATTATGTTCACTAATGTGTTACCACCATCATAGTGTATTGATTATAGTTCKCCTTGGCCAGTAGTAATTAGATGACATTTTTCAGTGTATGCTTGTATACCCCTTAGTTTATAACTGATAAGGTATTTATTGATTAGTAATCAGACACAAACAGACAGTATGAAAATTAATGTGAATCACTACTTTATATATTCAGCCAACGTTTTGTTTCTGTGCACGCAATTCCAGAGCGTGGTGTTCAGCTGCATATATATGCGGACATCAGACCGCATATATATGCAGTCACCATTCTCTGCCTTTGTCTTCATCTCAGAAAATGTATTTATTCAACAGAACTTCAAGATCCTGCAGAAGAAATATACCATATGTTGGCGGTCTCCTTCTGGAGCACACTGCTCCCTCAGGCTACTAGCAGGTTGAGACAAGATAATAGCTTGCCAGTGTCAAGTGATGATTTCCTGAGGCAGGGACCTAACAACCACCCTTTTAAAGGGAGGCTAAGGGCACCCTGCAGTCCCATAATCACAATATTGTTAACGTCACAACAAAGCACAAAGTACCTTACTGCTGGGACTAATAATACACAGACAGGATGTCTGTAAGTCCTATGCATTGTTTCAGTTTTCATGCTCCATATACCAAACTTAGGTATCCAAAATGCAGAGTTCTTGAGTTAAAAACCTTAATCTGCCCACTCTGTCAGTGTAACAATACTTACAGAAATCCTTTTTCACTCCTTCCTTCACTGGAGTGTGAGAAAAATTATTAAGATACATGCTAAAGAGCCTCTGATGCTCCAGCCAGCAGGGGGCACGGACGACGCACATAGACACTGGCGCGTACATTACAATGCTTTCACTGAAAAGTTCAATACATAGTCTTGTAGTCAATAGTCTTTCTATTCTCTTTAGCAAAGCAGCTGCTCGACTCCGGCCTACAAACAGAAAAGACAACTAGTCTCTAACTAATGCAGTGCCTCATTAGCAGAAAAGATGTATGGCTTATTTTACAGGGTTTTTTTCCCAAACATCTGGTGTATCAGGACAAACCTGAAAATATCGGAGTGAGACATCACCTCTTCTCATGCTCTCCTCCCTTGAGATTTCATTCAGCTGAAGGCTTCTTCTCATTAAGATCTTCAGCTGTCACTAAAATCCACGCTTAAACTACAGATAATGTGATCTGATCTCTTTGGCAGTACTGCGAACTAGAGATGTGGGTCCCAAACCTCTTGTCTCTATACGAATATGGAAATATCTGGATATGCAGTGTTGGTTCAGGTCAAGTTTTGCTGACTATGTATTTATAGCATCACCACCATCGTCATCTGAAATGAGATCCATTGTTACAAATTTTTATAGCACAAATAAGTCTCTGCAATGGAGTAAGCTGCTTTACTATCACTTCAGAGACAGAGCACTTGGAAGGCTCAATACGCTAGGTGCTACATGGCCCCATAACACTGCTAAACTGGTCCTGAAGTGTGTAAATCTCAATAGACAAGACAGAAAAGTGAAATATTTTATCAGTGGTTAAATGTTTCCCAGAAAGATTAAGTGGCTTGTCTACAGTCACATGGGATAATGAATTGTGGCCTTCTGTACCCCAGCTCAGGCTTTTAGCTACAAGAACAAATGTCCTCTGAGCTGCTAACTGTAGCAAGGTAGCAATATTTTTACATACAATATTTTATTACCAAACAGTCTGCAAAATAAAGAATTGCCTTTCATAATCATATAGTTTCACAAAAAATGTAACAGATTTTAGAATAATATTACAGATTTTTGAACTTGGACAAACCCTCCAAGACTTTTTCATATATTATATTTTGACCCCCTAGACACTGTAAAAGACTTCAGTCAGTGTACAGCTGAATTAATGTTTTAGAATTTACCTGCCCATCCTCTGCTGGCCTTTTATGAGGATATGACTGAAATGTATTTTTTCAGAATATGTTACTGCATCTGCAATATATTGTTTCTTCAAGCTTCCATCACTATGAGCCTTAAGCACTACTGCAGAATTTAGAAATTCCTGCAAAAATTCTTGCAAAAATAGAGACTGCTCTATTTTATGTGAGTTTTCCCCTGTGCAGTAATCGGAACGTCTTCATTCACAGAAACCACTCTCACAAATGGATTGTCTTTATTCCACACATCACCAGCTGGGTGATATGTGGAGATGGGAGAAATTCTTGTATTTTTCAGTTTTAAGGCAGCCAGAAACATTTCACCTATTCACTCAAAATTCGGTAATTGCTTTGGCTGAAACAAGTTTTTAAAAATAACAAGATACACAACGGAAAAATAAAAGAATAGTGTTTTGCCTGTGAATTATTTCCTGAGGTCCTTTTACCCATCCAACAGAATAACCCATTTCCTCAATGTCAACTTTTCCACCCATGTCTTCAGTGATCCCCCCAGTTATGTTTAGAGTAAATGGTAATCAGCCAGTAAATTTGTGACTGCTGAGGCAAGGATGTATGTATGTATTGAACGGCCATCCAGCTGCTACCAAGAGGCAAGTAAAACAGCAGAATTCTGCTACACTCTCCCTCAATGCAGGACCTGATCAGGTTCCTCTCTTCCACTGTGCCACCAATTTTTAAGAAACTTTGAGAGCTGTACCATGTTCTGAAACTGCTGAAGGCATCAACCCCTCAGTTTTAAGAGTAGCATCCAAAATTCTGACTCTAACCGAAACCACCAAAGCTAGGGACAAAGGGAGTACCTGTATCAAGAGCAGCACCTCACGCTACCGGGAAAAAAAAAAAACCAAAAGCCTCTTTTTGTTTGTTTGGGACTCGCCACTTAAATCTGTATGCCAGATTTTATATTAAGAGAAACACTGAAAAACAATTCCCTAACATTACCATTGGGTGGCAGGATCAGCTCCAGTGTCCAATTTCCTTCTGGAAATGTTAAATTAAATTTACAAGGGTAAATAAATGAGTATCTGTAAAAAAATCTTAGAATTACACTATGAGTCATTTTGACTGTATCTACAACCAGGGCATGAAAAAGCATAAAGTTTTTCACCTTTACAGCTAGCCCAGAACCAATTGCTCTTGACAGTAATGTCACAAGAGCTTCCAGTTTTTGTGGTCTGACTGACGTAACCAATGAGGTTTGTCACAAACTGCATTCTCTAAAATGCTGAATTACATCTCTAAAAAGAGCACGAAAAACAAATTTCAAAATGTTTTGATGAATTTGCTATGTTTCAATAGTAGAAGTATCAATACTAAATTTTTGAAGTGCCTTGTTTACGCCTGTGTGCAAGTCCTCCATCAACCAATGCCACTAGCATTGTAACCTTCTAGAGTATCACATGTAATTTCAGTGACAACTTCAGAGACTGGCAGATGGATACAGGCTAAGTGCTAGCTCTTTATTTATGGGGAAAACAAGCCCTTCTCTAATGCTGTGTGGCAACACTGTACGCTAAATGTCGCTTATCCAGTCCAGGCAGAAGATTCCTGGTGAAGTGGCATGTCCTGTCATTGCCCACTATACAAAACCACTGTCACAAGCATCTCTTGTTGAGGCAAGGAAGCATACTAAGGCAGACTCTCCAAAAACTGTCAGAGAAGAACCCAAATAAAACTACGGTAAGCCCTGGACCTGAAAGCCTGTCCCTACATGATGAACAATTCAAGAAGAGTTTTATGGGAAGACTGGAGGTCCTAGGGGCATGAGAACAGCCATCACTAGGGATGAAGGACCTACAAAAGCGATCCTGTCAAGGAGACTAAGTCCACCAACTGTCATAGGCCAGTGCTGCAAATGCAGCCCTCGGCCTTCCCTTGTTGGGTGCGGGGTGCCGGACAGACAGCCCACGGCGGCAGACCTACGCCAGGCCGCCCCGTCCCGCCACGCTCCCGCCAGGGACCAGCTGTTCACCTCACACGATCCCCGCGGTGCCACATCTGTCCATCGCGGTGGCCGGAGCCACCCTGCTGCTCCCTGCCCTTGCGGTGCCTCCATGCGACCCCCTCAGCACTCGTGGGACGCCCCTCTGCCTGCCGCCCCCGCCCCGGGCCCAGCCCCGCCCGCCATTTCGTCCGGGAGCCGCCCCGCCCGGCCCCCGCTGCGGACCCGGCTCCGTCACCTCACACGACAGACGCCTCCCCGCCCGCCCCCGGCAGCGCCCGGCCCTGACTCACGCTCGCCCGCCCGGGCCCCCGCCAGGGCGCCCCCGCCGCTCCCCCGCCCCCGGCCAGGCCAAGCCAAACCAGCCCAAACCCAACCCCTCCCTGTCTGCAGCAAGTGGCAGCGGGAGAAGGGCGGTGGCGCCATCACGTGAGGGCCCTGCCTGGCGCTCGGCTCCCCGCGCAGCCTCGCCGCCGCCGACCCCCGGCCCCGTCCCGAGCCCCGCCGCCGCCTCGCCTCGCCCCGCGCTCCCATGCCCAGCAGCGAGACGGTGCCGCTGGGGCTGGGCGCCTGCCGCAGGTCGGGGGCGCTGGCCGGGATGCTGGCGCTGGTGGCGCGGCTGCTGGAGTGGCTGCGCTCGCTGTTCTGGAAGGAGGAGATGGAGCTCACCCTGGTGGGGCTGCAGTACTCGGGCAAGACCACGCTGCTCACCGTGCTGGCGGTACGCTGCCGCGGCCCGGCCGCCCGCCGGCCAGGCGCAGGGGCAGGGCGGCGGCGGGGGGCGCTCAGGGCGGCGGCCGGCGAGGGGCGGGGGTCGCCGCGGGGCGGTGAGGCGGGGGGCGGCGGCCCGGCAGTCTGGCGTGGCTGGAGGGGACCGCCCGCCCCGAGCCGGCCGCTTCGCGTCGCTTCCCCCGGCAACAAGTGCGGGCTTTGCCTCCACGGCCTTCGGCGAAGCCGCCTCCTGTCGTGGGGTCCCGCGGCGCGGCGGAGGGAGGGGGCGGCGGGCGTGCCGGGGGCATGAGGCAGCTCTTGCGGCTTTTGCAACCTCGAGAATTTCACAGCAGGCTCGGGTGAGTGTGAAATTGTTTTAAGAGGGAGAAAGAAAATGTCCCCTGTGTCTGACTGCAGAGCATGGCCATCTCAAAGCAGATTCCTGGGCACGGACTCTTGCCCGTGATGCAGAGTTGGCTTTTCACGGCCAGTGTATCCCAAAATAACTCGGAATATATTGTGCATCCTCCAAGGCCACAACTCCCCTGTCACGGAATTCTCCCCTCCCATCAGTTGCATCAATATTAATGCCTCCCACAATTCCTTAATAGCTCTTTCCCAGCATTCAAGTCTGATTTTGGCGTTCCCTTTCCACTGTGACGATGGCCTTGCAGCCTTGTTCCTCTAACACTGACACGTACCATGATGTTTTCCATTTTGTTGCCATGCTGAAATATGTTCCTCATCTTTCTTTGCTGTGCTCTCTGCCCTTCTGCATTTGGGTCCATCCCGAAGATTTACTTTCCATCAGAAGATGGAAACAAATACATATGTTAAATATGGTTAGTACTAATCATGAAACTTCTCAGTGCATACCATTTTCTGCAAGGTGATCACTGCTGCTAGATGTATTGCAGCTTCACCTGCCATGAGATACGGGCTTCCAGATGTTCTTCAGTCCTTATCCTGAAAAGTTACTGGACCAAGGATCAAAACCAGACTGGGAGGTGTATGGCCTAAAGTTAAAGAGACTGAGACAATGGTCATCATGAGTATATGATATTTGTTGTTTGCTTTCATATACGATCATGGATTAAGAGAAAAATAGGAGATTAGTGTGAGTGAAGAAGTGGAAAGAGAGAATGAGAAAAAGGAATGGGGTAGGGAAAGTACCTAGAAAGCAATGAAAGTATGCGTTGGGGGACATCAGCAATCAATAAACAGAAAATATCTGGAACTGGTATTTTAGTTAGTTTGTTAGGCACTCTGGCGGTCTTGGTACCACGGGCCTCAGCACTCCTCATGACCATTGGAAGTGTTCATCTCCCAAGGGCGGGCTTTGCTGAGGAAGGAGGGAAAGGCATGACAAATTATGTTGCTTCTTGGATTGATTTCATAAACGGAGCAAAGAAGAACACAGCAGTTCAGAGACTTCTAACAGTAGTGTGTGGTATTGGACTTTGTGTGTGTAAATGTGTGTCTGCTCATTTATACTACATCACCTGTGGAATGGCATCATGTGTGTTTGTCTCTCTTGTGCTAATATCTTGAATACCAGAGCACTGCTGTTACTGCAGGTCTGATTTTGCCAGCAAACGTATCACTGAAGAATACTCCACAAGGCATCTGTGTTTTCTGACTTTCTGTCACAGATTGCAGGTTTTGTAGCTTTTGGATATTTCAATCTGGACATGACACACCATGATAATCACTGAAGAAGGGTGGCTGAAGAATTTGGGAGTAAGGCAATGGATAATAGCTTACTCTTGAATACAGTTGATATGGGATGGCAGATAGATTGGGAACTCTATGTGCGTTTGTGTGTATGTGGCTAGAGTGTGACGAGATGAAAATAACCATACAAAATAGTGGCTACTTAAAATGCAAACTGCAATGGATCATAAAAACAAATGTAGGAAATTACTATTTTTTCCACTCTGCAATAGTATTCAGAGATCCTATCATGCTAACACTGAATAAACACCCTTTGAGACAGTCTCCTCCCTGAAGAGCTTGAGCCATATTTAGTCCTCTGTTACCAGTGGAAACCTTGGATAACGTCACTGCCTTTTACTATGGATGTACACTGGGGTAATGGAGTAGAATCTGGCCCATGATCGTTACGGTAAGGAGTTATGGTGGTATTAATTATCAGTTAAATATTCAGCAACATTTAAAGAGGACATTACAAACTTCTTAGCATCAGTTGTTTTCATCTGTGTCAGGATGTAATCTCTTTTTTATTGAGATACGACAATAAACTTGTTTGCACATCTTGAATAGTCTTAAAAATAGGTAATTTGTCATGTAAAATTTCTTTAGCAAGCAAAATGGAACAGAATTTTTACTTTATGGTGCTTATAGCACTTGAAACAAAACACAGTAATCAGAGTTTCTGGACTAATGCTGGCAAAAGATTCATCATATTACTTTCTTTTCTTCATTGTGTGGGAAAATAAAGAATTGTAAACATAATACTTTTTTTGTAGCTTGTTCTGTTCAACCAGAATGGAAATTTTTTAGAGGAAAAGACTGAAGACCAATAAAGGGGACACTAATTCTTTGCATTCTATCCCCAATACCAGAGCAGTTATGAAGTTTTTTTTTATTTTTGTCTTCCAGGTTAGCATATTACATACGGTGTATAATTTGCTAACAAAAGTGGAATCCTGACTTTCTATGAGTTTGTTTAAACAATAGCCTCCTGAGTTGGCTGGCTGTTTTTCTAGGCATTCCTGTGCTTGAGTAATATTGATACATTCTCAGGGTTTATGTGTTCATATCTGTTTATATGGCTGTCCTCCACAAATAAAGGTACTATATATTTTAACAAATTAGGCCAGTACCTGCTATAGGTGGTTACTGATTGGCTTTGTCTTACTCTGTCCAATTAAAAACTTTTGTCACTGCTGGGTACGTGTATCTGTATGAAACTGCAGGTGCATTTGTCTTCACTGTTTTTTCCTACTGCTGTTGACAAGTCATTGAAGAAAGGAAAGAGAAGCGAGAAAAGAGACTTCCAGAAACAAAAGGTGGGGAAGATGTATAGTGCAGAATTTAGCAAGAAGGTTCCCATAGGTRAGGTTGAACAAGTAATTGATGGAAGTTGTTTCTTGCCTGAAGGATCTAATTCCAAACCCCAAAATCTTGTGAGAGGATCAAGTAACTGTCAAAGGTTGTACAGCTTTTAAAGTCCCAGATTAAAAATAATTAATCTTAGTTTGTGAACACAAACTGGAGGCATAGGGTRTTCTCACTGTGCCACAAACAATGAAGGGAAAAGTTGCAGAAAGCATACAGAGACCAGCAACAGCATTAGGGGTAGCTGGTGGCATTGTGTGCACTGTGAGGCATGTAGCTGCTCTGGTGCACCCTGAAGCTCTGATCATCCACTTCTCAGATGAGAGGGACCTGTTGGAGCATGCCTGCTTCCCTCCTTGTCCACATATCCATATTTTCTTCCAAAAAAACCCTAGGGCACATGGGATGATGAGATRGGTGAAGGGAATATGGGCAGATAGATATGGAAGGGCAATGGCAAGTCCAGAAGGTCCTGCTCTCCTTTCTGGATGACTGGAAAACCAGGACTACTGTGTATGTTGCAGAGAGTGCTTGGACCTCTGTGCAGACATAACTTTTAAGTAACCATCTGCGTATCTTAATGCACCACTCCTAGGAGACACAATACCATATTAATGATACATTTTGAAAAGGAAGAACGAATAACGAGTTATCTACTTAGATCTGAGTTTCACCTTTCTCCTCAAAAGCTGTCTTCTGTAGTGGGTAGATGTGTGTAAGGTTCCTGTTGGCATGATGACAAGCGTCTGTCTTGTAAAAATATTCCTCTGAACTGGGGGAGGAGGCAACACTTTGGTTTTATGTTTTGGGTTTATGGTGTGCTGAGTTAGTACCTTGTATTTTTCTGTCTTAATGGTGTTCTCTTAGCTTCCACAGCAGGACTCCTCTGCTGTCACCAACTCAGAAGGAAAGGGTCTGCACGTAGTACTCTCTACATGAGTACTCTTTCACCATTTATTATGTTTGGAGTAAAACCATTGGTAACAGCAGTGAGAAACTACAGGGAAAAATCCTGTTTTACCGTATCAGTTTTATCGTATTTTATCATATTGGGGGTTGGACTAGATGACCTTTAAAGGCCCCTTCCAACCTATGATTCTGTATTTTGACYGTGCTGCTTTCTGGTTTGCTTAGGGGTCAGATGAAGAATTATCCGAAGTCTCGTGGTTTCTGGGGTGATCTTTGTTGCTGAGGAGAATAAAAGATTGTTTAAAGGGACTGAAATGAACAGTCTTCCTTGGCGTGACAATGCATTAATTGAAGTGCTGGCCAGTGCTCTTGTAGAAAATTAATGTGATATTTTACAGTGTTGTAAAATAAAAATTTTAGATTGCAAACAAGAAAGTCATCTGCTGTGTATCAACTATTTTATCATAAATATATTTTTTTTTTGTTTGTATTCTAGTCAGGGCAGTTCACAGAAGATATGATTCCTACAGTAGGCTTCAATATGAGAAAAATAACAAAAGGAAATGTTACCATAAAGGTAGGTATGCATGTTTGAATTAATACAGAGTGAATAACTAATAGACAAAGTGATTTCAACTTGGAATGTGAAAGCGTAGGAAATTTCTTTTAAGGTGATAGGATCATTTATCTGTTTTTCTAGCTCAAAAGTAACTTTTTAAAAGCATACAGTCGTATATTTCTGTGTTACATTAATCTGTTTGATTTCATGATACCAATACCAGGCAGAAGCTTTGTTGCACTCTTTTGGGTTAGAAAGGTCATAAAATTCTGAGATATTAAGGGAGCTGGAGTTGACTCGTGAAGATGCCTCTCTCTTCTTTTCTCTCTTTCTCCYTCACAACTGTAAGTGAAATCTGCAGCAACCTCACTACGCATCTCAGCGGAGAGTGTGGTTTAGCTCGCATAATGTGAGCTATATGGAAATAGAACATGTAACATAAGTCAGTTGTCAGGGAACCATCTCTTAGGCCTATAGACAAATATAGATGATACCAGTTTGGTTGTGATTCATGCCATAGGCATCAAAATAGAGATAAATCACTCCAGTAGCATTAAGGCGCTCTCTGTTTTTGATTATGAAGGGAGCCTGGTTGATTAGTCTAGATCAAATTCATAACTTCTGTCTAAAATTAGGTGAAGGGAATGTAAGTTTTTGCCTTTACCTTGTCTTTTCCCTCCTTTTCCTTCATTTCCTCTTCTTTCTTCCTCAGTTCTAAAGATATTCTTTTTCCTGTAATTTGGTATGGCTCCTAAACCCAGGGAGGATTTTCTGAAATGACCTGTAATGTGAATATAAGCAGTTGTTAACTGTCTACCCACTCGCTCTAAACAGTGAGCAGGTAATGGGTGGTAAAAGAGATGATTGACTTCTGTTGATTGGAAGATGTTAAAACTGAACTAAAAAAACCTAAACCTAAAATGACCATAGGGATATAGGTACTGTGTCTGCCTGTCTGTTTCTGGTCTTAGTATCTTGCTATACTTTTTCAAAATTTCACATGACCATAGGGCCTTCAGCTGTACATTTCACTTGTGTGTCTACTTCTCTGTTGGAAGCTTGCAGAATAATGAATAGGTTCGTCTACAACTGCTTGTATGTTACAGTGCCTAATAAGCCAGTCTTTTGAAATCTATTGAAATGGAAAGTCTAATGTTACCCAACTATTTGCTCTCATCACCCCAACTCTCCTTCCCGTATACCCTCTTGAAATTCATGTCAGGTTTGGCTGAAATAAAAACTCTTAACATTACCCATGATTTGGTCTGATTTTAATTTCCCAGGAAATTTTGGCAGATTGCCAAAAATAAATGATAGTGAGTATCTTAAAACTAGGTCCACAGTAAAGACTGTAAAAGGCTTAAAAGGAAAATGGAGTAAAATGTAAAATGGAGTAAAAGTAAAGTGGAGGAGAATCATTATTGCCTTGGTAGCCTCAACTTTGTGACTCTGTGCATGATCATTATGATAAGTACATGATTAGAGCCTATTTTGGGAGAGAATCTGACCTCACACTTACCGCAGAGCAGGTGAGCAAGAAGACAAAGTAGCACCATATAAGCATTTTTAATTCATGCATTTCCTGAAAGGTAAATGATTGATAGAAGCCTAAACTTTTTTTTAGTGTAGATGGTGTGTGTGTGTGTTTGTGAGTTTAAAAAAAACAAACTGTCACATGATGAGCACTACAATACTCAATGCAACGTGGCCAAACTCTTCTTTRAAGTAAAATGTGTGTCCTTCCAGGATACAAAAATTGCAGTAGAGAATTTTTTCAGTAGGGAATGCCTTTCTGTAGCCTTGAACAACCAGCTTTTGTGTGATAGTAGGAGAAAATGTCCAATTCAATGTTTTAAAATTAATACAAATTATTATACCCTTATTATATTTTTTTATTAAAATATATTGTAGCAAGAAAAGCACATACTGCAAGAATTACAGGAGTGAAACTTCTGAAATTTTGAGAGGAGAACACCCTCTGCACAGATAATGGAAGCAGAAAGAATTTTTGTCTTGATTTCTTACTTTTTATAAATTCTTCAGGGATGAGTTGAGAGCTGCTTGGATCGTTAACACGTACAAATGTGAGTGTGCAATGGCTCTCTTTTTACAGTTTATTCCCAAAGATCAAAATTTTCAGCATTGTTTTCATGGAATTCACTATTAGTAGTGTGTCTAGCAAACCCTTATATTCATGTACTGCTGGCTAGTGTAAGGTAAATATGTAGGAACGAATGGCATCATGGTAATGAAATCCAATTAAGCTTTGGAGTTTGTCTACTGGAATAGGTAGTCAAGACTAGTATTACTTTACGCAGTGGGCAGCTCTCTGAAAACACAGAGGAATTTATATGGCAATATGAGTAAGCCTGCATCAGTTGGACTTTATCTGGGGAAAACATAGGTGACCAGAATCAAAAGCCTCCCAGCACTAATTCTTGCAGCCAACCCTGTATGCTCAGTTTATTTTGGAGACCCAGGAATCAAAGAGTAAAAGGTAACTGAACTGGTCTTTCAGGAGACAGAAGTAGCGCACAAGGTGCGCATTCTGCTGAGTAACAGTTATGCAGCTTTTTCTTGTAAATGGAGGCTGTTATTTCATGATGCTTTCTGTTAGTTCTTATGAATGCTATGTTTGAAACTGGTGAAAAAACACAGAATTTCATCGAGATGAGGTTTAACTTCTGGTCTTGGCCCTTCTTCACCTCTATTCTCAGTATACACAAGATCATCCAAGCTCTCCCTCATCTCTGCTGGTTCATTTCTCTGTGGCCAGCTCTGCTTGTGGTAGTGCATACGCTACATGTAAGGTAAGGCTGGTAAGGGGAAATTTCAATTTACAGGAACRTCTGCTTTGATTGCAGTAGGGCAGTATTCATGCTGCATAACAAGAAAGTATACTGATCAGCAGCGAGCTGTTTCCTCTCTGTCTTTGCTATGGAGTTTCCCTACAACTCTCCTCGTGCCTGTTAGCCTCTCCTCATCAAACGTGTTCCCCCTCTTCCCCTGCCTGGTTCCTTTGTGCCTCATCCCCTTGCATATACACACAAAGGCCAAACCCTAAACACCTAATTCCTCAAAATAYCCCTCCTATCCCTTAAAGAGGAAGCAACAAATGTCCTTGCTTAGTCCAGGAGTGAGTTTGTTAATGAATGAGAAAAAAGAAGTTCTAGTCTTGGGTCCCTCTGTTGTAATGTGTCTCAACAACCATCCACGTGTTGCTGAGCGAAGAGCTGAACTCCGCTATAGAAAGAACATACTTCAGCCTAACAGTAGCTTGGTACATTCTTGTTTATCTTCTCCCAAAAGAGTGCCTTTTTAACCAAAATCAGAACTTCTGAATATTTTTTCCTTTGGGGTCCAAATTCTGCTTTCCAAACAGAATCTTTCTTGTAAGGGGAAATAAAACCAGCCCCTCAAAAAAAAAAAAGTCACAAAATAACCTTTTAATACACTCGCCTTTCTGCCTGTGGTAGCACTTCTAAACCTCAGTGTGATGTTCCTCATGCTAGGGACAAACTAGATTTACCTTCTGGGAAACCTAAGCGGGAATCAGGCCRGCCTAGTGAGGGTGGCAGAGATTAAAGGTCAGCTTTTGCAATCAGCTTAAGTAGATCATGGTGTGAGGTTTTACATTCTGCTTTAAGCATGGCCGTACACCCTTGCACCACTTTTCCATCAGCACCAGTGATCACATGGCAAGGCAGTAGTCAGATCAGCCAACTGATCTAGATGAAATCAACCTCTAAAAAAAACCAACAACCAACCAACCCCAACCTTCCCCCATGCTAGTTTCTCCCCAGTCAAATTACCTAAGTATTGTGCTYCCCAAAGAGCTGCGTGATTGCTGGTGCCACCACAGTGTGGGAAAGCAGGATACAGACACAGGCAAAATGATGCATTTTGGGGGCAGCCTGGATAGATTGACTTAGATAGCTGCAGAACGCCATATTTAGAGCACAGAATCTGAACAGGAAGAAAGCAGTCTCTCCATTTGGTGAGAAAAATGAGGTTTTCCTTCATCCTTCCACTCTGGTAGCTACAAACTTTTAAGCACAACTAATACAGTCTGTTGCTAGAGGGCTGACAGAATTATGTGTTCGGTACGCAGACATAGACTGATTGTGGATTCAGACAGATCAGTGACTATATTTTAAAAAAATAAATGTTTAATGCTATATTGTTACGATTTACAAAYGTTGGATGGTGTTAAGTTTTCTAGTCCTTATGATTAATTCATGATTCATATTAGTTATGAAAGAGAATTTATGGAGAAGTCAGTGGGCATTGATATCAGAAGAACAGTCTGATTGATGTGCTAATTGTATAGATTTTCTCGCCCAAGATTCTGTTTATTATACGCAAATGAACATGTACACTAGCTATGACAGCAAATCGAATAGTGTATTTACAACAGGAACATCAGAGGTACTGCCTTACAAGTGCAAATGCAACCTAAGGCTATCCCATGCTTTCTTGACCTCTTATGCATCAGTGGTGGATGTGTAGGAGAACAGGACCAGTAGCAAAATTGCGATTAGCATTGTGATACCAAACAGCAAATGCAGACACACAAGGAAAAGCTGTTTGTTTCAGCTTAAGTGGTCAAACTGTCCTAAGTTTTCACTTATACAAAGAGGTATTTTTTCTTATTGTTCTTTCAGRCATGCAGGCGTTCTTTGTCCTCCTGTCTGAGCCTTCCCTTCTCTTTTGGAAGATTACATTTGTACTGAAGCAGTACCTTCCACTTGAGCTTTAGCAATGCTTCCCAATTCATCCAGGAGAGGATTCTATTCTAATTATTCCTAAACGTCAGTTTCATACACTTTTCATCGCATCTGCCTTGCTTTACCACTGATCAAAGAAGTCCACAGATACCACAGTCAATAAAAAAGTTACCGCATTCAACCATAGTTCATAAATAATCCACGGGAATAGGAATTTCCTTTCAGTTCCCTTGTTTTCTGTCTTTTGCATAGAAACAATAAGGCCATGATTTACAGTTTATGTAGAGAAAGCATAAGGATAGTTGGAGTGCTATACTGATGCTGYTACAGAATTGTCAGACATGGAAGAAAATGAGAAAGCTGTTGATGGTTCATTCAACTAGACAAAAAGTCATTTACAAGTAGAGTCTTCAAAATAAAGTATTTTTTGAGCCAGGATAGTTAAAAGTAGGTGAAGGAAGTGACTAGTAAGTTTGTACTGGACTTGTCTCCACAGATGCTATTGCAAGATCGAGTTCATGCAGGGGGGAGGTGTGTGAGTTTCTGTGGAACTGTGCCTTGTTTTACACTTTGATCTCAAAAGTCATGTTATATATAGTTGTTATAATAGAGTTGTTAAGAATAAGGGGATAATGCTAACATCATTAATATGTTTCTTAGTTTAAAAAATGATACTTGGTTTAGAAGCCAGTCTGCACAGGAAAATAGTTTATCTTAACCAGTTCTCATGGTCTCTCTGCTACAACAGCACACAGTGAAAGTAAGAGGTGTAGGGGAATATGGCTCTTAACGTATAGATGCTTATTTCCTTAAAAGCCTGTCAAGAYGAAGTACTTGTACGTCACTATTCCTGTATCTAGGTAAGCTGTTAAAATCTTACAGCCTAATTGCTAAAGTTTCCAAAATTATTTTACTGTGAGAAGAATGATATTTGTTGGTAAGTTGATGACTGAAGAATAGTGAGGGGGATGCCTTTTACTGGAATCCTTTGATGAGAGCCTAGTCAACAAGGATTCAGAGTGAAATTTTCTTCAACCTTTTTATCCCAACAAAACAGGTTACCTTTCTCATAGAAATATTATGATATCCAACTGTCAGCTATTATTAAAATTCCTGGATAAAGTGTTATTTTACTAAACCTGAGAAGTCCTTCAAACATGGCGGGAATGATCTTCGTGGTAAGCAGATAGGTCTTGCGTTTGACCTTTTTCAAAGGTCTCAGGGGACACTGCGAATYAGAATCAATTATCAATCAACTTACTATAAGAGTGAGGCTGAGAAACCATCTGGGTCAAAAAGTCATCAAGTGAAAAAATGGCATTTCAGAAGGCTAAGGCTGATGACCTTAGGCAGAGAAAGTTGCAACACCAAATAGTAGGTGATACTATCCTTTATGTGTTTTTTGCCATGTTTTGGGGTGGGCCACTAAGAAGGACGTACTGTGCTAGTGCAGTGTCACCACCTGGTTTCTTGACTACAGTTCTATCTTTAGATTCCATACAATTCCAGAAGGCAACAAGAACTAAGGAGCCTACGGTCTTGTTTACTTTCTTCTGATTTTGGCAGTCATTTCCAGAAGCCAGCAGATTTTTTCTCATATTTAGTCTCTAATCCTAGAGTATAAAAGTATGGTCACTGGCATRCCTCTGTGTATGAGTATTTATCTGAACCATACTGAAAGAAAAACACTGATTTGTGCAAGCTGAAACATTTTGTAGGAAGATGCCAATTKCATGTGCTCTTTAATTGAAGTTGAGCATGATCAGAAATGTAAAGCTGTCAGCTTTAACCACGAATTGTCAAATTTTGGCTTGTCAATGCATTTAATAAAACCTGTCACCTATTATTTCCAAAGAAAGAGGAAGGAAAGAGGAAAGATTTTACCAGGCAGTATTTGAAATGTAAGCAGGAAGCTTTATGGATTTTGAGGTTGTGGTTGAGGTATTCAATTACAGGATGATTTTCAGCATCAAAATACCTAAGGTACTACAACTTAGGGATCTGTTAAAACTTTTTTGATGAAGTTCATAACAAAACTGATGGCTATCACTTTTTTTTCTGAGAAAAAAATCTATGACTGAATTAATTTGGGGTTTTAATTCCAAGCAAGTTTTGTTGTTTGCTGAGTGATTTAATTTTGATGGAATTTCTCTATTTTTGGATTAGCTCAGTATTAGTAATCTTTTTGCTTTGGTGAGATTTACTGTTCAATAACCTAGACAGTAGCTAAAAAAATTCTTTTAACAAACCAAATTTTGAGAGCCTCAGAAGACATGCATCGTGAACTGTTACTTTAAATGATTGTGAAGCTCCAACTAATCAACCTTTGATTCTCACAGTGCTGGTCTTAGAGTAGTCTCAGGTATAAAAAAGAAATAGAGCAACACAAGGCATGCATACACACAGGCAACGCAGCAGCTTCGTTTTCCTTGCTCTTGCACTTTGTTTAAGCTTACTCCCTTAAAATAGGACTGCCAGCCAGTTTCTGCACCCCCCGGGTATTGCAGTCCGGAAGGAGCAGTGAGCAGCTGCTCAGGGGACTGGAGCTGCGGAGGTTGGACTGCGGTCACCCCAGCTGTCACCACTAGAGGCCAGCGTCCTTCCACGGGAGTTGCAGCCCGGGCCAGTGCAGGCCAGTCTGCTGGTGGGCGAAGCCAAGCTTCTTGCCACTTGCTCGGATGTGGCAGAGAGGGAGGAGGAGTAGTATCCCGGCTCTGTGCATTCCTCTTCCAGCTTCCTTCATTGCAGCACTCCTYCCTCCCCTGGATAGTAGAGTTTCCAAGTCTCCAAACATCTTCATAGAATCCTCCTGCTTTGTAATGCTTCATCCTGCTATTCAGCAGCAGTTAAAAAACATCTTGCCTGTCATGTCACCATCTCACCTGTCATGCAGTAATACAAGCTTCTGTGTGTACTGCCTGTATAGGTCCAGCAGTGTTTTAGCAGGTGCTGGCTGTTCCGTATGGCTTGGATCACTCTTAAGAGGCCGTGCCGTATCTGGGCTGATTTCAAGTCAAAGTGGTTATTTCTATAAAGAAAAATTTTTGTGGGATGTCCCAGTGATATATGATAATTGTGTGTAAGGAAAAGCTGTACTGCTGGATTCAAAAGGCCTGTGAGCCACAGCAGGAAGTCCAGTTACTMGTGAGATACCCCAGGCATCATTTAGCATCTTCATTAGTGACCTGGATGATGGGACAGGGTGCACCCTCAACAAGTTTGCTGATAATACAAAACTGGGAGGAGTGGCTGATAAAGCTGCCATCCAGTGGCTGCCATCCAGAGGGACCTCGACAGGCTGGAGAAATGGGCTGACAGGACCTTATGAAGTTAAAGAAAGGAAAGTACAAAGTCCTGCACCTGAGAAGGATCAACCCCAGGCACCGCTACAGGCTGACTGGCTGGAAAGCAGCTTTGCAGAAAGGGACTCGGGGTTCCTGGTGGACACAAAGTTGACCATTGGTGAGCAGTGTACCTTTGCAGCAGAGAGACCAACAGCATCCTGGGCTGTATTAGGAAGAGCTTTGACAGCAGGTCAAGGGAGGTGATCCCTCCCTTTTACTCAGCACTGGTAAGACCATACCTGGAGTATTGTGTCCAGTTCTGGGCTCGCCAGTACAAGAGGGATGTGGAGCTACTGGAGAGAGTCCAGCGAAGGGCTGTGAAGATGATTAAGGAACTGGAGCATCTCTCATATGAGGAGATGCTGAGATATCTGAGAGTGTTTAGCCTAGAGAAGAGAAGGCTCAGGGAGATCTCATCAATGTAGCCAGAAGATGTAGCCAAACTTCTAAGTGGTGCCCMGTGACAGGACAAGTAGCAATGGGCACAAACTGAAATATGAGAAATTCCATTTAAACCATAAGAAAAAGCGTTTTTACTGTGAGGGTGATTGAACATCGAAACGGGTTGACCAGGCAGGTTCTGGAGCCTCCATCCGTGGAGCAGTCTGCTCTAGGTGACCCTGCTTTGACCAGGKCATGTTGGACTGTACAATCTCCAAAGGCCCCTGCTAGCCTCAGTGGTTCTGTGATTCTGTGAARAGGAGTTAAATGAGGGTTAGAGAGTGGCTCAGAGAATAGGCATGGAGCATACTCAGAATAACTGAATAATCAACTAAGAAGGAAAAGTATGAAAGCACTCTCCCCTCTGATAATTTGGGAAGAGAAGCCTTGGAGACTGCGTCTGTGCTGGGAGTTGTGCGCTGCAGCGTGTGAGACAGGATCAWGCATTAGATAGGAACCTCTACAGTGGCTGGGACAAACGCATGGGGCCAGAAACCAGTGTCCTGAGTCAGAACAGGCAGTGTTGAATGTCTCACCAGTCATTCAGAGTAACTGTTAGGACCCCTAATAATGAGGACCAAGAGTTGATCTCGAGGAATCATCTAAACCAAACTTGTGCTCTGAGGTGAATCAGATATTTACCCAAATATCTTAGGTAATTGTTTCTCAAAATTTGTTCTTCCATGAAGAAGGTTCTACAATATCCCTTGTTTTGTACAATGTTCTTTCACTCTAAGTGTTAGAAAGCTTTTTTCCTAATATCTGACATGAGTTGCTGTCATGATAAATTGAGCTGCTTTTTTCTTCTCTTCTATATTTGGCAGCCATTTCCTGGGAAACATTATGGTTTTACTCCTCCCTCCCCTCTTTTATAGGTCATATTTTCAAAATCTCTTCTCACCTTTTCTTTTCTCATCTGGACTTTTTCAAATTTGTCTGCGTCTGTTCTATAGACTGATGCTCAAAACCAATATAGGAGCCTCCCTGACACTGAGGACAGGGCAGTACATACTTCCAAAATCATACGTGAGACGCTTCTGCTAAGACATGCTGATTTAAGATCTGCCACACTTTTGAAACACATATTTAGTTTGTGAACTGCTCAAGCTTTTTGTTCTGCACCTCCACCTGGTTATTATCCATTTTGTGTTAGTGCATTTGGTTCTCTCTGTCCAAATGTAGCATTCTGAACTTGGGTGTGTTAAATTTCAGCTGCCTTATTTCAGACCATCCCTGTAGTTGGTCCGGGTACTTTAGGATTCTGATCTTTTCTTTTTATCCACTCCCATCTTGAACTTATCTGCAGCTTACATAAACATATGTTCTATTACAACATCCTGTTGGGACACCTGGGAGCCATAAATGCTGCCCCTGGTTAGCTCTGTCCTCAGCAGCTTTGCCTTATTGATAAATGCTGGGAATCTGTCAGGATTGCTCAGACTTGAGAGGTAGAGGGCAAGGAGGACACCCGAGGAGAGTGCCAGGGAGCTGCTCTGTGGGGTTAAATCTGTCATGGGAGAACGTCCTTTTTATCTGGCCATGTTAGATTACCTTTTCGCAGCATACACACTGTTGCACATCCTCCTGGCTTTTCTCTGCTCTTGAGCAAATACTCATTTTTGCTTTCATGGTTATATGTTCTTCAAGGACAAGCAAAATTAATAACCACTACAGTAGTTATTGATTGGCTGTTTTGAGCTATCAGTGTCCTTGCCTCTGGTCTCCTTGCCCTCAGTCTTCCAAATGCAAGTTCTGCCTACAACTTAAAACTTCTATATGCCTGCTTCCGCCAGAATCTCTTGGATTTTGATGTCTAGAGACTGATTCATGATCATGTGAAAAGAGGGTACAAAGGATTGCATGTGGTCACACAGAATCAGGGCTTTCTACTTCGGGGAGGGCACAATATTGAGGCTAGGATGGATTGGCTCCTTCTATTTAGAGGTGTGTTACGTCTTGATTGAGAGGATTACAGTCCTATCTCTAAAGCTGGATTCCCTGGTACTCTCCTGCCTTAGAACACAACATGCAGGCAAGCAGCACGAGGTTCAGAAAATGGTTTCTGAGAACAGACTTTGCTTTTGTGTCCTGTTTAAAATCCACCTGTTGATCCTTCCAACGTTGTACCTTGAGTCTCTGATAAAATGGCAAATATACCCTGATCATTGAGAAATACCCCATCCCATTAAAATGTCTCTGTGCTTGTTTTCAGGAGTTGAAGATATGCAGCCATTTTGTGTTGCAAGTCTAAGTCCATTTCCAGTTCCTCAGTGAAAGTGCTATGATTAAATTAAATAATTATAAACTGTGAAGTGTGCACACAGCATTTTTTTCTGTCTGATGTGACTAAAATAAAATACCTAGTTGCAAAAAATGTTTAAAAGTTGGACTATATCACCAGTGAGGAGTGACAACAGGGTTCTTTAAAGGACCAAGACTGATTTCAAAGAAGATAGTGTTCTGGGAAGTATTTCTTGCAGAAAATTTAGCCATGTGGCATATTTTTTTCAGCTTTAAGAGCAACTTAGTAAAGGCATTTCCAAAATGCAGGATAATAGATAGGTAGTAAGTATTCTAAGGTAGTAAGGTATTCTAATGTCCATAGTAGGTTACATGGCTGGTACTACAAGTAAGGCTCTATAGTTTTGTATCCACAGGGCAATTTATTAAAAATATTAAGATTATTTGATTTTGCTCTTTTTATTCTTCCTGTTAATTAGATGGGGAAGCTGAACATTACTGGTTGAAGATCCCAGTCTACAATAGGTGACTATTTAGGATTTGTCTACCCTGAGCTTAGCCAGGTGAAAAGGAGGAAGCCAGCCTAAGCCAGTTGTCTAAACTCGGTGGAGAGCAGCAGGTGCTTTGCAAGAATGGTTCACCTGATAGGCAAGGTGGGTAAGACAGGTGCAATCATTTCCTGCTCTGGGTACCCTCTGAGCTCTTCAGTAGCCACAGAGAAATTTTAGTCACTTGGATTAGATGCCTACATTTTAGGTGGCTGAAGCTGAGGGAAATGAATCCCATGCTTTTCAGTTACTCCCTGCCATTACACATTGAGTTGGCTATGAATGTGTGAGCTCATTAGTCACATCTCGGTATACGTGGACTTGTCTGTGTACAACGTGGTGTTTGATGTTGCTGGTGCTACCTTATTCTGCCCAAATACTCTTCTGTGTTTAGAATTTCCTCACCTGTTTGTTCAGGTTAGGTTTTATGGCTGGTATTTTCTGAATACTTCCAAACAGAAAGATACATTTCTGAGTTCAAGTATTTGTAGTTTTGGATTCAGATTGCAAATTAAGATGCCTGAATGTAAACAGCTATATGTCTGCAATGAGGGTTAAGCTCCTTTAATAATARTCAGAGGAGCTCTAGTCAGTACTGTCAAACCTAGAGCATAATTATGTCATCCTAAAGAAGACGTTACATCTGGTCAGCTCAATAGCTCTCTAGGCTTCACTGACTAACGTGAGATCGTAGGTACTGAACCCATGCATTGACATCAAGATACAAATATGTCATTGTACACATCTCTGTCCACAAGAAATATCCTACCCAGCATGTCTGAAAAAAGGCCATGTAAAACTGACATCTAGAAAATACTTTTCCTGTAACTTTCTCATTAACTGTCAAGCCTTCCCACAATATAAGCTAATTAAAAGAAAAACAACTAGAGTGTTAATGAGCCTTCCTGTAACTGAAAGCTTTCAAAAACCTTTGAATCTATTCCCCAGCTGCATTTTTGCTCAACTGTTATGATACACCTCTGTGCAAAAAAAAAAAGGATTTGCTCCTTAAACATAGCTGGTAGCTGTGGTCTTAAGAAGGAGGAACCTTATATTCATGTAAAGAAATTGAACAAGAGACATACCCAGAGAGATTCCTGTTTTAGAAGAATTTGATTTAACAGGTAAGTATAAACACTATGGTAAATGATGATTCCAAAGTATGGTGATTAATCTAGTTTACAAATTAAAACATTGCATTATTTTATGAGAGTGTAGACCTGCAGGCATGATAAGAATTACTACTCTATAGGAGTAGATGGGAACAAGTAAAATAGTGATTTTTAAAATGCAGTAGAAATAAGATATATGCCTTTGAGATTGAGCCTAAACAACAACTCCTTGAGATTTTAATCTCCTGTGAGGCAGTGGAACTGGGTATCAAAGAAACTTTTTCTTTGTTTGGTTTGGCCATTCTGTAGGCATTTTCTGATTCTTAAAATAAGCTGGTCTTCTAGGGGTAAAATTACCTCTTAAATATTAGGAAAATTTTACTCCTGAGGGACCAACAAAAGCCATGGGAGCAATTTGAAGTCCAGTCTCTTTTTAAAAACACCCAGACAAAATAAACTTCTTTTTCTAGCTAGCTGTATGTTCTGCTGTTAAGGTGTAGTCTCCTGCCTCTCCCAGTTCACACCCAGAATATACTTTTTACCTGTGTATTAAATAGTGGGATACAAAAATAGGTGATGTACAAAACATGCATGGTTCATGCAAGAAAACTTCTTTAACGCTAAGCCCTCTCCTCTTTCCTTCCTGGGTGCCTCTTGTATTCTCACAGTTCTGTCTGTTCAGTCATGTACAGTGGAAATGGTTTGGGGTAGCGATTGTGTTTTGAATAAAGTAGTTAACTCTGTCATTGGCTATTCAATATAGTAAAGAGTATTAGAAAGTTACTACTAGCACCATTTTAATTTCATAGGCAAAGAGGTGAGGATTTTTTAATTTATTTATTTCATGCATTTATTTTCTTTCCGTATTTCAGATAATTATAACTTAATATATTGACGTAAACTGAGTTCCCAAGCACTGTTAAAAACACCTAGTCTATCTTGTGTCCTTCATGTTGTACTTTAATGAATAGCTGTAAGCCTTGTTCGGGAAACTGGCTGGAAATGACTTATCTTTCCATTGTTTCAAGGTGACTTTTTCTCCTAATGAGAATAATACTTGTTCTGCAGTGCAATTTAATATAGAATAGATGTAGTGTATCATCAAACAAGGACAAAACCAGTATTTCTTTATCTTGTATTATTTATTTTGTGATTAGTCCAGGCTACATCATCTTGTAGATTTTTGTGGCTACCAGGAATAATCGCTGTCAGTCTCCAAAAATCTAATCTTACTACTGGCCTTCCCTGTCCTCTTTCCCCTTCTTTCTTCTCTGATCTACCAAGAAAAGAATTTAGTTTCTTTTTCCAGACACACAGATGTGCACCAGATGGTTACTGATAGTTTCAAGGTCCTGATGAGTTATTGGAATAATTAGTGTTGGTGTGAGGTTTGTCATCTAACTATAATACTGAACTGTGTACTCATCTCTTTCAAGCTTTTAAAATAAAAGCTTTATTTTATCAAGACTTTTGAAACAGCACTTCAAATGTCAGTGCAGATAATAATTGATACCCAGTTCATGGTCAGAAGTTCACTCAACTCTTTCATGTGTAAAATTCTTGATCTTATAAAGGGGATCAAAGGCAATCTACATTTAGGTGATATACTAATTTTATGCTGGAAGGAATGGTAAGATATCAATCAGGGAATGATTTTAATGGTGAATTGGGAAATAGTTCTTTCTAAAATATGAACATAAGGTTTTGAAAATGATAGAGAAATTGATACATAAATATGATTTATGGATTGTGGAATTAAAAATATAGTTCACATTAGTTGCAAAAGGCTTTATCCCAAGGGTCTGTTAAGTCTCGCTCTTTTATGCAAGTCTTTGTTGCCACAGCAGGCTTAATATGTTTGGATTTATAAAGTATAAATACGAAAACAACTCTTAAGAAAATTTTGCTTCTGTGTGTGTTACTTCCAAATTTAGTTTGTGCTGTATGGATATGCCTCCTAGATCTGGTATATGGTATATACTGTTTTGATAGCTAAATCTGATTAAAATAAGAAATAATTAGTTCTCTTTGTCCTTGACATAGGAACAAATCGATTCCTTTTATTTTTCAGTGTTCATCACTATTTTAATAGGTGTGTCACTTGTAACACAGCTGTCTTTGGATGTAGCTGCAACAGCTACATCATCACACAGCCCTTGCCTGCATGATTTAGATGCTTTCCCTGATATTTTGATCTTGGAAACAGTTTTGAAACAAGATTATTGTCATCCACCAAAAATACTGAATTTTTGCAAGCGAAGCAGAATAAGTAACTCCTGTACAGAAAAATAATGTGCTAGCCTTTTAACAATAAGGAATTCAGTGGGATTGCTGGACACTAGTAGCATGCATAAGTATTTGCAGGATTGGAGCTTTATAAAATCCCAGGCAGAATTTGAGCTTCCTTTCCTTAAGATTCATTGATTAATCACTTCAGGCCTACCCTACACTACTGTTTCCTTTCTGGTTCTGATCAGTTAATCCATGTGTCTTTTAAAGCACATTTGATGAACAAATGGGAGAGCTGTGGAGGTATTGGAGTTCCCTAGATTATATCATCCTTTACGTGGACTCGGTCTGCTCTCCGACCAACTCTTTATTTAGTTGTCCTGGTTTTGGCTGGGATAGAATTAATTTTCTTCCTAGTAGCTGGTATAGTGCTGTGTTTTGGATTCAGTATGAGAATGTTGACAACACACTGATGTTTTAGTTGTTGCTAAGTAGTGCTTACACTAGTCAAGGACTTTTCAGCTTCCCATGGTCTGCCAGGTGCACAAGAAGCTGGAAGGGAGCACAGCCAGGACAGCTGACCCAACTGGCCAGTGGGGTATTCCATACCATATGATGTCATGCTCAGTATATAAACTAGGGGAGGGGGCTGGGGAGCAGTGATCGCTGCTCAGGGACTGGCTGGGCATCGGTTGGTGGTAAGCAATTGCATCATGCATCACTTGCTAGAACGCAATCTGGCCATCGTTAGAGACAACAAAAAATGTTTTTACAAATACATTAATGACAAAAAGAGAGCCAAGGAGAACCTCCATCCTTTATTGGATGCCGGGGGGAACATTGCCACTGAGGATGAGGAAAAGGCTGAGGTACTTAATGCCTTCTTTGCCTCAGTCTTTAATAGTCAGACCAGTTATCCTCAGGGTATTCAGCCCCCTGAGCTGAAAGACGGGGATGGCGAGCAGGATAAACCCCCCATAAACCAAGAGGAAGCAGTGAACGACCTGCTACGCCACCTGGACGCTCATGGGGCCGGATGGGATCCACCTGAGAGTGCTGAGGGAGCTGGCAGAGGAGCTTGCCAAGCCACTCTCCATCATTTATCAGCAGTCCTGGTTAACGGGGGAGGTSCCGGATGACTGGAGGCTTGCCAATGTGACGCCCATCTACAAGAAGGGCCGGAAGGAGGACCCAGGGAACTACAGGCCTGTCAGCCTGACCTCGGTGCCGGGGAAGATTATGGAGCGGTTCATCTTGAGGGCGCTCGCAAGCCATGTGCGGGACAACCAGGGGATCAGGCGCAGCCAGCACGGGTTCATGAAAGGCAGGTCCTGCTTGACCAACCTGATGTCCTTCTATGACCAGGTGACCTGCCTAGTGGATGGGGGAAAGGCTATGGATGTGGTCTGCCTGGACTTCAGCAAAGCCTTTGACACTGTCTCCCACAGCATTCTCTTAGAGAAGCTGGTGGCTCATGGCTTAGACAGGTGTACTCTTCGCTGGGTAAAACACTGGCTGGACGGCCAGGCCCAGAGAGTTGTGGTGAATGGAGTGAAATCCAGTTGGTGGCCGGTCACGAGCGGTGTCCCCCAGGGC
>JAYKAV010003298.1:174142-249719 GCA_035582835.1 Phoebastria nigripes | reverse complement strand
TTTAGATTGGACATTAGGAAAAATTTCTTTACTGAAAGAGTGGTTAAACATTGGAACAGGCTGCCCAGGGAAGTGGTGGAGTCACCATCCCTGGAAGTATTTAAAAGACGTGTAGATGAGGTGCTTAGGGACATGGTTTAGTGGGGCTTGGTGGTATTGGGTTGATGGTTGGACTCGATGATCTTAGAGGTCTTTTCCAACCTTAATGATTCTGGGATTCTATGATGATGATGATGGTGATGATGATTACTACTATTTTACTTTATTTTATTTCAATTATTAAACTGTCTTTATCTCAACCTACGAGTTTTCTCACTGTTACCCTCACGATTCTATCCCCCATCCCACCGGAGGTGGGGGGGAGTGAGCGAGCGGCTGTGTGGTGTTTAGTTGCTGGCTAGGGTTAAACCACGACATTACTCAATATCCATCTTCATCCTGCTGAAGGCCTGRTGCATGCTTACTCAGGTCTCCCTAGCCCCATAAAAAATGCAACTTCAACTGTTTTCATACAATGATGCTATTCTTTCTGGGGTTTAGACTGTGTATTTGCAAGAATTCACTTTGGTATCTGAGTAAGACTTTTCTTGCAGTGAGTGGGAAAGGGTAGCGTTCTCCAAATGGGCATTTGGAGCTGTGAATGTCACAGAACTGATTTGTCCTGTGAATGCGCCTGTCCCCTTCCATTGACTGGAAGGGGCTGAGAAGACTAGTCTCTTGAGGAAGGTCACTTAAAAACTGTCTACATTGTAGGCATTGTCAATACAACCTGCATGTTGCATGTAAGAGTTCTTTTGTTCTGTTCTGTTAGTACTGTGTAGTTCAAAAACTTTTTGGGGTTGGGATGTTCTTACCTTTTCCAGGTATGGGACATTGGAGGGCAGCCAAGGTTTCGAAGCATGTGGGAGCGTTACTGCAGAGGAGTCAATGCAGTTGTGTAAGTTTTCTTGTGTATGCCCATACAAAATGTATTTTAAAATAGATACTGTTAATACAGATACGCTTTTCTTCCTGTACACCTCCATCACATAAGAAGACCCAACACGATAAAAGTAGTGTGTTTTACACATCCAGCAACCCAGATATATAAGTAATTGCATGTTCCAGGCCATTTTTTCCCCACATCCTGTATTTAATTCTGTATCTTCCTGTATTAATAAATGCAAGGCTTATACAACTCGGGACTGTTCTAATGCTGTTGTCAGTGTGAACACATTTGTCACATTTCAGATGTTTTAATGCAACTTTCTGCAAGTAATGGACAATACCATAAATAACTATATTCTCATTGCAGTTACATGGTGGATGCAGCAGACTTAGAAAAAGTAGAAGCTTCAAAGAATGAGCTACACAGTTTGATAGATAAGCCACAATTGCATGGAATTCCAGTAAGTGTTTTGATTATTATTCTTACCTGAACGTAGACATTGTAGCCTAAATCCTCATGAATTGGTTCCTCTGGACGCTTGAAAATACTAGCTTAAATATGATGCAGCCTTGATACATTGAGCGCTCTTACAAAAATTATTGTGACATTTTTTCAGAGGACTCAGCATCTTATCAGTGCTGCAGTGTGTTTGTACATTCTCTTGTCTAAAGGTCAGAATAGATTTGGAAAAAATTCATTTTCACATGTGGCATTATCAGACAGTAATTACTTCCAGTTAGTCCCGTTGTTGGCTGGGTTTGAACCAGTGACCCAGATATGTTTCTGGGCAGTATCTTAAGGCATGTGAGATTTGTCTTTCTGAAGGTTGGCAGACACTAACATCAAATAGTGTCCTCTGCTTCCAGAGGTTGTGGAGGAGCTTGACTTTTTATGTTTCCTGACTTTCTCTTTTTCTTGACTTTTTAGTTTTTCAAACTAAACTGTGTGGAAAAAATGCAAATATGCATCTGTTCTCCAGTAGGAAGTGTCAAAGAATAGTATATTCCGCTGAAATTCTAGTGATGAATTGTGGAGGTGGAGACTAATGTTGTTTAATTAAATGTAATCTGCCAATTTAGACCTAGTAGGAATCTATCAGGTTAGCATTGATCTTTGATGCTGACATCACCAAGCAAGAGTTCATACCTTTGATCATAAGAAAGAAAAAAATGGTACATACAAATCAGGAAGAAGTTACTCACAAATTGATGGCTCTTGCTTGGCCCCTTTTTTGTAAGCAAGTATTTGGACACTTGGCCAGTGCAAGTGATCGAAGTAAGCTGAGGATGAGTAGACAGACAGCCAACATGAAATCATTGTGAGAATGAAGTTCTTGCACATCCGTTCTTGAAGGAGAATTTTTTGAGTGACTCTCCATCTTTTTTATAAGGTTTGCTATTATTGTTGTGTTATTATATGTTAAGTACGTATTGAACAAATCCTACAGAAATCTATAGTCACGCTATTCATGGTGAGTGACATTGTCTGTCCTTTGTACTGTCTTCACATCCTGTTTTACTTCTCACTTTTCCTTCCTGAAATGATAGGTCTCTCGTATCTTCAGAAATATTTAATTAAGTCCTTTCCTTTTATATGTTATAATATCACATTCCAATTGCCCAGCCTGACCAGCACAGTAATTTCCAAGGTGCAGTAATGTATTTTTTACTTACTTTTATTTCGTAGGTAGTAACTAGTATTGAACTTCCTTCAATTTATTGTATTCAGGCTTTGGCATTATAGATTTTAAGGTAGCTTTATTAATCTGAGACTGCAAGTGATGAGTTTGAATGTGTTCCAGATTCATGGGAAATAAGGGGACAGTCTTGGCTCAGAATTATAACACATCTGGAAAACAATAATGCAGTCATTAGAAAAACCTTCCATTGCTTACTTTATCTTAGAATGTGCTCAACCCATTTATCTGACCTTAATTTATACTTGAAGCCTTAAGTATTGCATAGGAACTCTTAAGTTCCAGCATCTGTTCAGTACATTTTCTGCATTTCTCAGACTTAATTCCTAATGGCTGCCTTTCTGATTTCTACCATGGATGCTCAAAGTGGAGGGAGAGGAATCAGTCATTTGGCTGGGTGCTTGGGTGAGATACAGTTTGCATGCCTGGCTGTTTAGTATGTCAACGTTAAGAAGCAGGGGAGCAAAACTGTAGAGAGAATCATGTCTGGGTCTTGAGGACCCAGCTTCTACTGCTGGGGCCCTACTTTTGATTAACATTAGTCTGGTCCTGTGAATTCAATGTCTGTTGGTGGCTTGAGTGCACCTGGTGAATGCTCTTCTCCAGGTTTAGTTGCATGCAATCTGACACCATCCCATAATGCCATCCAGAATGGAGAGATTCACTTCCAGAGGAGAATTCTGATACTGATACACCCAGAAATAATTGGATCCAGTTTTCAGAGGGTGTGCATCCAGCATCTGACCCTGACTAGGAGCAGGATTTCCATGATGGTCCCACAGTCACTGGTCATTTTGAATATGTCTGCTATTGCATTCTAAATACTTAGCTGCAAGATCCAAAATAATGCCAACAAATGGTTAAAGACAAAAATAAACTTCTATTGCTCCCGGATTCAACATGAATATGAATGATTTCTTTCAGGTGTTAGTCCTTGGAAATAAAAGAGACCTCCCAGGTGCACTGGATGAAAAGCAGTTAATTGAGAAATTGTAAGTAGCTGGCCTGTGTAGAAAGCTGAGGCACTGTGAAATTTGATATGTAAGAGAAAATCATTGGTAGTCTATGGCAATAACCAGCTATAACTGATTCCATTTTACATTCTCAGATACTCCACTTCGGGCTCTGCTGGCAGCTGAAATAGCAGTCTAGGCTGRTAACTGACTGCAGTAGATTTGAACCTCCCTTGATTATTATTTCGGTTGTATAAAGTTGTTTCAGATAACCCTGTTTTCCCATCACTGAAGATACAACTGCTGTAGATAGTAATAGGCTCACTTACACTCTTCAAGTACATTGTAGTGGCATTTTAATGCTCGAATGGCATTAGAACAGAACCATTTCAAACTACTGTCTGTAAATTTAAGCAATTCAGATATTTTTGGCATGTATCCAAAGCATATACTTACGGATTACTGAAACTAACTTAAATTGATGCATTGCAAGGGTAATTGTAAAGGAAATACACAATTTTGTAAAAATGGCCAGTGTAACACTAATTTTGCAGAATAGGATTATATGTCTCAAATCACATAATTTTAATCAGTAGGAAGTGAAGTGAAGTTTCAGTATAGAAGGATGGTCCAAAGGCTAAGCAACTAAACTGGGACTTAGGAAACACAGAATGGCAGAGGTTGGAAAGAACCTCTAGAGGTCATCTTGTCTACCCACCTGCACAAGCAGAGCCACCTAGAGCTGTTTGCCCTGGACTGTGTCCAGACAGCTTTTGAATATCTCCAAGGATGGAGACTCTGCAACCTCTCTGGGCAACCTGTGCTAGTTAGTGCTCAGTCACCCTCAGAGGTAAAAAGTGTTTCTCTGTGTTCAGAGGGGGCCTGCTGTGTTTCAGTTTGTGCCCATTGCCTCTTGTCCTGTCACTGGGCTCCATCTTCTTTACAGCCTCCCTTCAGATATTTGTACACGTTAATAAGATCCCCCCTGAGCCTTTTCTTCTCTAGGCTAAACAGTCCCAGCTCTCTCAGCTTCCCTAATAGGTGAGATGCTCCAGTCCCTTAATGATTTTAGTGGCCCTTCGCTGGACTCTCTCCGGTAGCTTCACATCCCTCTTGTACTGGGGAGCCCAGAACTGGACACAGCACTCCAGGAATGGCCTTACCACTGCTGAGTAGAGGGGAAGGATCACCTCCCTCGACCTGCTGGCAACACTGCTCCTAATGCAGCCCAGGATACTATTAGCTGTTTTTGCCACATTGCTAGATCATGTTCAACTTCGTGTCCACCAGGACCCTCGGGTCCTTTTCTGCAAAGCTGCTTTCCCAGACAGTCGGCCCCCAGCATGAACTGGTGCCTTGGGTTGTTCCTCCCCAAGGGCAGGACTTTGCAATTCCCCTTGTTGAACTGCATGAGGTTCCTGTCAGCCCATTTCTTCAGCCTGTGGAGGTCCCTCTGGATGGCAGCGCAACTCTCTGGTGTATCAGCCACTCCCTCCCAGTTTTGTGTCATCAGCATGATTGAGGTTATATTCTGCCCCATCATCCGGATCATTGATGAAGATGTTGAACAGGATTAGACCCGGTATTGATCACTGGGGTACACTGCTAGTTACTGGCCTCCAGCTAGCCTTCGTGCCACTGATTGCCACTCTCTGGGCCCAACTGTTCAACCAGTTTTCAGTCCACCTCACCATCTGCTCATCCAGCCCATACTTCCTCAGCTTGTCTATGAGGATATTACGGAATACTGTCAAAAGCCTTACTGAAGTCAAGGTACACAATATCCACTGCTCTCCCCTCATCTGCCAAGCTGTAGATTTCATTGTAGAAGGTTACAGTGTTGGTCAAGCATGATTTCCTCTTTGTGAATCCATGCTGACTACTTCTGATCACCTTCTTGTCTGTCACGTGCCTGGAAATGGTTTCCAGGATTAGTTGCTCCATCACCTTCCCAGGGATCAAGATGAGACTGACTGTCTTGTAGTTCCCTGGGACCTCCTTCCTGCTCTTTCTGAAGATAAGAGTGACATTGCTTTCCTCCACTCTTTAGGCACCTCTCCCAGTTGCCATGATTGTTCAAAGGTTATCGAGAGTGGCCTCACAATGACATCAGCCAGCTCCCTCATCTATCGTAGGTGCATCCCACCAGGGCCCATGGACTTCTCTATGTCCAGTTTGCTTATGTATTCCCTGACCTGATCGTCTTCCATCAAGGATACAACTTCCTTGCTCTAGACTTTCCCCCTGGTCTCTGGGGCCTGGGATTCCTGAAGGCTAATCCCGGTAGCAAAGGTGGCATTCAGTACTTCTGCCTTTTCCATGTCCTGTGTAACCAGGTCCCCCATCTCATTGAGCAATGGGCCCACATTTTCTCTTGTGTTCCATTTGTCACTTGCATACTTACAAAAGCCCTTCTTGTTGCCTTTGACATCCCTCATGAGATCCAATTTCAGTTAGGCTTTGGCTGTCCTAATTGTGTCTCTGCATGCTTGGACAATGTTTCTGTCCCTGCTTACACCTTCTGTATGCTTCTTTTTTGTGATTGGGTTTTGCCAGGAGCTCATCGTTCATCCACTTATGCCTCCTGGCTTTTTTTCTGGACTCGTTAGGATGGGCTGCTCTTGAGCTTGGAGATGATCCTTGAATATTAATCAGCTTTCTTGGGCCCTTCTTCGCTACAGGGCCTTATCCATGGGACTCTTCCAAGCAGATTCCTGAAGAGGCCAAGTCTGCTCTCCTGAAGTCCAGGGAGGTCACTGTTTAGTTCTCCTCTTTATTAGAGTCTCTTGTGTGATCTCAAGACTCTTTCCTTTTCGGTGCCTCCACTCCCCACCTGCTCCAGGAACGTAATCTGTTCCTGTATGTCTGTGTCACTTGTGTGAGGATAAATACATGAAAAAATAACAAAGTGCTCCGAAACTCTGAGGGAGATAGGGAAATTCCCAGAAAGGAACAGAAGTTAATTAAGAATCAGTTTCTTCCTAAATGTGGAGGCATCCTTTCAGTAGGAATCAGATCTGATTTATTCAAGTATGATATAATAAACATCCTGAAGATTAATGGTGTGATCATTTGAGTACTGTTATTTGATTATAAGAGTTATTAGAGATAAAACCTCTGAATTCTAAGTGAAAAGAGTAAAAGGTGAATGCTAAGACATGGTAAAGTTACTTGGTTGCCACTACAAAACGTTATTTTCAGTTCATGGACTTCTGTGTTTTTATTATTCACTATTACACTTAATGAGAAATTTGAATTTTTGTGAAATAACTTTATAACCTTTTAATCTTTATAGTTTTAGAAATGTGGAGTTTCTGTGTGCAGTAGCATATTTTAAAAATTTAGTATCTGAGGATAGAATTGAATCCACTGAGTAAAAAGCAGAAAACATATAATTTAATGGAAATTTCTGTTGTTGGTTTTTGTGGAGTTAAAACACTACTTATTTGATTATTTTTGTTTCTGTAGAAACCTTTCAGCTATTCAAGACAGAGAAATCTGTTGCTATTCTATTTCCTGTAAAGAGAAGGATAACATYGGTAAGCTGCTTTTTCTTACAGCATCATTAGTGTATACTTTGTACTTTAGATCAGATGTTAAAAATGTTAATGAGATTTGAATATCTTAACTCCAATGTATGACTGAAAATCTCAATTTACTTTGAAAGATTTTGTTGCGAATATTGCATGCAATTGTATTTGTTTTAACGTAGAATTATGTGTAATTTAAAAGTCACTTGTAGAATTATTTAGTTCCATTAGAAGTTAAGAAATTAATTTGACAGGGGCCTTGGAAAAGCATATTTAAAACCCAAAGTAGTTGAATCCCTCACAAAAACTGTGTTACTTTTGAAAAAATATTATAACTATTGTTATATAGGCCTATGAAGGCCTTCCAATTATTAGGTGATACTTGAAAGATTTTGGTAAGTGTTGCGCTCCRTACATGATTTTACTTTGCAAGCAGGCCTTACGTGCATGTGGCTGTATGGCGGTGTTCCTCAAACTGAGGGACTAGTGGTTTTGTCCTACTGGAGACACAGAGTGTATCCTGAAGTCAGTGAGGACCTGTAAAAGCCCCATGAAGTTGTCTTCCATCTACCTTTGCTTTTTGCCCTTTCCTCTCTCTCCCCGCTTTCTTCCACTTTCCTGTCCCTTTTCTCTGTCATGTTCTCCCCTTCCCTTCCCTCCACAGGGCAGGAGAAAGGGGTGAAGCACAGGCTGAGCCAGCAGCAGCAGTTGTCTGGGGGCATGCTGCCTCTGTGCCACCCTTCTTCCCTGCGCACTGCTAAGACAAGTGGTGCTGGATGGGAGGGATAAGCCTGGGTAGATATTTATAGCCACTTCTTGAGGAAGCCAGACTCGTTAGAAGAGCGGGGCAGCTCTGTAGGGCTCAGCTGAATGAGAGATGGTGGGAGTGGGAACGGGAGGAAAGCCAGTTTCTCTCAGCAGCAGGGGAAATTTCCATCCTAGGCAGAGAGGACCAGGTAGTGGAGGTGGTGAGGAGACTATGCCATGACACCTGGGCTTCAGAGAGCTGGGGGAGACTTCAGCTGTGTGCAGGGACGTGTTAGGCACTGAGGGCTTCTCTTGGAAATGGTGTACACGATTTGGGTACGTTGGTTTGAAGGAGACCAGACCCAGGTTTGCTGCAGCTTGGGGTGCAACAGTTATCTCTGAGTGAGGGAAATACACAGACTGTACTGTTGCACTGGGGAAGATTAGACTTTGGGATATAAGGACTGAGGAAGACAACACAGGATTATCTGCGTAAGTGAAGGGCAGTGAAGGTGATTGAGGTTTTAGAAATGCAGTGCTTGATCCTCATCAAATTGACAAGGCTGCAGTGGAGGATCTCAAAAGTGGCATTGTGACTAGAAACTGGTAAAAACAACTTAATTTCTGAAAGGTTCCTGGAGAAAATAGGTTTTGATTCTGGTTCATTTATATGGATGGCCTGGAGGAGAAAAGCATGCAAAAAAAGCATGCTAAAATTTGCAAATGGGAAGATAATGAAAAGAATGATCACTAATCCAGAACCGTGTAGATCACTTACTTGTGAAAGTCCTGGGAATAGTGATGAAAAAGACTCAAATCCTAACTGAGAATCAGTCGAGTGTCTTGCAGGGTAACATTGTGCCTAGAACGGCTAACCTGGTTCCTGAATATTTGCCTGAAGAAATACCAAATGGGAGCAAACTGCGTATATCACCTGTGTTTGGAACTCTGTGGGCATTACTGGACCACTGCGTGCCATATTTTGAGGAAGACCTTGAGAAACTGAAAAGAGGTTGCGCAAGAACCTAGGGAGATCAAGGGACTGGAAAATATCATCTATAATGAAAAACTRTAATAAAAATATATTTAGCTTATTAAAGTGATGAAACTACTAGACTGTTAAGGAGAAGACTGGGAGCTGTCTTCTTCCTCTGCATTTTTGATTGATGTCAGTGCAGTTGAATGAGATGATAGTCGTTTTTCAGTGCAAACTGCAGCCTAGCTATCTGGTCTCATCAGGAGGTGTAGGTGTAAGGCTGCCAGGTTCTGTGTCCTGAGAGACTGTGGAAGATTAGCATATAGTTAATAGCTTTGTTTTAGATGCCATGGGATGCTTTTTTCTGCGGTCTCAGTGCCTAAGCTGGTCTGCCAGGATATTCATGGAGTGCTGTCTTGAACTTAGGACAGATGTGGCAACAAATTTAAATTTGAGGGCTGGAGCTGTTGCTGCCCCCTGACAGATGTTACTGCCTTGAGGCAAAAATATCTAATCTGCTCATGAATCAGTTTGTGAACTGCTGCAGTTTTTAGCCCAATGCATTAGATTGTATCAGGAGGGGTACCAATTTCAGCTATCGAATTTTAGTCCAATGTTGCATGTCTTTCAGAGACCTTGGACTCCTACAGCCTACCTAAATGGCTTCTTAATGCTTTGTCAGATGTTTGCCCTTCTCTTTCCTTCTGGTTGTGTATTTCTGCCTTTGTTCTCACACTGCATTTCATTCTAGTCTGGATTTTACAGTTCATTTTATGGTCATCTTAAATCTTTGCTTTTCCAACAGTTCTTCATCTGTGGCTTAGAGAACTTGATGTCAGTCATCATATTTCAAGAATACAAAATGCACACAATTTAAAAACAAACAAAAAACAACAGAAAAAACCCTACCTGGAGTTTTAAGTACTGAATTTTTAATTAGGTGTAAATGAGAGCCTGTGATTTCTGGGTTTTATTTGTTTGGGTTTTTTTTATTTGTATTAACCTGCTGATGGTGTTGTCCTTTTACACTCTGCAAACAGGCTGTTGAGTTTTTCATTTTGTTTTATCTGTCCTGGCAGACATAACATTACAATGGCTTATTCAGCACTCCAAATCAAGACACTGTTGAAGAAAACTTTTGCTGAAGATAGCTCTTTCCCAATCACTTTGACTCCTATCAGCTATACACAACTGAAAAGATAAAGGATGCAACTGCGTACTACCAGGACTCACTTTGGTCGTGTTTGTTAACAGAAGTAAAACTGAGTTATAGCTTGTCTCTATTTTGGTTCTTTTTTTAAAAATCTGGATATTTGTCTGCCTAGGTGAAATTCCTGAACGCCTTAATACAAGACTGAAAGAAATCAATACTTTTTTGGGCTGAAATGTTTGAGTTTATGCATGTGAATTGTCAAATACTTAGTAATTTTTTTCTAATTTGAAACTGAATAAACTGCACAGTGGAAACAGATTTGACTGGTTTTTTTGAATGTATCATATAATTATTCATACAGAATGTTTTCCCTGCAAAGACCTGTAGATAAGTATCAATAATCAATTAAAACCATAATTAAAAGCCTATTATTTGAACAAAATGCTGTTAATCAGAACACTTTCAAATACTCCGATTGGTGAGAAGTTATTTCCAAAGTCGTGTATCTGTAGTTATCTAGTTTTTCCAGTCACTAATGTGAATGATTCATATGAATATTCTTTGGGAATTGAAAAATAAAACAAATTCTAGACAATCCTGTCCTCCTCTATTGGCAGAAGAAAGAGTCTGGAATTGCAGCGGATGTTTTTTTCTTAAACAGAACAAAATAGAGAGAGCAGGTGAGATCATGTGCATCTTTTCTGACATTATTACCCCCAAAATTCGTGGATTTCCAAAGCATTTTTAGTATAAATGAAATCATTTTCACAGTGCTTCTGGACTCTCTTTCCATTCCTGAACCTTGCAGAATTTTCGAGTATACAGCCTAATACAGCTGGGCTCTGAAGTACAGTTAGTTCTTTTGAAACAGATTAAAGGAGCAATTAACTTTTTAAATTTTGATGCTTTGCTAACATCTTACAGATACCTGCTTCCGGGCGCTTCACTTAGAAGCACTCTGATGGGAATTCTTCTATGAGTTTGGAAATTCTATTAAATACGGAAAGTTCACATCAAGAAATACAGACTTAAAACTTATGCAAGATAGATGCTCAGTGGCCAAGTGTTTCAAGGACACTTGCAGATCTAGGAGGGAGAAGTTCTGGGATGCTGGCCTAAAGATGTGCTAAATCAACTGATTGCTATAATATTAAAAAGGTTATAAGTTGTTTATGCAGTTTTTGCACTTAAGTACATGAACTATAAAAATAGTAACATTTTTTGACACGTCTGAGGATGCTTTTAAGCTAGTGGCTCTGATAAGCTGCTTAAAACATATATTGCACAGACTTGATAAAATCTTTCTCGAGTGTCACAGGAATGCTACTACAAGCATGATAGTCAGGAGATAGCACTTGTTCATAAATGTTTGCAGTATTACCTGCAGAAGTCTGGCCAGCAGGGCTGATTTTTCTATGGTTACATGAAAATAATTTCACTATGTGTTAAGTGCTGAGTGCTCAGTAAATAAGTAAATAGTGGATGTTCCTGAAATGGGATGTTGGAAACCACCTTCCAAAATCTGATGTGTAATCCATCTAGTGACATTTTGTACGCTGAAAAACCAGCATTAGATGGCTAAGGTGATGAATTTTGAACACTGTTGTTGCTCATGGTCTTTTGAAGTAGTAGAGCTGTTGCAAAATGCACTGGAATTGCAATCATTATGCATACAACACAAGAGAAGAGCCACTTCTCTACCAGTGGTCTCAATATCCTTCCTGTAGTTGTGCTTTTTGACGGTAGTGCCTCATCCTTCCAACCTACTATCATGGCATGCAAGGTCATGCTTCTGGCATAGGAGCTCCATATCAAATCTTACTGCATCACTCCTTAATCTGGACCTCTCTTGCCCCTTTGCTGCAGGAGGTTTGCGGGAGTGGACGCAACCTCTTTGCAGGTTGGTTGGAACCAGCCGGTTTTCCAAGACAGCACTAGTGAGAAGAGCGGTGCTGGCTCCTATCCTTCCCTTGTTTTGCTCAATGTAGTATTTCCTTGGGAGATGACCAAAGAAGTTAACTTCCTATATGTGGTATGCACRTCACCAAGTACTAATGCAAGCTAAAGACAACCTGTGGAGGAAGGAGGTTAGGTTCCAGGTTGGCTGAATGAATCTGTGAATAAGAGATGAGAATGAGCAATTTTGTTATTAAAATTATCCCATTATACAGCATATGCTGATTTTTTTTTCTCATTTCTCCTACTGTGTGACCTTGTATCCCAACCTAAGGCAAATCAGCACAGGCACTGGCCTCGCTGTTCCCATTTGAAACAGCCTGTCTGTTTTTCAACAACTTGCCTTCGAGTAATTTTTCAAAATGGGCTTAGCTGAAGATGAGTATTTACTGTCACACTCAATAGCTTTGTGGGAAGGATGAATTGTAGCTGACTGACAACTCTGACATCTTATTTCTGAGCCTGTATATGGCCATAAAGCGTTACAGAGATCTAGACCACTGGAGACAGTATTGCAGCAAAGTTGTTTGGAGAGGTCACAAACTTTCTCTTCAAAGGAGCCTCTGTGCAGGGAGTGTCCCCTTGCTCAGACAGCAATATATAATGCAGTGCCTTGCATGGATCCACATTAGGTGTGTTTCAGAAGCAGGGAGGGCATGGAGATAGGTGGAGTGACCACACTGTGATTGTTTTCCGCTTCTCAGCACTCCTGAGAAGCTGACTGCAAGAGAGAGCAGCAGAGGCTGCTGTCGTGCTCTGGCTTTGCTTGGGAGGCGGTAAGTGCCATGCTGTGCTTGGAGGTCCTGATCCCTAGGCGTGCGTGATGGTGGTAATCTGGCCTACATGCACAGCTTCCTCCAGGCTGTGGGAAAAGAGCAGTGTTGGGGGATGTGGACAGTTGAGAAACTAGGACTAACCTTCAGTTTAGTCACAGCTAGTATCCCCAGACCCCACAACGTCAAGAGCCCTAAAATAGCTCAAGTGCAACAGGGATACAGACATGTTTCCTTTCCCTTTTTTCCTTTTCCAAGTGTAGGAACAGCTTAACTGTCACCCGGGGCTATACAGAACCACCAGGTGCCAACCATCTGTTTTACTTCCAGCACATTTTATTTATTAATTTTTTTTTCCTGCTAGCAATGTAATTTTCCCCATATTTCTTTTCCATTTGCATTGTGTATTGTAGAAAGCAATCATGAACATAAAATTTTAGTTAAGTGATATAAAAAAAACATCAAAGTCTAGTTTTTTATCAAATGCACTATAAAACTTTCTACATTTATTGCAGAGAGCAGTGACACATACATAATTTGTTCCTGAATAAGCTATTTTGTAAAATGCTGGTACTTTGATCASCTGAGCAGCATACTAAATTGAATGCCTCTGTTCTGTGCTTTAGGACAGGGTGTACGTACCTACTTCCATGAGACTTTTGAGCGGGCCAATGGAACATATACAAGAATTGTGTGTAGTGACCCCAAAATTTTAAAGCTTGTGAAACAGAACAGCCTGTACCCTTGGCTGGCATCTCCCACAAGGCTCTTCTGCCTCTTGCTATGACCCAGTCTGGTCTGTAGCACGCACACTGTGATCTTGCAAGGGCCTGCATAACAAACTCTGCCTAGCCCAGGCCGTAACGTCATGGCTTAAAAGCATGTAAGGGAAGTGAGATATGGGTGAAGGGCTGGCTTCTGGCTTTTAGTTTTCTGCACTGTGGTTTCCATGTCTTGGAGTCAATATGTGGCAGTCTGTACAGTATGTCTGTGCAGCACTTCTTCCTATGGAATTGTCTTACTCAAATGCCTTCAAAGAGCAGGACACATTTATACTTTTCCCTTCAGCGATCCTGGGGTACACTGACAGGAGCCATGGTATCTCTCCATTATATTTTTGTGCTTGGAACCTAAGACACTGACACCCTCTCTTATGGGGAGTGCTTGCAAACCTGGTCTAGAGCCAGAGGTCATCAGCATGGAGTGATGGAGGACAGGATATTGAAAGCAAAGAAGAGTGAGGAGAGATGTCCTTACATCCTCCTTACTTATGGGGAAGGGTGGTTTTAAGGGGGGCAATGAATGAGAACAACAACATGTGTCATCAAATGTGATATGATCAAATTTTATCCCTGGCAAGAGATGGTGTTGCATTATGGTCCGAATCAAATGATTCATGTCCTCTTGTAGTCAGGCTAGAGGCGTAGACTGACCATCACTGGTAAACAAAAAGAAAACAGTATTCCAGGTTCTTGGAAGCTATGGTCATCTAAAAGCCACCAGGGCATGGGACAGGGTGGAACAACTTTCTTCCTCTCCTGTCAGAAGACACTGAAATGGGACATCTGTGAGGAGTCACACACCGCTCCCTCAGCACAGACACAAGGTCTCCATGAGAGATGGAGTCTCTCATGGACTCCATGATAGACTGCAGTCTGTCAAGTCTGGACAGACTCGATGCTGTCCTGTTTTCAGCTTTCAACAGAATCCTTTCCAGATTACTTGTGACCTACTGGCAATGGTGTTACCCTCAAAAATACTGAGCTCTGCCTTTCTCGGTTGGCCCCCTGCCAAGACAGCCATCTTCTCTTGCAACTCGGGCAAGTGACCTCACACTTGTCTGTCCTGGCTTTAACCCTTTTCAGGAGCTGTTTTCAGCACTAGCAGGATCTAGCACATTTCATGTGGATTGGCTTGTGTGAGCACCAGATTCAGACTTAGCCAATTCCAAGGTAGGTCTGGGAAGGTCTTGGTCATTTTTGTGTGGTTTTTGCACAAAATGAACAGTCTGTTCTGTTGTTCCCATTCTCTCTGCACTTAACTGTTTCCTGGCAAAATGAGCATAGTCCACAGAGTCTTCTCAGTGCTAAAGTCACCTTGAAAGAAAACATCATGTCCCACTTCTTGAGGGCACCCTGTCTTCATTGCGGCATCACGTACAGGATCCCAAGAAGAAAAGGGAGTTTGGAACTGGGCTAACAAGGAATGCTGAAGAGGAAATGCAGTCCAAGTGGTATGGGTGTGTGAGAAAAAATGAGCTTGTGGTATACCATCAGAGACAGTCCCTTCACCAGCCCCAGTTCTGCCAAGACTATTTATGTGCCTCATAGCATGGCCTGCAGCATTTTTGCTCTCTCCCGGGACGTGAGCATTATGCTGGGAAGGTCGTTACATGAGCATTTTGCAGATGCATCTACCGTGGAAGAATGTGAAGATTGGGCAGGCAACAGATCCTGTTTTAGTAGCACTATTCTGTCACAACAATCTCAGAATGGATAAACAGGAGCAACACAGCTGACCCATGGCATGAACTGATGATTATGGATGTTCTCAGCCTGAATATAGAGCACTTCTTTGTCTCCTTTGCCTTGGTCAGCATGGTCAGTTGAATGAGAAGATACATTCCAAGAGCTATCTGTGCAATATGAGCATTTGCAAGCTGAGTTGCCAAACGTTTCTTGGAAAGTGGACTTTCCGTGGAGGAAGACTCTCATAAATCAGCCTGGGGATGTGGATAAACCAGGTGGGAGGTAGGTGCGAGGCAGCAGGCAGAATGTTTGAGGTGAAGAGGTGCCTTATGCTGGCTTCCATCCCCTGAGTTCTTCTAAAAGGGGCATAAAGCTATCCCCTGGTGACCCAAACTGTTCTGTCCTCTGTTTCTGATGTGGTCTGAAGTAGTCAGCACTTGGACTGGAAATGGAGCACTTCTGTGGGGGTTGTTCATGGTCATGGTCTCTGTAGCCAGTGCCCACCATGTCAGCAGCTTTGGCCTGAAGGAGAACAGTGGGAGCAGGGTGGGAAGAGCAGGCTGAGAGCCGGGGCAAAACCAAGCAGCAGGCAGTGGCAAGCGCCTGTGTGCTGCATACAGTGTCCAGACCCCCAACATAGCCTTTTCTCTACCTGTGTGATTGTGTCTTCTATGCTGACTGGCTCGGGCAAATGCTGTCTCTCTTGCCTTTCCAGATGTGGCTGCTGAGCAGGTCTCTGCTGGTGGGTGGGGAAGGGAAGAAAGCTGATGCCACCACAGACGTATGGCAGCTAAGAGGACTGGGGCCAGCCGGCCCTTCAAGGCTCAACTCTTGCCAAGCCTTGCAAGCCTGCTGGCTGGAAAAGGCAGAAGGACGGGAGATGTGCAGCTCGTGGCAGCCATCTGTGGGTCCCTGCTCTTCACTTGGGAGGGAGGGAGGGAGCAGGACGAGGAAGGCTATTGCCCTGCTGTATAGTCCCGCCCAGGGTGAGCCAGGTGCCAGGCTCTTCATGGCATGGTTTGGTAATTCTCCTTGCGGGCACCTGTTGCTGGCATGGGAGCACGCTCAGGCTGATGAAGGAAGAGGCTGGGATCACTGCTTGTGTCTCAGATTTTGAAGAAGCGCAGCTTTTAAGAGAGTGGACAGGCAGTCCTGTGACATCCAGCGGTACAGGCTCTGCCCTGCTGCTGTTGGGTGTGGACTGGTGGCCTTGGCCCCTCTGGAGGGGGCTGTGTCAGCATAAGCATTGGAATTTGCATTGAAAAAAACATTCAGAAGGGTTAGCCGCCTCTGCATAGATTTTCCCAATGGCTCTCCGAGGCCACGATAGTGTGGACAAGGTATGGGGCCTCGTAGCAGTTCAAATATTTCTTTGGGCACCTAAGCCCTTGTTTGAGAACTGCTGCTCTGGGATGATTCTGCTTTTCATGGGCTTTTCATGCAGTGTCCAGCACATCCTGTGATGGAGTCAAAGCTCTGCACTTGTGAGTTGAAGAAAGAGGGAGGCGATTTCTCTGTCATGTCTGAATACCTAATCCTTGCTACCAGAGACAACCCATCCCTGGGGCTCACAGATAGGCATTTAGAAGATGCTTTGGTTTTTGACTGAGTGGACCAGATTGCACCTAATGCACATAATTTTGCAAAATGGTCCCCAAGGAGGGTAGCTCATCTGCCTTCCAGTTTCAAAAATTGAAGCACTATGATACATCTATGTAGGCAGTATACTTTTTCAGGAATAAGGTATTTACAGGTAAGTGCACTTAGAGTAAGTGGGTTTGTTAAGCAGCATTGCCTGACTCTTTGCTCATTGTTATCTATAGATTGCATGGAAAGTGTTTTCACTGAAGTGGAAAACAAGTCAATACATTTCCCTAATGCATCCTTCAATGTAAAAGCAGGTGCATGCACTGCTGGTATTTAAAGTTATTTACCAATTAAAGGACAAGGAATGCAAGTTTGCAGCATGTCACTTGATTTGGAGGCTGCACGGTACAGCCGTATTAGACCAAGAACCTTGTTACAGAGGTTCAAGAATAAAAAAGCTTCCATGTTTTGAATCAGACTGTCCCCCCCTAATGCTGATAGCATTACAAGTAATCCCTAAGCAAGGTTCTCCCCCTTATATGCTATGGAGAAGTTGTCCTCCAATCTGAAAAAGAGACTGGAGTAGATCCCAAGGCAATCCAGACCATTTATGCAGCATCTTACACCTTCCTTCAGCTGTCTTCTTCTCCCCCAGGTTTATGGCAGTAGGACTTGGAGTGCTTTAAAACACTCAAATAGCTGTATTTTGGTTTTGGTAGGTGTGGTGAAGCCTAGTGGAGAGATACTTTGCGTCAGCTTTTCTTCCCCTTTCTACTTGCATATGGACACACAAATCCTAGGGATGAGTAGATTTCACATAGAGTGAAGAGCTGCTTCTGTACCCAGAAATACAACTTTCTGGCTAACGAAGAGGTGATCTGATGCCTCTACAGTTCAGAAGACAGCATAGAAAGATATATATTAGTGCATGAAGTGGCAGAATGTATATTGGTTATAGATGAAAAGGATTTCTTGACATCTGTTGGACAGTATCTAAGTGTATTCTTCAAAAAATAGCTAAAATGAGACCTTTAGGAAAAGAGTCATTCATTCTCAGTCCCTAGAGAGAAGTAAACTGGGTGTTGTAGACTTATGCTTTACTTTTATTTTTAAACCTTTAACCCAAATCCACACACTATGTTTTGATCTGTGCACAACCCCAAAAGCACATGCAGCTACTTTGATTGGATGTACAAGTGTACATCCATGCAGTTTACATGTCGTTGTACATGCAGATGGCTAGATGGCTACCTGCCTATTTGAACAAGGTCAAAATTAATCAGATTTTTAGAAGGATAGGTCATCAGTCACAAGGAGGAAAGAGCCCAACATGTCCTCTCTTCTGTAGAGATTAATGCAGATTAATTGTAAGTATTTTTGCTGTATTCATGCTCTGTGGAGGTCTGTAAGGGCTCCGCAAAGAACCTATCAGGATGGTCCAGGTAAATTTCAATATTTATTATACACTGTGCCACAAAATTCAGCTTCCAGATCAGATTAATTAAGAGCCTGCGATACCACTCCACATCTGACATCCTTCAGTACGTGCTGTCTTGGATCAAAGTCCCATTCCTTGGCAAAGCTCGGCTCCCAAACCATCACTCTGCCTAGTTCCTTGGTGCTTGGTATCAGCAGATAGAAGATGCCTTGAGCATCCTGGGGCTGAGTGTTAATCTGAAGACTGCCACATTAAGACACCTTTCATGTTTCTACAACCTCAGCTTCCACACTGAGTGAAGGAAAACAGTTTTATCATGCACCTTTTTATCAGCCAATTTATTCCCTTGTGCTATATAGGAAACTCTGCTGGTTTGCTGGAGGACCTCCTGAGGAGTGGAGAAATGACTTGGTCAAAAAGTAAGTTTTACTTGCCATACAAAACTGCATCATCTTTGAGAAAGGTGAATTACTGGCACTGTAAAGCAAGTCTGCCATGAAATGAAATGGAAGAAAATACGTTTTTATTATAAACTACTCAGGAGGGCTGTCTTCTATTTCCAGGACCTGAGAGCTTGATTTTGTTGGTTTTGCTTGTGAGGAAGTCAGGTATTCCAGGCAGCGAGCCTTTTAACCTTTTTATTACCTCAGGTCCCACCTCTTTAACTCTACACAGTCTTCCCTGCGCTCTGAGATTTTCTCAGTGTTTATGGCCCAACCTGTATTGAACTTCTGAATCCTTATGAATTGTGAGTTTCAACCTTAGGGTTTAGCAGCTGCCTCTTTTGTAAATGCACTAAATGAAAAAGAAATGGATAGAACATAAAATCTCTGTGTTTGGGGATACTTTTTAGCTAATATAGTGATGCTTTAATATGTGCCTAACACCCAGAAGTGCTTTGTGTTTTGCCTACAACCATCAGCAAATGCACATAACCTATTCTAGATACCATCCATATAGCTGCTAATATACTCGGTCTATTTGTCGGGTAATCTAGGAAATGAAGGTATTTTACCTGTAAAAAGTTGAGGTTGGCATATCCATTCAAGCTTGGACGTAGACAAGGCATAAGTATTTTTGTGCATTGGAAGAATGAACTCACCTAACGTTCTTAACCTTCTTTAACTTCTCAAATTCTCTTCATTCTCATTTCTCCTATAACTAGAAAGTCCTAAAGCCATTTTTCATGCATTTGACAAAACACTATTACATGCTTCATTTGCATCAATTACACAAAAATCAGAGCTGAATGGCCTGTGAGTGGAGGTAGAACGGTACCTTTAATGCTTCAAGAAAGCAGTATTTAATAAAGACTACTCAGAAAGGTCTATAGTGATAGAACAAACCATTCTTTCTGAAAACATTTGGTTTTGGAAGTATAGGAATGGAGAAAGAGCATGGAATACATTTATGACTTACATTTTAAAGATACTGCTTAAGAGATTAGCAATTAATCCTATACACAACTGCAATTTCATTGCTTAAAAACTTCCTTTAGAGTATTTGTTTGAAGTCAAATTATAATAACGTCACTGAAGCCCTTTTTGCCTTTATGTTTGTGTGATCATCATGAAATATTTTGCAGGTGGGTTTATAGGTCTCTGTGAAAAAGGTAAATTAAAGGAATTGGGGAACAAGGAAGGCTTTATTGAGGGGAGGGATTATCGTTCAAAAGGACTTTGTTTTTCTAAGAATTTTCTTACTGGTGTGTATTAATTAGTTTTCATTGAGAATAAAGTCAAAGCTGTCACACTGCCTTAGATGTACCAAAACAAAGTTCGAAGTTGTAGTTCAGTCTATATTGAACTAAGTATAAAAGAGGGAAACACTAACAAAATAATGCTGCAGTAGTTGAACTGTTGGAAAACTGATTCCTAATTAAATCTAACGTAACTGTCAAAATAACCATGCAGTACATTTGAGAAATGAGACTCAGAAGTCACATGTAAGAAGTCTGAGCATCAGGCTTTCTCAATTTACTGAAGCTGTAAACTAATAAATCAATGTCTTTAAAACAAGAGATGAAAGATGAGGGAACAGCAAGAGATATTTTCACACTCTACAGAACAAAATGTATTGATAATTGTAGTGGATAGTTTTAATTACATTTCATTGTTGTACTTTAAGTCTTTAACAGAGGATTTTTAATGGGCACAGTAAAATCTTTGCCATTAGTTTTTAATGCAATAAAATTCAATGCCTGACGCCGAGCTGTTATAAATCAGTGAAACGCCACTGAAGTCAGTGGAGTCACAGATACGCTGTTTGAGGCTCAAGTCCCTTATTTTGCATCAAGTCCGGCCAATCATCTGCTCTATTAGACAGTGTAAACAGCGAAACATGCTGTGTAAAACCTGAAGTGAGGGTATGGCACCTTTCGGGGAGGAGAATTGGAGGTCATCATTGCTGGCTGAGGTTTGCTGGTCCAGGGGCTAATGAAAACTGACAGATTACTCCTCGGGAAAAAAATCTCCTCACAAAAATAACAACCATGCAAATTAATATGATACACAAAGGGGGTGAAGATTTATGTGACTGTTGCCCTCATCCCTTTCATCTGGCTTCCTTTTTTTGTGCTGTTCCCTAATGATGCTCATTTGTCTGCTTACCGCTGCGTGCCCTTCTCCGATGCCGCTCCTGTATGCAGGGCTCCACTAGTGCTGGGGCACGCGGGGCTGCACCTTCCTGGCCTCTCATTCTCGATCCCCACTGATTTTTTTTTTTGATGGCAGTCGAGCTGTTGCTGCTGAGGAAGCTCTTTTGCCCAGCCCTTCACACCACCTCTGCCAGAGCTGACCTCCTCGCAGCACAGGTGGTAGGATGGGCGGCAGCCCTGCACTGCAGCTGCTGCAGATCATAGCCTCGGTATTGTGTTCAACAGAAATGGGTGGCAATTTAAGTTAATATACCAGACTGCGAGGTGACTGAGCCACGGGTGAACTGTTTTATTGCCTCCTCGGCTGGCCTCAGGCTGCCAGGCTTAAACCCAACAGAAACGGTAAGGCAGAGCCGGGCTGCTGAGGCTTCAGCCCAAGTCCACGGAGATCAGCGGGAAGATTCCTACTGCTTTTAATGAAAATAGGACATTGGCTTTAGATTATCCACAAGACTCAATTCTGCTGTGACATTTACAAAGAATAAGGAGGTCCACTTGAGCAAAACATGAGTCAAGCCCTCATTTCTGTCCCACCATATTGCAAACAAAACTCTGCTGAGAAACGATGCGATTACCTTTCTCTACTTCCAGCTTCCTTCTTACAGTCCTTCCCTATCATCTCCACTCTGCTGCATCTGAAATGAGATTCAGGCTTCTTAGAATAGAGTCCCTGGCTTTCCATTTAGAGTGCAAGATGTTAGCCTTTTTGAATGTTGTGAGACGATAAATATGTCACGGAAAATGTGTTTTCTGCACTTAACTGGAGAGTAATTAATCCTAGAGCTTTTTCCTTCCTTCTGGGAATGGTACTATCAGCTACTTCCTGAGGATGAGAGGCAATTGGCAGCAGGCAGCCTACTTGATGAAGTGAGATGGATGGTGGATTTCTCTGAAGATACTGATGTTGAGCAGGGTCTGTTTGAGAAAAGAATGAAGCAGAAGGGAGGGAAAGGGAGGAGAACTAAGGAAAACCAGGCCATTGTCCCCTTGTCCCTCAAAGGCAGGGTTCAGGGACAGCTCACCCCAAATGTTGTTCCAAAGTGGTTGGTTACTGTTGTATCTGCTCTGAGTCTAAAGCAGCAGAACATACGTAAAAAATGCATGTGCAGGTACACACACACACACATATATATATATAGCATGATAGCTGATGCACTTTTTATTTAAATAGATTATATAATGTATTAATGAGCTTCAGCCTGAAGTTTGAGCTTTTCACAGCACAGTGTGAAGGGCTGTTGTGGTGAAAAACATCAGCATTAGATAACTTGCTAAATTCCTTACTCAAGTATGGGATAACTATTACAAATAAGTGCTCATTTATTTTCATTTCTGGGCATTTGTGGCTTCGTATTTTGCAAATGGTGTTTTCTGCTTTGTGCTTAGCAAATAAGCACTTTTATTTGCTTTCACCTTAGACTGCCATGAGATAAAGCTATTTTTAAGCTCACTTTCAGATGTCAAGCCATCCCTTCCCTGCATATGTTATCACCTTTTGAAGCAGGAGATTGGGAAACCTAACAACTCCTTGACTGCCCAGAGCGTTGCTCCAGGCTGGGGAGTGTTTAAGAGCGATGGACATGTTTTCATATTAACTGCACAGGTTGGTTTGAAAATTACTGCTGTGGGAGTCTGAGAGGTAGAAGTGTGACCCTGTGACCAGCGGAGTGCAGGGAAGCTCGCTGACCTATAGCAGGGTGTGAGGCATGCATGTAAAGTGCAAGAGTTTTCAAGGTGTTATGGCAATCACACTATTAGATGTTTGAGGAGGCTTGTGAAATCTGCTATTGAATAATCTTGAAGAGTTTTTCCATGTTCACAAAAGATTTGGGAATGTGAAAAATATTTTAAGCAAATGTCGCCCCAGACCTCCAAACTCTTCCACGGACTTATGTCCACTCTCTTTGCAAAGACTTCTGTTAAATACTGAGTGGGTGAGAAAAAACACAACCTACCAGTCCACAGAAAAAAGCCCTTATTCATTAATCTCACCAAATCCATATTTTTTGTCATAGAAATGGAAACATTAACAATCTACATGTGTGGAATAACATTTGCCTGGGTCCTTGGCAGGTCTACCTCAAGGAAAAAGACTTCAGARTCTGCAGATTACAAAACCAAAAACCTGCATAAATTGCACATGCTTTTTACAATCAAACCATCATTTGGTTTTGGAAGTTTCAGCAACTCAGCATAAGCTGTTATTTATACCTTTGGGGTTGTTATCTGACAGTCCCTTGAGTATTATCCACTCGATTCAGTCTCTTTTTCAACAAGTGATGATCCTTTTAACGTATATGTGACATGGAGTTGATATAGCCAAGAAGAACTCTTTTCTGTCTGTTGGAGAAACTTCTTTCCATTGGCACCTAGAGACATTTGTGTCCTGCTGTGTTTATTAAACTGCTGGCCTAGACATTGCTGAAATAGCTTTGGGGTAACAAGGGGATATGTATGTACCAAAGACATTTTTTACCACTCATTTGCTCTAGCTGAGGTTACATGTAGAGACAGCAGATCAAAGAAAACTCAGTAGATACTATTTTGCAGTCACAGAGAAATGAAATTTGCTTTGTAAGTCAATAGACTGCTAGTTTTATTGCTTGTTTTTCTTTTCTACTCTCTATTAGAAGCTGAATATTTAAAAAATGTAATGCAAAACTTAATCTGAAGAAATTCTGATAAATGCACTATACCAAAACCAATAAGCAATGCAATGTGTGCCCTGTTCTCCTTTCAGGAGGAGAAAAATAAACTAAGGTGTTTTGAGAGAGAGAGATATATATAGGTGTCAAAATACAGTAGTTACGCAAAGCAAACTTCATCCTGCTCTTGATAATGCAATCAGCATTGAGGATGGATACTACAGCTATATATTTGTAAGCTAGGAGGGTTGAGTGGCAGAAAGATAAATTGGTTATCCAGAGTCATTCACTTGTTCTGTTTGCCACCAGCTGATGTACCTTCATCATTCTCCCCTGAGACTAATAGTGAGATTTACCATTGCCTTTGTGCTTGTGAAAGACCCTGAGCTGAATTTCAGGTATTGCAACAAGATAAATCTATTTAAAACAACATAAATCTCTGGTAAGGCTTGGGGCTACTTTTTTTTCTGTAGGCTTTCTTCGACTCTGCTTGGCAGTTTGTTAGAGTGTACGCTGTGTCAGTTGTTGGACAGACCAGTAAGTTTGCTGAAATGCTGCCTCTTCAATGAAAAGAACAGGAACCATCACTCCGTAGTTCTGTATTTAAAAGTTGGGAGAAGCAGAGAGAAAGTTGAACTCTTTGTACTCTATGCAGAGTCTATTCCTATCTTAACTGAATTGGATAAAAGCTGTGAAAACAGGGACTGTGTTAGTTCTTCACAATTCCTTGAAAATACTGGGTTATTTTTTATACATAATCTTAGAATGGTGGCTTTTAGCAAATACCTTTATAAAATGCAAGTTGCCCCTTCTTGCAACACGAACTAGGATCATGAAATACTCAAAGAAGGGGAAAAAGAATAGCTTTCAGTAGAGCTGACTTTGTTTGCAGTGTGACAGTGACACACAGCTTTGGTGTAGGATGTAACTGATTGTGAGGCAGACTTTATAGAGCAGGTACCAGGCAGATCCTGCTGGTGCTTCAGGCATAATGGGATGAAAAAGCCCACAGGTTTGGGGTGGATCAATACTGTCTCTGCTCATGCCATTTCAGACAAAGCAGTTAATCATTTATTTAGAATACCTCTAGCACATTTTGGATAAATACAAATAAAAAGTGTTGGGTATCTTCTTTATTGCCATTTTGCAGACTGTAATCACTGATATATTCAAGCTAACAACCTTCCCTCCGCCTGTTGTACCACGATAAAATTGACATCCTTTAGTCGGAAACAAGTTAGACAAAGATTCATTTTTCTGTTAAATCCCATTGCTTTTTTAAAATTTCAACTTCCTACCCCRGCATCTCATCTATTCTGTTTTGTTTTGTTTTGKTTTGKTTTTTTTGACTACCCACAGAGAGCTGTAAATTCTCTGAACAGCTCTCAGGACTACATCCAGGATTTTGGAGGCCATGGGCACAATACTTCTGGAGGGGTCTCCATCATCCCAGACAGGTACCCTATATGTGCACAGGATGGTTACATGACATGCACAGTAAAATCCAGTCAGAGTCTTTGAACATATGGCATAGCAACAACTGTCTRCCTGCACAGATGGAGCGAATGGGGTGATTTATCTGTTCGTGTGCAGTAGCCGCTTCTGAGATGCACCACAATCAGTATGGCCGTGGAATTACATGTAAGATGCTAGCTGGGACGAACAGCCGTTCCAGTACTGATTAATGTGTCCTGGTGACCATTCTGAGCAGGCATTCAGCCTTATACYGTAAGATAACATTAGCACTCTGTTATCTGTCTATATGATGTCTAGCATAATAGGGACCCTGAGCCAGGTTCACAAGTGTTAAGATGATAGAGGGAAATACTAACTTACACTCAGACAGTCTTGAAAGTTACCTGGTCATGGGAGCCTGGCCTCAGTGTCTCTTTCTACAAGTCTTCTCCTGGAGATCAAGAAACTGAAGAAGGCAGGGAACTCAGCTGTCTTAGGAGTATTTTCTTTTGTCGCTTTAGTCAACCATTTTCCAACTGCCTCTACTTGGCGATCTCCCCTACAGGCCAAAAGCTTTTGCATCTCCTTATGTTCTTATCAGAATAGAAGTAAAAAAAAAATATTATCAGTAATAATAATGGCAACTGTGTTGTTATCATGTTTCAGGAGACCAGCACATATTTCAAATCTCTGTGTTTCCAACGTGTTGTTTCAAGAAACCAGTGAAGGATATTAAACCTCAAAGGGGTAAGTAAGAACAGTAGGGATATAGGTGAATAATTATTGCAGATTTAAATTCTAATACTTTTTCCAATTACTTACAATCCTCCCAGTTGCGCAGATTCTCAAGAAGATGCAATGAAACCCAGCATTAGACTGTGATCAAATAACCCTTGCCAATATTGTTTGTAATCCACAGCCTCAAAGCTTAGATTCTTCCAAACTTTTCTTATTTAACTAAAATAATTATGGATATTCATATCAACTTCATAACTATTCAATAATTTCCTTAAGTTCAGCAAAGCCTTGTAAGGTTAAGTTCCACAAACTAATGGTGTGTTGTAGGAGGGCCCTTAAAAACCTGTACATCTCTCTCCTGTCATGGGGAGCTTTATCTTAAAAGCTACTGCATGGTTCAAAGACCTGGACTGTTGAGTAGGAGAGCAGATTTATCTCTGATGGGAGAAATGAACAACTTTAGTTTTACTATAAAGCTCCAGGCATTATAGACAGCCAGGTAATATCCTAACTCCGCTTAAATCACTGGCAAAATGCCTGCTGACTTCAATAAGGCCAGGATTTCATCCACAACATCTTTAATAATCTGTGTCAAAATGAGATCAATGCTTTGCTGTGGGTGGGAAGACATGAAATTGTTCTAAAATGGAAAATGGACAAGTTGCCAATAACTAAGAGACATCAGAGAATTTGAGAAGCTTCCATCTGGGAAACATCTTCGGTTAGTCTTTCATATATATTAAAAATATGTTTCCTGTTTTCTACAGCTAATTAACTGGGGAAAAAAATATTCTCCTGGTGGGTATATCCAGTGATCAGCCTATGAGATAAAATCAGCTAGTCTATCAGTGCCAGAAATACTGCTGAAATTTTGACTTGTATTAAAGCATCATCATGCCCCTTTTTTCATTAATCTGTACATCAGGCTGTGTGCGTTGAAGCGAAACCTAAACTGCTATTTAGAATTAATTCATATAATCTAATATTACAGCAAGATATTTTATAGAATAATTAAGGTTAGCAGACAGGACTTGAGTCTTCCTAAGTTTCCAATAACTTGAGCTCCAATCCAGAAAATACAGTATTACCACTGGTTTTTTTGGCCCAGATGAACTGGCAGTGAAGTACCAATAGACAGAATATGGTATTTTAAAGTCCTGTGAGTGAGGAATTAACTTTTCTGCCTTCTCTGAGAAGTCAGTGACACTAAGTTAATGTTACAAGGGGGGACAAATCTAATTTCAAAAAGGTATGCACCAAAGTTCTGCCATTAATTATGTAAACTAATATCATCAAAGAACTACAAGGATAAATGAAGTTCTCCAGTCTTATTATATTAATCAAGTAGTTATTAAGTTATCAATATATTTTTGTATCAATAAAGAAATCAGGCAGGCGCTCTGGTAAGTTTTTGCTATTCTGTAGACTTCTAAATATACATATATTAACCCCAAAGTGAAAATATACTGACTTTGCTGTGAAAAGCAACTAGATTCCTTTTCAACTCATGTTCAAGTTTTGCCCAGGAAGTTTTTCTTTGCATCTTCACTTTTTAAGCAATGGCTGTTTATCCATCTGTGCTCCTCTGCAATAATCACAGCTGTTTTTTTCCTCTGTTTAATGGCAGTTATCATAAGAAAGTAACTGTTTACTTTATCAAAGTGGCTTTCCTTTCAATTCCCTCTTCAGTAGAGCTTCTAAAAAGCCAAGTCAAACACTCCGTTGCATGAAAGAAATATTTCCAGAGAGGCATTGTAGCTACAGGTTAAACAGAGAGCATCCTCTGCTAAAACTGGAGTCCTTCTGCGGCAATACAGTGTGTAAAAAAGAAAACAAAACCAACATAGCCTCTGAAAGAGATGAATTGCTCTCTGCTGTGTGGTAAAGGGAAGAAAACAACGTTACCATAGTCGGAAAAAAGGAAAGAAGTGTTGGCTTCCTTTGTGTGCCCATTTATTGGGGTGATCCCTTCAGCAGGAGAACCACAACAGTCGGAAGAGGAAAAACAGCATCTCCACCTGCTAATTTTATAATAGCTGCTAATATAGTAAAATTTAAAGTCATGCAAGAGAGGGCCTTTACGTCATCCACTGTTGCTTGCAAAGCCAAGGTTTCTGTAGTGCCATCAGATCTTTATGCTCTTACTGGTCTTGCTGTACCACAGCAGAGACAAGCAAAGATCTTATTTAGACACACAGACCCAGATACTGCAAATATACGACCGATGAAGTAATGTTGTATGTCGAGGAAAGTCATGTTATCCAATTATCAGGCAGAAGCAATTGGATGCATAAGGTTACTTCATGCATACGCTTGCAGGTCAGTCATACCTACCCATAAGTGTTTATGCATCTGACATCTGTAGGACAAAAGCAGAAATAACCCAAAGAGTGCAAGACATCACATGAGTTTGCCATCTTCTAATAAGAGCATAATCTTCTAGTAAAAATCAGACTCTCTCAAGCTGCTATTCTCCCAGCCCAAGTCTTATGTTCCCCAGCTTTATAGTGGTCTGGACCGAGCAAGGAGACAGAGGATTGTTCCCACCATGAATGCCTCATCTTCCGACACGTGGGTACACTCCCCGGACCAGGGAGCTTGGGCAGAAACTCTTCCAGGCTGCGGGCAGCCCGGATTCAGGGCTCACCTTTGCTTGGCAAGGGTCCCCAGACAGTAGGCTGCCGTGCAGGAAGACAGGCAGCGGCACTGCTGCATTTCATATGGTAAGAGAAGGGCTGAGGGCCTGTGCTTAGTGTTTGCTATTGATCGGCTCTAGCTGGCTGCCTGCTCAGCCGCGTGGGACAAGTGGCACTTTGAGTCTTTATCTACACTGAGAAGTTGAGAGATGCAAAGTCCTAATTTAGGCTCTCTAAATTGCTCTCTGGAGGTGTTCAGAGCTGTCTTGTTCTGTCTGTTGTGCATTTAAAGCAGTTGGGCATGTTTTCTGCACAGCTTGCGTTACATTTAAAAGGACAGTTGTCTGATTTTAAGATGAACTTAGTTTGGACGTAAGCTTGGGGTGGGGTGCAATCCAATTAAGGTTCACTGTGCCTATGTTCTCCACCTGAGAAATGGAAATCACAACACTCTGCATGGAAGTTGTGTAGTTTTGTATACATTAAGAAACTGATGTGCCTCTGATTATGCTGATGTCTACAGCTGAGAGACTGAACCCCTTCACACTCCCAGCTCATCTGGGCCATATCTTTCTGTTAATCCTAATGCCCAAAGCAGTTTTGTCCAACTACATCTTTTCTGTGCCTTTAATGAAACATAACAGGAATATGATTGCAAATCTATGGCTACTGGTGAAATGTAAAATCTGTGGAAAGGAACCGCTCTATTCAGGCTGTATTTGCTCCAATCTTTTCCATGAGAAACATCACATATGCCACTTAGCAATTATTAATAGGAACCAGAAGCCTAATTGTCAGCTCACCAGATGAACAAAGAATATAAAAGGATACCAGTTCCCTGAGGATATGCCTAGATATCTAGGAATAAGAATATACATTCTGCAGCTCAGTTTTCATAAACACTGAATTTGTAGCTGAACCAGCAGTTTCATGTGGTCGGTAGCTCTGCAATGCAGGGCCCAAGTGGTAACGTATGTCAAAGTTACAGCACATATTCTTGCATTTTACTCTAGCATTAAGTTGCATTGTGTTGCATCGCAAGGATGGACACAACATAACCACACATAACTGCACTCATGTAATAATGCTCAGGGTTCCTGGTTTTGCTTTTTTCTGCTTCTTTTTGTTTAAGAATATGCTCTGAGACAGAGCCAAATCAGCTGGAAATATTTAAGACTCAAGGTAATGTTACAGGTAATTAGCACTCCAGATGGATAATAAAAGACTAAGAAAGGGCTAAGGGTCAAACATTATAACTGTTAAGAAATGCTCTTCATTAAAATACATCACAGTCTCTGGGATCATGTTTTATCTCTCTCCCAACACTGATAACGGAATGGGATCTCCCACACCTTCCCTATGTATTTGGCTTTGGCTTTTATTAGTCTGTGTACGCTTTCAAAAACATATGGCAATCCTTTCAAGGTCTGGATGTACGGGGTATTCGAGTTTACAAAAATTAATTTTTGTTGTTGTTTTGTTTTGTTAGGAAAGACATTCAAAGAAGCTAGGCAGTTGAGTAAAGTCCAAAAGGGTTTAGGAGAGAGTGACTATTTTTAAGAAGAGGTGAAAGCACTGATGATAAGTAAACTCACTTTTAGGAAGTGAGTCTTAGGAAGAAAGGAACTGCGGAAAGATAGTCAGACTTCAGGAAGGGCCTTGCTTTGTCTTAATGAACGGAGGAATGCAACGCTGAGTCTAGACAACTTCCCCTCAGATTTAGTATAACATGAAGCAGTTGGTGTGTCTAGTAAATAGCTCTCTCCTGGCAAATGTATACCTACTGCCTGTGTCACTTCATGCAGATCCCTGCTGGGCCCAGGTTTATGATTTTCTTCCCTTCTCCCATATCCATGCAGACGTGGTGAGTGCTATTATTACAGGACAGTAGAGCTCAGAGGCCTCAGTCTGCAAGCCCTGCTGTGATAATGATGTGCACTGTAGACCACACCAGGTACCAAGGTGAACACCTACAGCCTGCTAACATGTGAACTGACTTTGTCTCAGATACATAAACTGAGGGAAAATCTCAATGGAGTATTTGTGCTTAAGAGTGAATGACCTGCAGTGGTTGGTATTATATTTTGGAGATGATTTAAAGTAGTCAGTCAAAGAAGTATTATTGCATGAAAGTATGTAAAAAGAAAAAAATATTGAAAATAGCCATGCTTTTGGCATGGCTTAAAACACCCCATCACACATGGCAGGTGGCTGTGTGTGCACAGTGTGGCAGTCAGTGATGGTACTGGCACACAGCCCATCCTTCTTGTATGCCATCCATCGTTTGTTCAAATTTATTATTCAAAATGATCCTATCTTTAACAGGTGTCCATGATGTTAAAATGCAAGTAGGCCCACAACAGATGTCCACATTATTTTTTTGTTGGCATTTATCTGCATCTTCTTCTATTTGCCATGAAGACATTTCCAGCAAACGATGAACGGAGGATACCTCAGCTGATGGATGCTGAGAGATGGACAGTCTCTCAGTGTAGTTTTCAAACATGGGGTATCAGAAATTTGTTACTGAAATCCAGTCAGCTGGGCTCTAAGATCAGAGATTAGGTCCTTCAGTATAAGTCAGAGAAATAAGGGACCGCGTGGATCATCTTCAGTTAGCAGAGGTAGCACTCCTCTCATCTTCACAGGGGAACGGGCTCAGGCTTCCTCTATCTGCTTTAGCTGACAGAGCACCATCTCTTCCAGATTCTGTTTGCTGACAGATTGTATTTGCAACAAGATGTGTCATCTCAGTATTCTATTTATGAATACGTTTAATTAAAATCCATTCATGCAGATGTAAAAGCATTTACCATTTAAGGAGGCTATGACAAGGACATAGAGAGGACTTCTATTCCTGTAACTTCTTTGCCCTTTACTTTGGACTTTTCAGTCCCTGTGTGAATTTTCCAGGATATTCTTAGATTACCTGTTTGACTAAAGTGGCTTTCAAATATAGATGCTACGAATGGAAATGCTCACAGAGAAACCATTCAATAATCAAAGTCTTTCATTTCCCATCTCTCAGCTATCTGCTGTTATTGAAATGCAGCCTCATGAGTCTGACAAGGGCTCCATGCTTAATTACCAAGATTGAAATTGATGCACCTGCTGCAAAAACTAAAACACCACTTCACTAAAGATTTAAAGATATTTAAATAACCACAGCATCTCACAAAAAAAACCCTCAAGGGTCTCATCCAAATTAGATCTAATCATACAATACAAAGCAATACTCTAATAGTGTTAAGCTACAAAACTAAGCACTCCAAAGTGGCTAGTGTCAAGGATACCTACACCCACTTGTTCACGGATGTCATGGTTCAGTCTTTTCTTATGGGAGCACATACTATTTTTAGAGGACCTTTATGTACACTGCACTGGGAATGGCCTGTGATCCCTGGACCTGTTAATCTTTCTCATGCCAGACAGAGGTATCCTCATGCTGATAGCATTAACGGTGCAGAAGGCCAGGAGGATGGAAAGGGATGTCTGCACAATATCTGCAGACAGCCTCAGATTATCCTCCCGTGCTACCAAAGCTGTTTGAGTGTCTTACCCTGCCTGCATCCAGATAGGGCCAAACATAAACACAGRTTATTAGATCTGAGTAGAGGAGCGTTGGTAGCTTTTGTAAGTGCTTGGTTCGGAATAGAAGGCATGACACAGAGGAGCTGATGACTAGCACCAGAGTGGCTAGGGGAGTTTCCTGAGTTTCAGAGATAATATTGCTCATTTGAAAGAGGAAAGTAAGCTTCCCCACTTGAGTGGGCTCCAGTCATGGGGGTACCAGGTGAGCAAAGCAGTTCAGAACACATTTGCTAGATGAAATATCTCCAAAGTATGTTTCATTTAAGCCAAAATGTTTCATGGAAGTGTAGAAGTGCATTAAAAATTTTCCTCAGAGACTCTGTGCTTGGTGATTTAGGCATTAGGGGAAGAGATGGGAGAATTCTTTTAATTTCCTAGCCTCCCTGGTTGAAAAATTACTTTGAATCAATATTATGGCTATATGACTATGCCTGTCATATTCCACCTCAAGGGATAGTTCAGTACAGTTCCCTTTTTAGGAAAATAGTTGAAAGATTTTCTTTTATTCTCATATTAAATAAAACTACCTTTCACATTTTGGAAGCTAGAAACTTCATTATCATCCCCTAGAGACTTCAGCTGAGGGCCCTCTGTCTAACACCAGATGTGAGGTCAATCAGCCTCTGGCTGAGACCAGTACGTATTGAAGAGTATGTACTGTGAGTCTGTATACTCCAGACATGCACATGGGCTATGTGGTACCCTGTAACGGACAGCAGATCTGTGATGTATAGGAAGGCTTCCCAAATGTGCACCAGATTTTCAGCAAATGAGGAAGAAATCTAGAACTGCAAAACATTTTAAGGACTCAGAATTAATGGACTGGTTTACCATGCCGAGTAGCTTCACTGTTTGGTGTAGGGTGACTTTAGTGGGCGGCTATAAAGAGAAGATTTTTGTAATGTATAATACAGCTTGAGACTGAGTTCTGATCTGGTAGTAAACAGAGATTTAAAAAAAAAAAACAACCCACCTTGTATCAGTCTGACTCACTGGAAAATTCCCAAATGTGCAGAGTAAGTCATTATTTTGTAAAAATTAAGCATACCTGTCTCTGAATGTCTACACAATGAGCGTGCATGGGCAGGCACAGAGGAAAAAGCTGTAGTTCTTTAAACTGAAAGGAAGAGATGGCACCTGGCTCTTCTGCTGCCACAGTTGCAAAAACACAGAAAAAAAGTCAAAGAAAGTCAAAGAAGTCCTTGGAACCAAGATGACAAACATTTGGGATTCTGGTAGCAAAACAGATAATGGCATTAAAGAAATGTAAAACTGTCCCGAATAATAGCAATTTACTACCGCTGCTGTTGAGTAAACACAACAGATTCTTCTGCCTGTGACAGTTCTGCCATTAGCACAAGAGAATCATTCATACCACAGCATCGAAGAAAACAAACAGACGTCTGTACTTAATTTGCAGTGAAACCCTGAGACAGCAGCCTCAAGAAGATGAGGACAAAGGACCTTGACAATACCCTCCACAAGCTACACCTATAATATGAGTGAAAAGAACGTGTGTGTGATCAGAAAATCAATGAAACAGTGTGCGGATCTGCAAGAAACCAACCAAGAAACTGTCAACAAGAAACAGAAGAGGTAGAGCATGTGTGCGCTGGGTGGGCTCACAGCACATTCAAGGCAAAGGGGGTAAAGCACTCCTAGGACTGAGGAAAAGTTGCAAGAGACTGGGTACGCTACAGAGGATGGAGGTAGAATAATCTGAAGAATTATCAGAGAAAATCAGATTGAAGGGGATCTAGAGAGGTCACTAAATCCACCCACTAGCCTAAGGCACAATCAAGCTTTCCTCCCATCACCTTCCAGGACAAGCAAAAAAGTCCTCATTGTAGTGGGTGCAAGGATGCTGAAATCCACATGAAATCCCAACTCCTTCACTGAACCAAGTACAATCGTTTTGCATTACTGTGGAGGCTAGTTGGTATTTTAAAATGTCAGGTAACTACTGCAGTCCCTCTCTTTATTAAGACCTTTCACTTTGTGAATTATCAATTCAACTCCAGCTCCAAGGTCAGACAAGATAACTACTCATCAGACAGATGTCCATTCCTAATGTGGGCAAGCCCATGTGCACAGCCCCACCGTGACTGACACGAGCCAATTCCTTCTGTCAGAGGACCTTGCAAGCGGTCAGAGGACAAACCGTTCATCTCGGGTGAGCTCTCCACTGATCCATGATGCAGGCTGAAAGGGCAGTGCAGGGAAAACAGCCTGTGTCACATCTTTTTCTGGTCAAATAAGACTTTACTGACCAAAGCTGGCAAGCTGGCGTTTTTGACAACCACTTGAATTCATCTATGAAGATGTAAGATATCTGTGACACAACTGATGTCAGTACTGATGGGAGTGTCTTTTCTCATGAACTAGCTAGTTACTAATGAGCAGTGGATATTTTGCATCTTGTCTGGGATTAATTGCTGCATCTACAGCTACCCTGGCAGTTCTGTCAATAACAAAAACCTGTCAAAACCAGTGAATATAAGGGCTGTCTAATGGAAATGGCTACAAAGTGCTGAGGGAAGCTGGGCTTTGAGATGAAAGATGATGAAAACTCAATCAGTGACTCTCCCACCTTTCAAAAAAATGTCCTTTTACTTCTGGAAGTGAATAATGGTCATGATTTTTACCTGAGTAGTGCTGGGTGGAGATTCGTTTTATTAAAAAAAAGTCTGTTTCTAAGCACTTTGCTGCCAACTAGGAGTGCATAATAAAAGGCAATAAATTAACCATTTCATTCTAAACAAAATCTAAGAGTTACAATGAAAATTCAATTGCAAGAAAAGTCCTTTGACAGTAAATAAAATTTTATAGCACATGTAAATAACAGTTCAAGTGACTCAATTTAGCAGTGACAAAAGCTGTTTTCAATGCAGAATAATTGTTCAAATTGCCCTCTTTCACAAAAAAAAGCCATTAAAATGAGCCAATTTATGTAGCATTGACAAGAATTGTTTTCAACTGTAGGCATTCTGTTAAAGCTGTTTAAAATTAAGTAGATGGTTGCCAAATCGTTGCAATTACTTAGACATCATAAAAAGGGTTTTAAAACTAAAAATGCATCTGCTAACAGTATTAAATTGAGGCAATTAGCCAACAGGAGTTTTAACCTTCATCTAGGCACCGGGAATCTATTTGGACATGAGAAGTACTTCCATATATGTCTTACTGTACTTTATATTGGTAATTAAGGAGGGGAATTACCTGGAGATAAATCACCAATATGAGCTTCCAAAGGCGTGCCTATCTGCAGCCAACATTAAACCATGCGTTGCGGATGCTATGTTCACATTAATTGGTGATGCAGGAACTGTACTGATACTATTCACCATTATGTTTCATGTATGTACATTTTGTTATTTAGTCAATAAGTCTTATAGTGGAAAGCATCTGGAAGCAAACCAACCCCATTAATGGAGAGCAATTGTACGAAACGAGGCCTGTGAAATTCTTCCAGTCGTCTCCATCTCTGGAGGAAAGCTTGGTGCCGTGCAGACTGGGACCCTGTCTGGCTGTAGGCAGTCCCTTGCATCTACACTGCTGACTTGAGAGGCGCTGTGTGTGTGACAGCTCTTACAATGTTCCCAGAAAGAGCTATCTGGTATTAACTAATGTCAGACAGGATGGGGCGCTGCTGCTGGTCTTACAACACTCACCTCAATCCTTTCTAGGATGTGCTGTGTGGTTTTGGGCTAGTCACATATGGCCAGAAACACCAAGTTACATCAATGCCACTGGCACTAATATAAGGTTCTTTAAGCCTCAATATTAGTTTAAGAGTGTGAGCCACAAAACATTTAGGTAAACCCTCAGAAGTGCAGATTTCAATTATGAAGTTTCCCAGGCCCCTACGGTCCTGCTCTGGCAGGTGCTCATCCCAAATCACTGGGGTCYCTTGGTCAAGGAGGGCATCAAATCCATGTCATCCTGTTCTTATCTGAAGGATGGGATTGTCCCTTGAAAGAGAGTTCCAGATCTTAAATGCTGTTCTGACATAGATACTTTAGTTTGGAGGGACTTTGAGTCCTTGCCCTGAGCCTGGAGTAAGGCATCAAAACTCTAGAAAGAGTTGGAGTTTAGATAAAGCTTTCTCTTTAGCATTTCCTAATGGCTATCTTAGGCAGCTCCCTTATTCAGTATAATGGGTCTTGTCAACCCTATTTGGAGATACTTGACTTTCCCACACACTGCTCAGGCACTTCTGAGCAGCACATTCCTGTCTGGGATCCAGGCAACTTGCAAGAGCCTTGAGGCTTTCAGCACCGCAACACCTAACCCCATTTCCAGACAGTTATCTCAGTTCCCATCTGTTAGTGGGAACAACAGTACTGTCTTATCTTAGAGGAGTAGTGTCAGATGGGTAAAAAAGGATATCTGGTTGTCAGATGTTGTAGTGAAGGAAGCCATATGAAGGAAAAAGAGAAAAGCTGAGTTGGACTTGTAATTTGATTAGCCTGAATCCCGATCAATCTTGTTCATCCATATTCTCTCCTAAGGGGAACAAAATCCTCACAGAGGAATAATATGTCTCAAAAAAATTCAGTTGTCTGAGTTGCATTTTCCTGTGGACCTTTTCTGTGCATCTTGATAAAAGTTTTGAAGTTTATAGTTCTGCCACTCTGAGTAGGCTGTTAGACTGGGGAGGACAGGGGTGCCTAGCAGCACTCAGTTTTGGGACTTACAGAAAGTACTGCCTTCTGGGGTTGAGCATCCTCTACAGATACTGAGTGACTTTCAGTCAGGCTTTTTGCGTCCATCGGTTTTGTGTCCTTCCATTTTTTTGTGTTCATCCATTTTGAGTCCTCCAGTTTGTCAAACTATAACAAGGCAGAGAGATTCCCTTGTGAGCTAGAGGGTCAGGTAAGGACTGTGGCTACGCAGAGATCACTCTCTCAAAAAGTGCAGTTCAAAGTGACCTGTGAAAGTTGCACCCTGTGGCACAGGAGATAGGTCTGATAGACAGAACAGTAGCAGGAGAGCCAGTGGCTCTGTTCTCAGCAGAGCTGCACTCACCAAAGAAAGGGTCGTTAATCAAAAAATTCTGGCTATCATATATACAGTGTACAAGTGCACAAAAAATGAGGTGGTTCAATGGCATTTCAGACGTTGTATTTCAGAGTGCTATTTATTAACTGTAATGCAAATAAGACACCTTAGAGATGTAAAACGAGAATTACAGAATAACATTGTAAATAACAACTTGTGTTCCTTGTTAAAACTTTCTTCCCATATCTCTGAAATTTTAGACTAGTATCTTCCTCACAGCATCTGCTCAATAATTCTTCCTACACTGGTCAGACTCTGATAATTTGTCTAAAATGGAAGTATTTCAGTCATCAGAGAGCAGCTGTCAATAGTTAACTGTYAGACTGGAAAGTTTTCATATTGAGTAGAGTTCCATGGACCTCTGTCCTGAGTCCATTCAATATTTTCATTAAAGTCTTGGATGGAGGAATTGAGAGTTTGCTTATTAAATCTGCAGACAACTTCAGTCTGGGAGGGGCCACAGGCACACTGGAGGAGAGGTCTAGAATTCAAAATTATCTCAACAAATTTGAAAAATGTTCTTAAAAAGTAGAAGGCTATTCAACAGAGAAAAGTGGAAAATATTAGATATGTGTAGGAATAATCAATGGCACAAAATCAAGATAGGGAAAGAATCACAGTCCTCCAGGGAAAAAAAAAAAAAAAAGAATTTTAGCAGGTTATATAAATAGGAAATAGTGTAGAGCCCATTTAATATTTCTTTCATTCTAGTCAGCAGTAACACCTCAACTGAAGTATTGTGCCCACGTGGGGTACTGCAGGTCAAGACAAACATGGAAAAGGTAGATCAAATTTCAGAGGAAATCATCAGAAAAAACAGGAAAACAAAACTTGTAGGCAAAGAATGAATGAGGTAGATTTGTTTAATATGGACAAGGGACTAATTTGAGAGACATAACTATAGTCTGGAAATATTTAAAGTTTTTTTTCAATGGGGAAGCAAATAAACTGTTTGCATACACACTGGAGATAGGGCAAGGTCTGAGAAGCTTAAACTGGAGCAAAGAAAATTTAGGATAGATACTGAGCAAAATCTTCTAACAGGCAGGAGAGTTAAGAACTAAATAGACTGTATAAGGAGGCTATGAAATCACTGTTTGTTGAGGGTTTTAAAGAACAGATTAAACCAATCTCTCTGAGGAATGGGGTATTATGGACCCTGCTATTGGGCATGACAGAGGGAAAATTAAGTGACCACCCAAGGTCCCTTCCAGCATTGTTTTCTGTAATTCTTCACCCAAGAGCATCCTCAGCAAAAGCTTCAGGTAAGAAGTCTTTCAGCCTCACGTGGTACTGCCCAAATGCTAAACTGTTCAGATTCTGCTCATATTGACCCTCTTCTACCATTTTCAAAAGAAACTCGTCTTTGCTAACAACCTAATTAATTTATTTGCTGCATTTATACTATTGATCAGTTATTGCTGTCTGATTCAGCATTAGACATATGCAATTCTACAGGAAAAAAACTTTTGGAGTTCACAGACTTTCAGTTCACCAGAGTGTGTTCTCATCAATGCACAGCATGCAAGAAAACCACTTTTCTCTTAGCCTTTGCTTTTTAATCTTTTTCCAGTTTCACCTCTTGTGGCATCACAGTTCAATGCATTTTTTATGAACGTTTATTCTGGCTTGTTGTCTCCAGAGCCTGTTCCTGCATTCCTCAGCCAGGCAAGCTGAGCCACTAGGATTTCACAACATAATGTTTTGCCTATTTCTTCTCTTCTTGAAAGAAACAGCTTGCTGCCTTCCTGCCTTCTTCATTTCCTTTTCTGTGTATTCATTTTGTTGTCGTACTTTCTCAGTCTGGGGAGGTCATTATATCAGGCAATGGTATGTTAGCTGGCGTGTAATTCACAAAGGAGTTTCTCATGTCTAGACAGTACAAATGATCATCAGTGTCAATTTAATCAATCACCTTTTACCAAAAATGTTTTCTAGACATTTTTTCACTCTGCCTGCTCATCACTGGACTCTAAGTGGTATGTGGCTTTCTTGTGCCCAGGAGTGGTGCAGCCCACAGTGGACAGAGTGCTCCAGCCGAGGCCTTAGCTGATGTAGCTTTCTTTTTTAAAAAAGGACCACATTATGTACTGAGGTATCGTTTGTTCCTTTTTTTTTTTCCAAAAGTAAAGTTTGTAGGCATTCAAGTTTTARGGTTCTTAATGGGGGAATTTCTGACAATTGAAATTTTTTTCTAATAGGAAATCAAAATCAAAACTGTTGCTGTTCAACAGATCACAGAAGAACTCAGAAGTTGATATCTCCGTGACTTTATGCTGCCTGAGCTCTTAAGAGTCTTTGTTACTTCATTTTGCCAAGCCTGATGATTGTATCATACTTTGGTGAGGTTTTTTTTTACAGTTACATTCCTCTTTATATTGTAAGCTCTGCAGTGAAACAATTGTCTTCTGCATCTGTGCTATGCCTAGCACAGTGGGATTACACTCTATTTCAATCCCTGAGAACTTACTGTACTACAGCTAATGAATGAAAACAGATCATGCTAGTTGCATGACCCAGATGAAACGTAAAAAATAACCATGGAAATGACAACAGCTCTTTCTTGAGGTCTTAGTTTTCTCCTACTGTGCAAGAAAACCTCTTATTAATGAGAGTTTTGAAGGAAGAAGAATGGTATTCTACTACTGATATTTTCATTCATAGTATTCACTGATCGGAAAAGACCCAAAAGGTGAGTGAAGTGGCCCAGCAGAGTAACACTCTCTAGAAATGTCAGGAAACATGTTTCCCTGAGAAGCAGCTGAGACTGCAGTTTTCCCATGATACCTGGTGCTGCCCTAAGTTTGTGGCTTTTTGTGGGGTCATGTGGTCCATTGTGCATAAATGTCACTGTGACTAGAGCCTGTTGTATGCAACTGTCTGTGAATCCCTCGAACATTTCAGTGTTATTTTTCTGCTAGTGATTAAAATCTTAGACTTGTGCCTGTCATTCATTATTTATTATTCAACATGAAAAAAAGTTTGGTCACAGGCAGAAAGCAAGAAAAATACCAACAGGCTTGGGTAACATAATGTATAATTAAAATGAATAATTTCAGTCAACAAATTCAAAATCTAATCCCTTAGTAATGCTTCCAAATAAGGCATAGGTGCTGAGAAGAGAGGCACTGCAAGTTTTTAGAAAATATAAAATAAAAGGTGAAATAAAACTCAACATTCTTTAATAAGCAAGTAATTTAACCATTTGTTTCTCCATTGGCCCCAGTTCTTAAGCATTTGTATTACTGAAACTATTTCAGGCCTTAAGAACAGATTCAACAACTGGGAACATTATATTTCCTTTTCCAACACCTGTATGAGTCTACGTTAATGAACATTAACTTACTCATTAATTGCCCAACAGTTGTATCTGACAGTTTTTGCAGAGATAGTTAAACTTGTCATTTTCAACTCTTTGATGTTGTAGAGATAGCACCATTCAGTACAATGCAAAGGTGCAAGAACTTCCTTTAAGAAGAAAGAAGGAATAAGACAATTCAGTGATTCCACTAACTTTGAACTTTTAGAAGAGATATTACGTAGAATTGAAGTGTCCATTGGCAGATTTAAATGAAGAGAACTTACTGCTTCCGAATGCTGAAGGATGATATATTAATTTCATATCTTTACTTGAAAATTCAATATTAGAATTCAAAACAAAAAATGCTGTATTGCTTTAAGTCATGAAACTGTAACTGAGAGCATGTCTTTGTATAGTGACCTACTTTTATACCTTATAACCCAGAAGCATCCCCTACTTTTAGCATACTAATGTCTTAAGCAAAACGCAGCTGCAGACGTGATCTGAACAAGTTTGATAAAAACAGACTGACATCTAGCTTCTCTGAACCTCTCCTGAATGCAATTTGAAAAAACCAAAAAGATTAAAAAGTCAGCTTTTCTGAGATGCATCAAACATATTTTGGAGTTTTGATGATCCCAATTATGTGCAGCAGTTCACAAATTATAAATTCAGAGTACATCACATAGAACTCAGGTAGTTGCAGCGAAGGCCAAAACTTTTACGGTTAACTGGAAAAGAWGATCTGCAATGAATCTGAATAGTAATTTTATTAACAGGGCAATGCTCTCTGCTCCTTAATTTGGACGAACAGAAAAGAAAACCTGTATTATAAGCTTTCCAACTCACATCACAAGCAGAGTATTGTCGAAAGACCTTTGCTATCTTTGTTTCTATTCAAACTGTTTTTTAGATTGTTAAAAACCCAATAGTTTAGACCCTTCCCCCAAACCCCACCTGTAAAAACCAGCAAGTTTTCTTCATCAACCCTAGCCATCAAAAAACACCTTGTCAGTTGAWTTTATTAATTATTTATTAATTTATTTGGGATTTATGAGGTCTGTCGTGGCTTAACTCCCCAGATAGACTGACCACTGTAGCACAAACTCATTGGTATGTCACAAAGAAGAGATACTACCTTTCTGAGTAGTCTCTCATCTGGCTAGAAAAGCCACTGTCATTGCTGACCTAATGGGAGGATTCATCTGCCCTAAATTAGTCATCTAACAGTTAGACTTGTATATCAGAGTTTGTTACCCTTGGGTCAGTTAGGACAGATGAATCCCACCCAAAGTTTTTTTACTTAAGTACCAAACTTCTTAAAATTAGAGACTTCAGCTCTTCAGGAGAATTACCAACAGCAGTTTTCTTGTCAGACTGTTAATGTGTATGTGCAGTGGCTCACTAAATTTTGGGTTGGGTCATATTGCTGAGCATTTTCCTCTAAGTGATGCCCCTCTGAAGATAATTACTCAAGGAGTAAAATGCCACACAATTTGCATAAGGAGAGAAAACTATGAAATGATAGCAGCATTTTTAGGCAGCATTCATAAAAGTGGCTGAGAAGGGAACATCTCCATTTCCCTCCAGCTGATACTACTATATCCCTTAGTCAACTAGTTCCTTTCCACTTTCATGTGTAAATATGCATATAAAAGTATAAATATATCTTATGAGTCTTTCTAGCTGTTGTGGTTTAACCCCAGCCAGCAACTAAGCACCGCCCAGCTGCTCGCTCACTCCCCCCACGGTGGGATGGGGGAGAGAATCGGAAGGGTAAAAGTGAGAAAACTCGTGGGTTGAGATAAAGACAGTTTAACAGGGAAAGCAAAAGCCGYGCACGCAAGCAAAGCAAAACAAGGAATTCATTCACTGCTTCCCATCAGCAGGCAGGTGTTCAGCCATCTCCAGGAAAGCAGGGCTCCATCACGCGTAACGGTCACTTGGGAAGACAAACGCCATCACTCCGAACATCCCCCCCCCTTCCTTCTTCTTCCCCCAGCTTTATATACTGAGCATGATGTCATATGGTGTGGAATATCCCTTTGGCCAGTTGGGTTAGCTGTCCTGGCTATGCTGCCTCCCAGCTTCTTGTGCACCTGGCAGAGCATGGGAAGCTGAAAAGTCCTTGACTAGTAGACTACTTAGCAACAACTAAAAACATCAGTGTGTTATCAACATTCTTCTCATACTAAATCCAAAACATAGCACTATACCAACTACTAGGAAGAAAATTAACTCTATCCCAGCTGAAACCAGGACACTAGCTCTGCCTTCTTTATCTAAGCAGCTTTCTGTAATTGCAGAATTCAAAAGAATTTTGCATTTTATACTTCAACTGTATACAAACAAAACTGCAGACTTATCTGTTTGGAGGTACCAATTACTGAGAAAGTCTATAGGTTCACGTAACGGTAAGAAAGTTAGAAACAGGAGGAGTTGTGTGGTTACAGCCCTGGATTGCATTTTGGCTTTGTGATCAAAACAAAAACCCAGAAAAGTGACAGGAATACTAGAAGGTTTCATTTTTAATGTGTTTTTTTAAAGAAAACAAATGACGACACATGCTGATGTCAACATGTTTAACTCAGGAATTCTTCAAAAGAAAGGTTTCAACTCCCTTCTCTCATTTTTATGACCAAAACCATTTGCTAATTCAATCCTACTCCACTGCTCCAATTTCTCTGATTTTTTTTTCAACAAATTATCAGTCCAAGAAATGTTGCCCAGCCTTTCTTCAGAAGATCCAGATTTAGTCGTTGTCTACTTCAGCTTTTCACATGAGGTAAATCATCTAAACTTAGGACCTGATCTTGTATGTTTCATTGCCCGATTTGAACTGTGAACCAAATGGTATGTATGTGACTTCCCAAAGTCTTAAAGCTGCAACAAGCACATCCATGCAGAAAGAATTGCAGGGCTATAGCCTTATTAATTAAATGAATCCCAGAAGACTTTTTCTGTGGTTGTGTTACTCAACTGTTGTGTTCAGGTTCCTGAATATATCATAACACAGTCCTGTGAATAGTGAAGCTAAATCTCCTGTGCCTTTGGTCGTCTTTGGATGTTTACAGCTATATGAGGTGGACGGAACAAGCACTTACTAATCAGAATAGTAATAGTTTGCATTCATTTGCATCAGCACGCTTGTCTGCAGGGATTCAAGACAATAGGGAATCCAAACAGGAGCTGAAAAGATTAATAAAAAGGAAGCAGGAGAATATTGGAAACTTCATATTGACCTTACCATGGTGAATTGCAGGAGCCTTCATATTGCTTAAAATGCATCCATGGACACTTTTTAAAGGGTTTAACTAGAGCATTTTTTTTATTAACACGTAAAAAGATAGAACAAACTGCATAAGGATAGTGTTTAGAGTAGCTAAGGTGATACCTTTGTCATGTTAATTAATTGAAATATGTTTCCCAAGTAGAAATGACTTCAGAAAGTGACCAGTCAAATCATGCACCCACTGGTTCAAGCTCAAAGATTTTTTTTTTTTTTATATTGAGAAACTTTTGGTCTTGTTGTTGAAAGAATTTTGCTAACCCACCAGAAGATTTGACTGTTTTCAGGCAGATGCACTTTTAGCTCAAGTGCTCTATTTTGCAATATTCAAATCTCTTTAAAAGTTCCGTCTTTGGTTAGCAAGAATTTTTCACTTCATGTTTATAGGTTAGCATGTCTATCCTACAGTATTTCAAATTTTAAACCAGTGTATAGCTTAACAAGCTCAGTGACCTCTTTGACCCCAGCTAGAATAAGAGATTTGCAAAATGTGTCCTCTAAATTTGGCTTGCCAAGGTTATTACGCTGAAGGCTATTACTTGTCAGTACGTCCTTACCTGATCTTCAGACACAAACATATTCTACTTTAGGAATACTCCTAATATCAGCAGTGCTGTCTTAGGTGATGGTTGAAAGTCAGGTCCAATATTAACACACAGCTGTAGTGCACAAATGCCTAACAGAATTTATGTTATGACTCTGAATCTTTTACCTTGACTTTGTGTTTCTTCACACGACTTGCAATATCCCTGGAAAGACAGTAAATGATAGAATCTTACCTTTTTTGCTGTGATACTTAAGGCACTATTTATTTTGGTGTTATTTCACTGCAGAGAGAAATCTGGGGTTCACACTAAGTGTAAAAATCAAAGGCAAGCTAATTGCTCCAGGGAGCGTGTTGAGTTGCTCCCTTTTAACACTAGAGGGAAGTGTATGTAAAGACACTACGGACTGTGCAGCCTGCACTTTGGTAATTTGTTAGATGAATGGTGTTTCCTTTTAAACGGATGAGGACTTGGGAGCGCTAATGACGAAAGGCAAAGTAGTATAATGTATCRGGCAGTGGTGTAGGGTTGGGGCAACCTGAATCCTGTCACCAGCCTTCTGGGTGACTTCTGGCCAGGCACTTTACTTCCCTTTTATTTGTTTAGACTGCCCATTCTTTCAGGGCAGCAGTACTGACCAGTTTTGCAGTTGACAGAGAGCAACATGTACTCCCAGAAGCAAAAGCCTACAACTGTCTTGAGAATACGGAACACTTTGAAAACAAGAAAGAACAGAAACACTTATGGCTTATCAGATGCAGTTCCTATAGCTATCAGCCTATGGCAGGATGGCCTGTTTCATGCACAGCTACTATGGGCAGCCCACCAGTCAGCTCCAGAGTCTTTCCAGCAGTATTAAGAACTTCACTGATTTTCCAGCTCCACTTTGGTGTAAGGACACTCAAGAAACCTTTGAAATAGAGGGGAAAGTTTGCCAACTAAGAGTGTTGTAAGGATGTTTGCTTCATGGTATTTCTGATGGACTAGATGTACCCTCCCCATCAACAATAAATAGAAGTATTTAATCTCCTTTGCAGGGAGAGCTTTGCCCCATAAGTGCTATTCTTCATTTCTGTTGGCAGATYGTGAGGTAGGAGTCTGCACGTAAGTAAAGGATCTCTTGGTGATTTTATGCTGATCCATGTGAATCCTGATCCAATACCCACTTCAGCTAGAGGAGAGGGTCCCATGACTTCACTGAACTTTAAATATGTACATTGATATACATAATCATACTGCTCAAGTGTCAGATAAAGCTGAAGAGTGAAAGGAAATCAGAAGAGGCTTAGGAAGAGGAATTGCATTCAGACGGTAAAGATGAACTGAGAATTATTTTCCAGCTCTGGTCATCTGTGTGACCATCTGTGCCATACCAGTATCTCAGCAGAGGAATTGTTCTTTCTAAAAATTTCACGTGGGAGTACCATAAGAGTCAATAGGCAGGTATGGCATATAGGGTACCTGATTAAACAGTGGTACTTCAGAAGAGGTTCTTACAGTTTGTAATGGGTGATAAAATAAATGACTTATATGGTATATGTTTTAAAAAATTAAAGAACCTGCCTTTTGTGTTAAGTAAGCAAATAGCAATGCATAACATGAGGAGAGTAGTCATTTGTCATAGCTAAAGTGTTATAAGATTATGTATTCACACACATTAGAAATATTAAAATGGGTGGCCAGGTTATTCTAACATAACACAAATTAGCATCTGTAATAAAGTCATCAGTCCATTGAAAACACTTATATCTTAGTCTCAGTATTTCCTTACATCTGTACTGCTTTTGGTAACTGCTCCTTCTTCAGATCCCATGCTGTTTCTGGCCTTGCTCAGTCTATGTGAGGAATTCACACAATCCTACAACACCTCACCTCAGTCTTACGCCACAAACGGCTTCTTCAAATCCTCACAGACTATGTTCCCCCAAATGCTCTTGTACTGGACTCCACTGGACCTATGCCTGACCAGTGTTTCTGACTCCGCTGTAATTTTTTTTTAATCCTATTTTATTAAAGCTATAGTCCCATTCAATAATACTTATCTACGTGATATTTTGCTTTTAAATGGAGAAGAGAAAGTGAAGACTTCAATTCTAATTGAATGGAAATACGAAATTCTTCTTTTTTCCTTGCCAAAATAGTAAAAAATACAGTAATCCACTAATTCATGTTGGATGAAATACTCTATTCAGTCAAATCCCCCGCCATGTTTTGTTTCCAAGCACTTCTCACATAGGCAATAAAGACAAAGCTGGATTTATCATTACTGAGGGAACATTAGTATTTTAATCAGCTACTGGTAAACTGGTTTTACTCAGCCACTGATTTACTCAGCTACTGGTTGGAGCACTTGTTTCCAATGAGTAAGCTGAAATTCAACTCTTTTCTCTACCTGAAGAAACTTGAAAGTGCATCTTCTAGAACCCAATAGCTACAGACTGCTTCATATCTCAAATATCTCTTCTGCTCAATACTATTCAGTGAAGAAAAGTCACCCAGATCTATTAAGAATACTTACTGCATGATATTAATAAAATGGTTAAAAAATCTGCAGGTGTATTAAAACATTTGCTGATTGGAAAGTAACAGAAAGAAGCATGATGTTAGAGAACAGTTCTTTTTTATGAGTCAACAACAACACAATCACTGGATTTGGGGTATAGTAGTAAAGCTATAATCTAAGTGGCAGAAGAAACCTTTATGAGGACCCTTCAACATCATATTAAAGAAGCAAGAGAGGATGATGGCACTCTGCTGGATTTACTTTGCCTGGGTAGGAATGAGCAATATTTCCACCATATGAAGATGGAAGGAAAAGCAGACCTCAAAGCCTTCTCAGAAAAAACACTTCACCTAAGGGGCTCTTTTTTCACAACATCCAAGAGCTGAATGTGCATGGGACTGAAGAGTTTGGGAGAGTTTGGATGAGCATTCAAACTTTGAAGCTCTTGAGGCATCCTTGTCACTTGATTTGCTGTGTCATTTAACCTGCAGCTGGTGTGCATGCACATGTGCCTTTGCTGTCTTCAGGCTGGAGTATTAACATATTCTGTGCAATTTTAATTCACTGGCTTCATTTTACTACTTACATATCATGTGGGGTTCTGTTAGGAAGTAAATGGGCATGTCGCCACAACACCACTCTGATTCGTTTTCCTAACCCTCAAGTTTACTTCTTTTCAGTTGCCAGCACATCTGTATAATTTTCCACTCCCCCCCYCCGCCCCCCCGCAAGTAACTACCCTCTGAGGAGAAAGCAAAGGGATAGGGGGAGAAACATGCAGTATTGGACCATTTTAGGCCTATAGATAATGCAGCAGAAATCATTCAGGCACAAGTGACTGAATCAACTTTTTTAACCCGACTGCCATAAGACTACCTGTTGCAGCCGCATCTTCTTGCATGACAGCAGAGCCAAGGTCTGTAATTCAAGGGCAGCTGGGACTTACAATTCTCTACTGTCCTGTCATGCTGAATAAAAGCAGCTCAAAAGCTTCTTGAATAATAAATACTTTTTAGTTCTCTTGAAGGCCATTTGGCCTCTTTTTTTTTCTTATTCCCACAAAGACAGTTTTTCTCTAGTTTTCGTCTGCCTGCAGGTCTCCCTTAACATTGTAGTGGTGAATAGCTGTGGTAGATACCAGGATTATTATTTGTCTGAACAGGAAAGCTGAGTGGGTGATAACTTCAGCTACCCAAATGAGAGAGAAAACTGAATACCATTGTAACGGAAACAGTTTTCACTTCTGTATTGTGGGCACTAAATACTTGCACATATCTAAAGGATTATTACTTTAACTGTTCATGAATTGTAGTTTAGCTAAAAAGTGTGAAGTGCTATCATTTCCCTCTCTCTAAGTTCTAAAAGATTTTAGATATCAGAGCAAATTTTGTTGCCAGGAGTTACAACAACCATAAACATATGGACCTCAAATAACTAGTCAAGAAGCCTAGAATGGAAAATGCAAAGGAATCAAAACAGGGGCATGCATTTAGAACCAAAATGCATGCAGCTGCATACTCAAGGTGAAGAGATGAGGAACCTGCTAAAAGAGAAGAGGGCCCATCAGATCTATTTTGGCCAGAGGTACCAGCATTAGTGTGGAGCAAACCATTAACAACTTCTTTTCTCTGACCTAGCCCTGATATACCGCAGGTGCTCTTCAGCTTTCCTGCAGTTTCTCTGAGAGATGTTTCTGCTGGGCAGGTTTTACAGGCTGAAGTTTCTTTCTCCTACACCTAACCTCTTTTTCTCATCTTTTTATGTATACTTAAATAGATGGCAAAGTCAGGGCAAGAAGGAGGTCAAATAATAGGTAAATCAGTGCTAGTTTACTACCCAGAGAAGAGGCGGGGAAGAGGAAGGGAGGATTTTCCTCCCTTTACCCAAGATTATTCCTATTTTTTTTTTTATTAAAAAAAAAAACCAACAGGTATGAAGGATCCTGTAACCATGTAGACTTCTAGCAGGAAGGAGTCTGGCTCCCTCCTCTCTTCTGACTCTCTGCTTTCATGGTGCATGATCCTCCCTGCCTAGTGATGCCACTTCAGGATGCATGGAAAGATTGCTCTCACCCTGCGTATCCCATGCCTTGAAGGTGAAGGTACTCATGTGGAACTGAAGAGATGTGGACACAGTTCTCCTCAGACTGACTAAAGAGACTCTTTCCTTGGGGAGATTTCAAGCAATGTGCCTTTCAAGCCCTACCATCATCCCCTTTGCTCTTTTCCAGTTACCTTTGTAAGAGAGCCCTTCGAATGGGATGCTGGGTGGATGAAGATACCTAACATTTCCATTTAAGTCACTTGTACTCTCAGTGAGAGTAGTAGTTTGCAAATCTAAGCAAAAGGACCTGTCTTCTTCAGTCATGTAACTCACTGGAGAAGAGAGACACTTTTCATGGAATCATAGAATCATAGAATCATTTAGGTTGGAAAAGACCTTTAAGATCATTGAGTCCAACCGTAAACCTAACACTGTCAAGTGGGCCACTAAACCATGTCCCTAAGCACCACATCTATAAGGCAGACTGGACCTTCTGCAGCTAAATTTTTTCTCCATTAACTGGGCAAGAATTTGGACAGTTATTTGAGGAGGGTTGGAAAACACAAGGAAAATAGTACATTATGGAACTGGTCCAGTTTTTTGTTGTTCTAGTGTCAGGGAAAGCTCTTTAATATAGGGAGATCTAAGAAACTTATTTTGGCTGGACTTCTAGGAAAACAAAAAAACCTGAAAACAACAAAAAAGGAAAAAACAATTCCTGYTTTCTTCTACTAAGTAGTACTCAGTTGCAGCCTTATTCAGCACAGCTGGTAACATTTTTTTCAGCCAGAATAACCTGACTGTCTAGTGCTGAGCACTCAGATTTCAATGCACAGCTTTCGATACAACCGTTTCAGTAATGAGATAGCTGCTGGGAAACACATACACTTTTTGTATCAGAGATAACATCCGTAGATAATCCCTTCAAGTAAAATCTTGTTTTTTAGCTACCTTAGCAAGCAAATAAACTATATTTTATTGTGGTGGGTTGACCCTGGCTGGACGCCAGGTGCCCACCAAAGCCGCTCTATCACTCCCTTCCTCAGCTGGACAAGGGAGAGAAAATATAATTAAAGGCTCATGGGTTGAGATAAGGACAGGGAGAGATCATTCAGCAATTACTGCCATGGTCAAAACAGACTCGACTAGGGGAAAATTAGTTTAGTTTATTACCAAGCAAATCAGAGCAAGGTAATGAGAAATAAAACCAAATCTTAAAATCACCTTCCCCCCACCCCTCCCTTCTTCCCGAGCTCAACTTCACTCCCAATTTTCCCTACCTCCTCTCCCCCAGAGGCACAGGGGGACGGGGAATGGGGGTTGCGGTCAGTTCATCACACGTTGTCTCTGCCGCTCCTTCCTCCTCAGGGGGAGGACTCCTCACACTCTTCCCCTGCTCCAGCGTGGGGTCCCTCCCAGGGGAGACAGTCCTCCACTAACTTCTCCAACACAAGTCCTTCCCACAGCCTGCAGTTCTTCACGAACTGCTCCAGCGTGGGTCCCTTCCATGGGGTGCAGTCCTTCAGGAACAGAGTGCTCCAGCGTGGGTCCCCCACGGGGTCACAAGTCCTGCCAGAAAACCTGCTCCAGCATGGGCTCCTATCTCTCCACAGGGCCACAGGTCCTGCCAGGAGCCTGCTCCAGCACGGGCTCTCCACGGGGTCACAGCCTCCTTCAGGCATCCGCCTGCTCCGGCGTGGGGTCCTTCATGGGCTGCAGGGGGATATCTGCTCCACTGTGGACCTCCACGGGCTGCAGGGGGACAGCCTGCCTCACCATGGTCTTCACCACGGGCTGCGGGGGAATCTCTGCTCCGGCACCTGGAGCACCTCCTCCCCCTCCTTCTTCACCGACCTTGGTGTCTGCAGAGTTGTTTCTCTCACATATTCTCACTCCTCTCTCTGGYTGCTGTTGCTGTTGCACAGTTTTCTGKTTTTTTTTCCCTCCTTCTTAAATATGTTATCACAGAGGTGCTACCACCATTGCTGATGGGCTCAGCCTTGGCCAGCGGCACGTCCGTCTTGGAGCCGGCTGGCATTGGGTCTATCGGACATGGGGGAAGCTTCTAGGAGCTTCTCACAGAAGCCACCCCTGCAGCCCCGCCGCTGCCAAAACCTTGCCATGCARACCCAATACAACAGTATAGCACTCTGCCAGATGTGTGCAGTTGTGATGAATTGGTGCCACAGCTGATTCAGCTGTAGAACATAACCTTAGCATTTGCTAGACTTCAGATTTGTCAAGAAGAAAATCCCTTAGAGACAAAACAAAAATGGATTGTATGAAGCACATAGCACTGAGAGAAGTTTATTTTCATCATCATTTCTGTCCTTTACTTATGTTGTTCCATTTTTTCCCCTAGTCCCTTTTAAATACTACAGTGATAGGTAGTAATACTGAATTCTGATGAATGTTTCTATCTAGCTATAGGTTGAATTATTTTAGGAGATTAATTCCTAACCTGCTAATTATGGATGAAATATTGTTTGATCATCCACATTTTTAGCTGTGCTGTAACATRCTTGATCAGAAATTACATTAGGGTACAACAGCTGATGGATTTAAAAAGGGAGGACAGACTGGCAAATTGGTGAGTTTCATGCTTTAAATGTTGAAATAACTTAAGATAATGAAAAGTAATAAATTAAAAAAGTAAATCCTTAAGATGGCTGTTGTGGTTTAGCCTGGCAGGCAGCCGAACACCACACAGCCACTCGCTCACTCCCCACCCCCTCAGTGGGATGGGGGAGAGAATCGGAAAAAAAAAAAAGAGTAAAATTCGTGCATTGAGATAAAGACAGTTTAATAGAACAGAAAAGGAAGGGAAAATAATAATAATAATAATAATAATAATAATAATAATAATAATAGTGATAAAAGAATATACGAAATAAGTGATGTACATGCGATTGCTCACCACCCGCTGACTGATACCCATCCAGTTCTGGAGCAGCGGTCACTGCTCCCCGGCCATCTCCCCCCAGTTTATATACTGAGCATGAAGTCACATGGTATGGAATATCCCTTTGGCCAGTTGGGCTAGCTGTCCTGGCTGTGCTCCCTCCCAGCTTATTGTGCACCTGGCAGACCATGGGAAGCTGAAAAGTCCTTGACTAGTGTAAGCACTACTTAGCAACAACTAAAACATCAGAGTGTTATCAACATTCTTCTCATACTAAATCCAAAACACAGCACTATACCAGCTACTAGGAAGAAAATTAACTCTGTCCCAGCCAAAACCAGGACAATGGCATTTCTCCACTCTCCTATTTGGAATGCAATAATCAGCTACGATTCCTCGATGTCTAAGCTCTGATATATCATTCTAATATAAATGTTACAACCAACCAAAATTAAAAAGTTGCATTAGTAAAAATTCCATCAGTCAAGCTACTCTATCTTCTTGTTTTGTTCTGAGAGCAGGCCTGAACTTTGCTCTTCTTTTTCTGAAACCTGATTTGGGTTGTATCTGTAGACCAGATCTGCAAATCACATACACTTGATCCAAATCCTTTTTCTCTGTCTTCCTCATTTACCAAAGTAGAATTAGAGTAATTAGATAGAAATCAGGGAAATTAGATTTTAAAACCCATAAGTTCCGTTCAGCTTCGTGTTTAGTCTTGAGTGTATTTTGGTTGATGAGAGCACATTTACTCAGGCTAGGGTGAAACCTGCAGGATCAGCTTTCTGCAGGAATGGAGTCTGGGGAGGGTGGTGTGATTTTTGTGCGTAAGCAGGGAAACGATCACCAGGCTGAGCAGAGAGTCTTTGGTGATATCACATGGCTAACCTAAGTCACATTTCTCTCTCAGGTGAATGGTGCTGAAGAACAAACTCACCAAGATGACCTCTGGGTGATGAAAAGGGAAAGGTGGAGAGTATAACGGTGAAAAAGAGCAAGGCAGAGCTTCAGAAGGATGGAGCAAAAGGGTAAAAGGCCTGGAGGCAAAGTARAATCAAGAGTAAGTGATATTGCTGGTTCCAAGACCACAGGCAAAAGGAGTTTTGATGAGTAGAAGATGAGAGGAAGGCCAAAAATATTAATCATAGTGACAGTTTGAATCATATTTTCAGATTATGTTCCTGCACTTTCTCATAGGATGATTTCTTTCTGAGCGGTCTTTTCTCTTTCCTCCTCTCTTGCTCTTACATAAGCTCAGTTGGAAGAGTTGAGAATGAAGAGTCAGTGAGATGAAACTGGAAGAACTGTGACGTTACAGCCGGTAAGACACAAATGAAAAACTATATGCCAGCAGAGTATATATAATATCCTCAAAGAAATTGTCCATTAATACAGAAAGATCAGCATCTGCAGAATAGTTTTCTGCACATTTATCTCAATTCTTTATAATTTTTTCTGTTCTGCTGCTCACAAGAAATGAACCTCAGTAACTGCAACTTTTGCTGTGGACGGGTTTTTAAGTAGTCATTCCTTGAAAAAGGAAAATAGTACTGACAAGAAATGAATCTTAGTGATTGTGGTTCATGCCAGGACTGACTGACTTAATACTTCAAAGCTCCACAAAACTTTTAATAGGTCTTTGCAGTGTCCTGCTTGTCAAAGTATTCTCTATAGTGAGATGAAGCCAAGATGATTATATGTCACTGAGACTCCTAAGCCAAAGTGACCTTTGATCTATTTTTATCTTTCAACAGATTTTATTTGTTTATTTTATAAAGAACTGATTTAGTTGCATGACATAAAATTGGCAATAGAGATTTCCCAGTATAGAAAAATTAAACATCTTTGAGTTCATTCTATCATTTATTCATTCATTACTGCAAAAGTAATCCACTGGATATAAAGAATAGGTTATGGCGTTTGGAATTGTTTAAATTGTTATTCTCCATATAATCAAATGTTTTGTGCAGCATATCATTGATTTAAATGTAGCCATGCCAGGTACTAGTGAAATATTTTCATGAACATATAGAAATAAAAAAATGGCCAGATCATGAAGCCTGAAAAACGGCAATGACTTACAAACCCTAATACTGATTAGAGATAGGCTTAATTCATTTAAATGTCATATGGAATTCAGCCTAACTAGTATTAGTTATTTAAAGGTCTAAGGAAATCACCTAGATCCTCTTTATAATCATAGCCAAGAGAAAGTGTCCAAGCGGAAAGACTTTCTTTTTAACTGCTACTCTCCCTCATTAACTACAGTGGGAACAGTGAAACTCGCTCAAATTAAATGAATTGGTTGGTAAGTCCAAATGCTACAAGATCTTAAGAAAAAAGAACACGTCAAATACCTACTAGAAATCAGCTTAGACAGAAGATGTGGATACGTTAATCCAAGACAGTGAGATAATACTGCAAAGGGAGTTGTATGATCCTTCAATCCTGGTTTAGCTGAGGATTACAAAAGTTTGGAATTTAAGCAAGAGTGGTCACACTAAATTCGGGTACTTGTGAAAGTGGTTGCAGAATAGTGGTGTGACAGAATAAGTGGCAACAAGGGTATAATGTAGGGAATGAGTTGGGTTATCTTGGGGTCTCATTTAAGCCTAATTTATAGCAGAATGACTTGAAGTAGGACTGAAAGAAAAATCAAAGACTTTTTTCACTTTGCGAGATACAATTGCTTTAGAATTGGACAGCACATATCAGTTTGCCAGAGAGGTTTTTGAGGACTTCCAGCCTTCCCATCCTTTTCCTGTTGACATCCTCAGCTGCAGGTGACTAAATGGTAAAGGGAATAAACTCTCCAGAATCTGAAACTGGAAAACATTTTATCTCTCCATCTCCCCCTGCCCAGACAGGCCACATTGGGCAACTTCTTTTTGATATTAGACTATTTAGTTCCAAAAATCAACTATGCAACAAGCCACCCAGCCAGCAAATGTGCTTACGCAAAACAAAGCTTTGAACAAGCAAATACAGAACTATTGCCAAATGTTATTCCCTATACTGATATTGGGAAATGCACTGCTCTTAGATGCTCTTCTTGCTTATGTAAGGCAACTAGAATTAAACCCTAAAATGAAATATATATTTTTACCAGTAGAGGAAAAACTTAATCCAGTCAGTTTTCCTTTACCCAAGAAAGAAAATGAGGGAAATGGGCACTAAATAGAAATTTGCACAGTAATAGCTGCAGGGAACAGAGATTGATTGCCCTTTCAGTAATTAAAATCACATAATAAGCTTTCAGTCACCACCAATGCAATTATTCAGACTTCAGCAAGTGCACATTAAAGGCTTGATAAAGTTTTTAGGTGACAGTTGAATACAGTGCTAAGGATCCCTTCCCCCTAAAATGGATGCAATTAAAGATGTCTGAGTAGTTATTTTCTCTTTGCCAGCTGAATAAAATAATAAATGAAAATTCATTTAGTTCAAACACATTTTATATTTTGGTTTGTTTTGTCTTTGCCAAACCAGAAAAAAAAGTGAAAAATAGTCACGTTTACTGAAGCATTACATTGAACATGAAGAGAATATTTGATTTTCAGACACTTTAGGACAAGCAATGAAATGAAGAGCTAGAATTAATGATAGTTTAGTCATTGATCTTCTTTTGTCCAATTTCTAGGGGTTAGCAAAATCCTCAGGAAGGCCAAAGGCTCATGTTCATTTCTGCGCTTTACTTGAGAAGATTTGTACCAATTATCTCAGGAAGCTTCCCTAAATACATACTATGATGCTATAAATACCATCATCCTACAGTGAGGTGTCCTTTGTCTGTCTTGTTGTCATACGCTGTTTCATATTAATATTAAAAGACTCACTGGAGCAGGGTCTGGAATGAAAATGTCCTACATCCTATGAGAGTGCCCAGCAGGTCAAACTAGGTAGTGAAATAATTCGCTCCTTCACATGATGGTTCAATGAATTTTAAATAGTTTACTCTGGGCACAGCAGCTCTAACAGACTGATAGTACTTTATTGGTGTGTGGCAGATGTGAGATCCCTTCAGGCAGAAAGGCTTGATCCTTGGTCTCTCATGCGGTGAGTAAGTGCCTAAGCTAGTGGATAAAAACGAATGGTAATAACACCACTTCCTCAAATACATCTGTTTGGCTACAAATAGTTGGAGAAATTGGACGAAGTTCATGAAGAATTGCTTCTTTCTAGTTGAAAGAAGCAGTTTTTTCAATGCAAAAGTTAGTCACATAAAAATTAAAAGCAAACATGAAACACTAAGTTTCATACAAGATCTCTAATTTTTTGTATGTTAAAAAATGTTTAGTTTCAGGGGTACATCTTGCTAAATAATTCACATTCTTCCACATGAGTCGTCCTTTCTTCACCGTTAAATAACACTCCCCCAGTGGTGTGCAGCATCAGTACACTGTATCAGCAATTATTTTCTGTATGACTCCAGACCAGCAATGAAAATATTGAACGGTGAAGGACCAATTACTGTCCCGTGCAGAACCCCTGAGACATACACTTCTCTGATAAAAAGCCCCGTGTGAGCTTCTCACCTCAGCATCCTTTAGATTCCTGTGCCTGAATGCTATTTAAAATCTCGTTGGTGGCCTGAAAACTGTCTTCCAAATGGATGGGTTTCCATAAGACAAACCTTTCTCACCAGGAACTGATCAGCAGGGCTTGCTAGACACCTAAACACAGAGGAAAAAGACAGAATATACTCAAGGAAAAAGACAGAATATACTCAACAATGTTAGAAAAGTGGTTCCTGAATTTTGTCTCTGAACCATATGGATGAAGCAGCAGGAGAGAAGCTGTGCTGCTGTTAACCATGCCATAACAGTTTTTCCCTTCTGCCTCCATGATTGTCATTTTGGTCTCACTCATTATAAACTTATGCGAGGAACTCCACACACTTGTTATTCTAATGAGTTAGCTCTATTGTTGTTAGTCTGCCAAAGCAGAGAAGGGAGACAGTAGAGACCATTTTAGTTCTTTGTTCTGGTACCTGCGCAAACCCCCTCTAACGTTACTCACTTTCCTGTAAAGGGACTTTTCTGGTGTTGGGCAGAAGAAGCCTCATCCAAAGTCTGACATGTCTACACGGTGTCACTGAAAATCAAAAATCCTATACAAGAGACAAGGTTGTTCTTAAGAGTCACAGACACAATGAGATTTCTCTGTTTCCTTTTCTTTTTTTCTGCTTTTATTTTTTTATTTGCCTTGGGGTATACAGCTTAACTGTAAAATCCCAGAGACTCACACGATCTGTGAGAATGTATCCAAACTGACAGGAGAGATGGCATTGCCCTCTGGGACTTTCTAGCTTTGTCACACACTTTACAATGTAAATTATGGGTAAACAAGAGAGAGCTTTTCAATTTTAAAATAGAGTTTGGTAGGCCCAGAGGGAACTCTCACCGAGTCCTGATGGGCGATAAGAAGCGAGTTATCCGATTACTTCAGGAGTTTTGCTATTTGATGAAGAAGCAGAGAACCCAGCTACCAAGAGAGAAATTACTCCGGAAGAGGGAAAATCTCATTTCCACTGACTTTCTATGTCATATTCACTGAATGACAATGATGGAATGAGCAATGCGTGTGTTGGGTGTCTGTCCAAAGTACAGCGGTACATGTTCCGAATGCTTTTGCTGAAGTTATCACGAGAAGTTTTTATTTTTGATATTTTTAATGAGCTGTAGTTGCTAACAATCAAAGACAAAAACATTAATGGGGGAGAGTTTCTCCCACAGGCAGGTTAATTTTTGCAAGGCATTTCCTCAAATTGTAGAAGATGACAGTTTTCATTGTTTAAGGAACAAGTGTCAATATAAGAAATTGAAAAGGAAAATATGTTTATGCTGATTTTAACTACCTTTTGACATGCACACCCTTAGTGATTAGATCCACAGGCATACATATCCCTCATTCACCCTCTTCAGTCTCAGAACTGGCAGGTGAGAGATCCTGGATGTTACTGTCTCCTTTTTATATCTGGATTGCATCCTGTTTCTGTTGTTTTCTGCAGATACTTGATCCACAGGACAGCAGACAGGAATGCTACCACCCTCCTCTCGCCGTCCCCCACGCTGGCTGCCTGCAGATGTCAGCCATCTGTCTGGCCCACTGGCACAGCAAACGGGGAAGCTGCAGCCCAAAGTGCCCTGAGGTGGGCAGGACTGCTGCCCTCAGCAGGGAGCTGCAAGCAGAAAGAAAATGTATGGAGGGCTCCAGTCCCCAAAACTGGTCCCGAAAAGAATTTACTTCAAACTATTTGGTGCAAAGAAATACTGAGCAGTTCAGGGTACTGTCTCAAATGGAAATAAATGGAGATGAGGGACTGTAAGTGAATTGTACACCAGTGCAGACCAGTGCAGTAGAAGCTTGAAGTTTGCATGCAACAAAACCAAGGAAAACAGATGTTCTGGAGCCAAGGAAAGACCTCTCTTTGATGCGATCCTCAACAATATTAATCAAAGGAGCAAGGAGCCCACTCATGGGTTGCTGTGTGAAGTGACATGCTGGTCCTGCTTCTGGGGCTGCAGGAACAAGGAATAGGTCCTCTCTGCATCTCAGGTCTCCACAAAGATCAGGGGACTCAAGAGGGACAGTGCCACTGACTTTAGCCAGAAAGACGTTTCTGAAAATCAGGAACATGATAGATTTGGTATTTAACCTCTGTGCATTTGCCCTGCCGGTGGTCAAAGACTGGGACGGCAAAGTGTCCAGCCATGGCTTGGCCCCAGGTCCATCAAGACTTGGCCCTGCCTCACCTGTGCTCCATGCAGTATGCTGCCTGGCCAAGTAACTGATGAACACGCAGCCCTAACCAGCCTGGTCTGGCTCCCTTCTGCTGCCCTCTTGGCTGTCTGTGCTGGGCCACTGATGAGAAACCGGCCCCTCACATTGACACCTTCCCTGGGCTGGGGTCTGCCCCTCACACTGCCCACACCTCAGTGCAAAACGGATCTGATTTCTTTGGTGAGTTTTAAATGAACAAATACTTAGGGCTTGGACCGCCATATATATTTATACACTTTATATAATATACTGATTTATTGTTTAGGATTTCTTAGTCGAACAAAACTGGACAACGGTATTTGTCATGGTTAAGAACTATTGACTGCAATATGACCAGTCATTGAAGTTTTTATATGGGAGCTTGGCTAGGTTTCAAGGTCTGGTTRTACAGCACTCTCTGCATATGCCATGCTGTCATATATTACAAGAAACAGCCAGTCCATGGTGCTAATAGTCGCTGCTAGTTTTTAAAGATAGGAAAAGATAGATTAACATAATGTTTTGAAGCACAAACATGACAATTTCTAATATATCACCTAAGAAGTATGTTGTCCAGCACACAACTTCCTAACTCGATTCCCTAACAATAGCAATGTTACTGTTTGGATCATCAAAAAACAAAGAAAAAGAAAAATCACAAAAAATTGGACACTCACAGAATTGTAAAAATTATTGTGTTTCATATGAGGTAAATTCTGTCTGTTCTGAGCAATAAAGTCCCATTTTCAGTTGAATTATAGTATTTTACAAATGCCATAAATGTGAATATGCTGAAAGCAGAGAAGTTTAAAGTACCGTTGTGTACTTAAGTGACAAACAATTGTGGCAAACCTGCCAAGGTCCAGCACTTCCGAGTAGCTAGATAACGTTGAGCAAATCCTGGGCAGCCAGGCCAGGAAGGCAATTGTTCTTCATAAGGAATTGAGCTGGGCTGTGAAAGCAGAGTGTAAGTCTGCATACTTGCTTCTTTCCTACATTGATGAGCTTGAGAGAGCTGGTAATTTTCCCTAGTTTCACAGAAAGTGGGATTTTTTCCCTCTGATTACCTTTACAGAGGAGAAACGGTCTTGTTTTTTTATTTTAAATAAATTTACCCTCCATACAATTCAGTGGGGGGGAATCTCTAAAGCCATGCCTTGGTAGTGATAGCAGGGCATAGCACAGCATTGTCTTCTTCCATACAAAGCTGTAAAAGTCTCAACTCGGTAGTAGCCAGGAGAGGGAAAGCAATACCCATTGAGCCAAATAGCTTAAAACCTGCAGCTGAGTTCAGCTGCCCAAGTGCTGGCAGGCTGTGCTCTTTGGCAGCCCACTAATCCAGTCGTCTCAGCTTCGGTAACATACCATGATTTGAGTGGACAGGTAAAAATTGTATGGCACACTTGCTTAGGATTGATCAACCCTACTGGTAAAGCACATGTTTATTTTGCATGAGAAAATAACAGGCTTGATGGATTAGCTGAAGGCAGGCTTCAGGCAGTGTGTCCTCTAAAGGATTTCAGACCAGTTTACAGGTGTTCCCAAACACTTTGCTAGGCAAGGTCYGTCTTGAAAGGCCCCACAGGGGATGCTGGGGAAGCTAGGTAATATGAGGAAGTCCAGTTACAACACAGGCAGAACCTCTCACCATCAGTGCTATTACAGCCTGATTGTTATCTTTTTTATGGGCTTACTATGGGGCACAATAAGGCACACAGATCTTCTGGTCCTTAGTCTATACCCACTCTATCTGTTGCTCATTGCAGTCTTCAGCAAGATGGGGCGATAACTGTATTTGCTCTCTTGCCTCCTAGGTGTTATGAAGGTTAACGGATGTCCGTGCAGTGCTTTCAACACACAAGCCTGCTAGGAGTTATTATTGTTGCCCATTTTGAATGCCTTATGTATAGTACACTAGTTCCAGGTAACAGGCAAATTTTTGTGGTTTTTTATCATGTTATTATCTCCCTTCCAGATGTTCTGAAATTTGGACCATGCAGTAATTTAGAAAATCTTGTGTGTTACTGATTTTTCAATAAACCTGAAGGTATTTCTTTGGCCAGTAGTCAAAGATATGCAAGGGCTTTTCATATCGTAGCTAGAACTGCCTTTATTTGAAAACCTGTATTTCCTAATAGGTTCAGGGACTCTTTTATTAAAACTTTACATGAAGATGCAAATGTTTGAATGTCTTTTCTCTATTGTGGTTTTAAGTTAAGGATATTTTTAAGTATAAATTGAACCTGATATTTTCTATGGAGAAATACTGGGAAGTGACTGCTCCTGAGGAGCGTTAGTTACTTGTGGTCTTCTTTTCTAAGAAGAAAATGAAGAAAAAAAAAGGACATTAACTGTGAAGGTCATGTCACACAGAGAAGTGTTGCTCAGTGAGAGATGACCGGTCTAAGGACAGCTTTTAGGCAGGTTAATTTAGAAAAGCACAATAGACAAAAAAGCAAGAACATTAGCCTAGAAGGGTTTCGCTTCCATTTGATTAGCCCTTAAGCTATTGAATCTTCATAGTAATGGAGATGATTAGAAAAAAGAAAATAGAGGCTTTACCTTTTTTTCTGTTATGTGAATAATGATCTTCAGCATGGTGCTCAGCTGCTTACTAAGCTTTAGTGCCTACAGCAGAAGGGACATTAAAGCAGCTCTTGGAATTGCATAGGTGKTTGTGGTAGCTTCAGTTCTCTGTTTGACAAAGAACACCCTTGGAAGACTCGCTGCCATTGAATCTTCCCTTTTTCACCAGTAACAACCTCTGATGCATTATCTGGCTTTTAATATAAGAATTTATCAGAAGAGTGGCTGTGAGAAATCCAAGCAAAGATCCATCTTGCCCAGTATCCTGTCTCTGAAAATAGCTAACAACAGATGACCAGGGAGGAACGACAGAACAGGAGAGGCATATAGTAATGCTTTTCAGGAGAGTGTCCAAGGACCAGGGACCTGTGCTTAAGGCATTTTTAAGACAAGAGTCTTAGAATTGTCTTTAGTAGGTGTCAGCTGAATCCACATGTCCATGTCTGCAACCCCTGACTGCACTGCACTAACCTCCTCTTAACTTAGTCCTGATAAGATTAACCTGACACCTCTGAGTAAATGGTTATTCACCGGTCATCTACTTACAATATGACATAATGTAAGGGATTCTTTGAATCTGTTGATCCTGTAATGATAATTCAGCGTTAAACATTCATAAAATTTCTAGATAGATCACAGCAGGGCCAGATTAATGAAAAGGCATGCTGATGTATGCTTGGCATCTCAAAAATGAGGAATCTTCTATAAAGTGTTGAAAAATAAATACTGCAGAAGAAAAATAGATTAACAGAATGGGTTTTAATCTTATTTATTTATTTATTAGTAAACTCAAAAGGAACATATTTTGATCAGTTCTTTATCCATTTGGATAATGTATTATGTCATTTACTCACTGACTTTGTAAAAGAGCTGTCTTAAGCTTAGCGCAAAGTCAATATCACTGATAAAAAAATTCAGAAGTGTTGGCCTTTTATTCTGTGTCCCCATAACCCTTTTGGATCCTCAGACTCCACAATGTAGTAAAAATAAACATTCAGAAGTAAACATTAACAATAAAAGATCATTGTTTTCTGCTACTTTGCATATGAATCTCCTCATGAAGGATTCGGTGCTGTTTCTGCTGCAGCAAACAGCAGGATTGGTCCCAAAAGAGTTCATCTACATTTTCTCCTCTTGTTATTTAGTTTTGTCATCCAAGCACAACTCTGGAGATGGAACTACTGAAGAACACAAATATTAGATTTTAGATAAATTTATTCTCTATCTAGCTCATGTAAATCTAAACTGTCGAGATTAAGTAAATTGTAAACAATCTATGTTCTTGGTAATGGACATAAAATGCTATTTATCAGTCTCTGTGGTGCCAAAATGAGGTGCAATGCCAAAAAGGGTGTAAATATTGACATTTGTAGTGCCATTAAAATGGAAATTAAGGAATCAATCATGGTTTGTTGTGCAATTCATAATTTAGGTGAAGCTTGTGTTACTGTTTGATGCTGCAGATTCAGGTTTGACAGTCCGAAGATAACACACCATTTTTTATCAAATATTGTTAGGCCATGATGCTGTAAGTAGAATTTAGAAGGCATATTTTAAAGTGTGATGAAATGCAGACATGCCCTAGTTAGTCACTAATCTCTTATTTAGGCATTAAATAGCAGTCTTGGCCATTTGGGATAGTTTTTTTATAGTTCCATCTTCATAATATCTCAGGACTTTCTAGTAATTGATTAAGCAACACGACAACCATCTGTTTCATGTGGTTAATTTTCTTCCTCATCCTCTCATGCATGCAGTATCAGCACTGATTTTTGATAGCAATTTATTTTTTAAGTATACATCCAACTGTCTATGCCAGTCAAAACCCAGCTGAAGAATGTGCCTTGCCTTTGGAGGACGTGAATATGGGAATGTTAGTCATGCTGGTCAAGAACATGAGAATAAAATAAGTGGCAAAATACAGAATTCTATAACTGCACTTGTTATTAGACCTGATACCTAACAGGCTTGGTCAGACATGGATAAAAATGTTAGGCTTCTCATTAAAGCAAAAACACCTGGGAAAACACCTGAGAAAAGAGAGGTATGAAAATTTAATTACATTTCTTTTCCAAATCATCATTGTCATTGTTACCATGGAGTCTTTTCATTTAGCATTTTTCTTCAGTAGTGCTGATATTTTCAGGAAAAACAAAACAAAACAGAACACTTTTGCTCTCCTCAGACTTTCAGGTAGATATAATTTAGCACCTGCCATATAATTCCATGTTATCTCCTACAGTCAGATGGGGAAGATGTTGAAAGAGTTTAATAGAAGACAAGTTCCATTTTTTGCTCTGACTGTTAGAAACCTTCTAATTTCCATAAATGTGTTAGTGGGAACACTCTAGACATAACTCTCACTTCTGACTTGCGCTTATCCCTTAGCTTAATTTTTTTTTTTTTTTTTTTTTTTTTTTTTTTTTTTTTTATGCCATTCTCTTCCCCGGCGTGACAGGACCCTGAGTCAGCTACAGCTTTGAAATGAGGTAAGCAAGACCTTCTTGTTGCAAACTGCCCCAAGAAGGTGACAAAATTTTGAACTCAAAAAATCAGCTTTAAGTAGAATATGAATAATTAACTTCCAAAACAGAGAAAACACAATGTTAGCTAAGCAAGATAGAGTAGTGAAAAAGGGCTAATTGATATTTTCCTCCTGGCCACTTGGCCCTTGCAGAAAGCTCTTTCCTTCTGGGTTTACCCTCAGTTAGCTCAATGACTTCTGAGTTGCAGCAAATTGCCCAGTCACCTCTGGCTGACTGGAAACTTCTTCTGTCCCCTCTGAGACCTGCCTGTCCTCTCCTGTCCTTACAGGAACATTTGAGTTTCTTTGCTTGAGCTCCAGCTCCCAGCCCTGTGTATTGTCTCTCTCCTTCCTTGGCCTGTCACTCACGGAAGTCTCTCAAAGCTGCTGACCTTCAGGCATGTCTATTTGCCTCCAAAAGAAGGGAAAAGCCTCTGCTCTTCCCAAGAGTCGCACCTCACCTACTCACTCTTTTAACAGACTATAACATAAATGAAGAACAAGTAATTAAAATAAATCATATACTGCTTATCATGTATTCCTTATGGTTCCTTTATTGATCTCTATGTTTGCCGGTTTAACTAATATTTACATATTTACAGAGGAACATCAAATATTTACTGAAATCCGGATAAATGGGATATGCTTCATCTTTTTTTGGCCAAARAGCTCTTCCAGGTCAATCTGTCAAGGGGTCTCCTTAACAAACCATGTTAAATTTAATCTCAGCTACCTCTAACTTTTCACTTATCCCTTCCTTCCAAGTCTGCTCTCCAGCCTGCTATGTTGGTGTTTAGACTTAGAGGCCTGAAATTGCTCACATCACTTTCCTAAATATAAGCACCTCATTTGCTATCTTCAATTATGCAGAAGGACTTGCTAAAATACTTGCTGTGGGATTTACAAATTCAGTACCAATTCTGAGGAAATTATGTCTACCTGAACTACGTTCCATAAGTTTTTTCTCTGTTGCAGTTGTGACAATTTCTAGTTTTAAATACGCATTCTCTTTATCTGGTTTCATTTTACATTAGTTTTCTACATCATCAGTCTTGGAAGCTAACCAGAATATATTTAGCTTTGGACCGCACCAACATTATCTTACTCTTTACCTTTTTAGTATTCTTGTGTCCCTCTTCTTTAACAATTTATTTATATGGCTGGACAAACTTTCCCTCTACTTTCTTTTAGAAAGATGAATTCAGCTTGATTTTTTGGTCATTACCACAGCAAACTTTGTCTGATTTAACATCCAACGTATAGATGTCTGTGCTTTTTTCTATTCTCTTCTTATTTTTTGTATCCTACTTATTCTCAGACTTCTTTTCCCCTAAATATTCCAGTGGATCAGACAGCTCTTTGTCCAAGGTTTTCATTCATTGGGGAATACAGACTCCTGATCATGTTAGCTCTTTTGATATGAAGAAAGTCCATTTTCAAGGTTTTCTGTGTGCCTTCATCCATCTGATTTTGCTAGGAAGTTTTCTTAACTTTTCAACACTTGGTTATTCAAAACAGTCTTAGCTGTAGACCTATGTTTTTATTCTTTGATTTTACTTGAACAGAAATAACTCATCACTTCTCAATCCAAGATTATTTTCTGCAACAAGCTTCTGAATTGTCTTATTACTTGATAAAATCAAGTCTAAACAGCATCCTTTTTCTTGTTTCAGTGACTATGTAATGAAGAAATCTGACAACTATCACACCCAGGAAAATGTTTTCAAGCTGTTTCTACTAACGTCCTCTATGGAACAATTGCGGGTAATAATTCTCTCTCTAATAACATTACAGATTTCCTATCCATATCCAAAACACACCCAGAGATTCTCTGCCAGACTGCTGACATCAGTTCAGGGTAAACTGTTTTACCATCTTTGTTTAATGTCCTTGTAAAAAATATACCTTAGGAGATAAAATGTGAAATAATTTTATTCCCACTTAAGGAACTTTTGCCTGAGTGGAATTCATTATTTGGTTTTGGGACACTGTATGGAGCTTTGACTAACTCTAAACTCTGCATCCCAGGGCAAAATGATTAATTTTAGGTCCATCTTAGGTATTTCATGTCTGAAATAGGCTGCTACAGTGGGAGCAGAGGATGCATCCTGCATCTTGGGGATAATGATGGGCGTGTTTTCTCTCATGTTACTGGAGTGATATGCCAACTTGAGGCTCAATGCAGTGATGATGAATAACAATATTGAAGGATACCCCGTAATCCTGAGTTGGGCAAATCTTAAGATTTTAGTAGGTGTTTGTGTAAAGAATAGATGCAGAAATTTCCTTTGCATTTTAATAAACTGAGAGCAATTCTGTACGTGACTATTTAATGAGTGGGAAGACCAGAATGCATTTGGGAGTGAGGGGGAGAGAAAACAAGTGTAAATAACATTGAACTTTATATTGCTGATTGCCTGGTATTGAGCTCTAACAGCATGTGATGCAGTATTTGTCTCTCATCTAATTAAGGATGAATCAAAACAAAAAAACATTTTCTTAGTCATCCAAAAACATTCATTTTACACCCAATTACTCTCCTTTGGAGTGGAGTTTTGCCATTAATTTTCCTTATGGTGAAGTTATACCAGAAGTTTAAGTTGATCTAAGTTCACACTACTACCAAAGGGCTGACCCCTGCCCACACCTGCTAAAACCCAACCACGCGCTGTCAGCTCTTATCTTATGGCCTCATTAGTGACCATGCATTTTGGGTCGACCTTATCCAGCTGAAATATCGTTCACTCAGTAAATTATGAYTAATACTCAAGTCTCTGACTGGGTTCATCTTGTACCCACTTGCATACTAGAGCCAGCAACTCCCAGCTGACACCTGGGAAAAGGTGTTGATTAGCTTCATCTGATCTTGCAAATGACTTTTCAGAAAAGAATTGCATGAAAGTGGGATACCTCCACCTCTGCTATAGTCCTATGCTTAGCTATTAGGTCCAATCTAATATAAACGTGCAAATACAGTGCATGGTGAAGGTTATATTTGCCTAACTGTGATTGTGCTGCTTTAAAGGGACATTGTCTACCACCCAAATTTGTGAACACACAGATAGTTTATATACTGTGACATCTGTGATGCACGAAGGTACTGCTAGGCATCAGTTTCACAAAAAACCCACAATTGAACAATTTAAAAGAGACGCTCTGGGTTGCTTTTATCTTCATGCCATCTTATGCCATCTTAATGCAGGTTCATAAACCAAAACAATCGGAGGTGTATAACCATCACTTCCTGCTAAAATATATGTTTTGCAAGATGTATACTCTCTGCACCAGGAAAGAAATCAAGTAAAAAAATACGGACAGCACTAGATAAGAATTTCTTTCAACCTTTCTTGTCAAAGAAGGAGATTGCAGGCAGAAATTTGTTTTCTGGCCTTTATAGAGGGCATTGCAAATTTAGGATGTGTTTCTGGACCTGCTATTGGCTGCTTCAAGAGGTTGCTCTTCTCCTTGAACTCTTCAGGTTTTTTCATATCAGTTGCTTTCTCTGTCTGTTAGATGTTAGGAAGAAGAATGTCTCCAGAGACAGGGACAGTTTTCTTTCTTGACTGGTTCTGTTTAGAAAAGTTTTCCTGCGGCAAAGAGAGGAAGAGATTTAGGAGCCAGGAATTGCAATATAAAGGACAGGATAAGTCTAGATCTTATATGATCTATTTTTATTTACACTGAAATATTTCACACCTAGGATAGTTTGTTGCTTGCCATAGTTCTGCTACCTTGAAGCACAGCTATATTCTACTGGGGGTGTTTGCTCTCTGTTTAAGTACATGTTGAAGGGAAAGCTCTTGCAACCTCGAAAGGAGGTCATACCCACTGCTGGGAACAAATGAGGGCACCTATATGCAAGGACTTTCCTCCTGCTGCCAGGAATTAGATTTAGCAATGCATATATATGCAAAGGCCTTATATGACCAGCATTCCTGCTTGAATGACTTCCTGCCTATCATTTCCATTTAGTGACCTGGTTAAGCATTTTCATTTCCCAAGAAGCTTTACAATCTCTCCGTCAAGTAGCACAGTTGTTTAGCATTGACACGGTATGGAGAGCTGTGCTACAAATATGCATCCAGGCGTTACCAGGGATTTGTGCAGTAAAGGCATGTGGCCACTACAACATGGTGCCAGTGGGTCCTTAGTAACTGTTGTTTTGTAAATAGCCATCACAACTAGAAAATGACCTTTCTCTTATTGCTCTCTGCATTTCTTTAGGTGAGTGTAGCTGGCACAGGTTGTTTCTTTTTGACTGACATATTGAACGGAGGCATCATAGAAATTTGATTTAAAGAGGTATACCTGTAAGTAAATTTCATTTTTATGAATACCTCAGGACAGTGTAGCACACAAATGAAACTGAGCTGAGATGCCCCGGTCTGGGTGGGACTGTACTTTGAGAACTGGGGCAGATCTGAGCAAGCCATTCTAGTTTTGAGCCATTTTCAGTTCACTTTGGATATAAGCAGATTACTGTTTGAAATGTCATTCCCAATAATACATTGAGATCTTTTTTATACATGCATAAAAAGCTCCTTGTCGATCTGGAATTGCTGGTGCTTGAAATGCAGGGAGGGATGTGCCTTCCTGTTACTGCAAAAGAATTAACAGACTTTATTGTAGGAATCTGAGGCATTTCACAGTTAATTACTATCAAGGAATGTACACAGATCAATAAAGCAGGCTTTTGTTAGAACCATCTATTTTTTCACCTGGATGAGCAAGCCAGAAGTTTGCACTGTCTTATTGGTATCCTGGCTGATCCAGTCACCACTACAATATAACACCTGAGAGTCTGTGGGGATGCTCATGCCTTGAGCATTTGTCATCTTGAGAGTAGTTTCTGTTTGGTGGGGCTGGAGGTTCCCTCTGCCTGACCCTGCAAGCAACAAGGGGATGTGGAAAGAAATGAACTAAAGATTTACTGTTGCTCTAGCAAGCCAAAACTACAGTGAARAATAATGCAGAAGGGGTAGCTGGAGCTGCCTGATAACTCATACAGATTCATGGGGAGACCAAAGCCAATGAATTTAATCTCTTGGTTCGTGGGTGGTGAGGAGCAGAGCCAGGACAGCATGCAGTATCATGCAGTGTGGCAAGAAAAGGAAGAAGAGAAAGAATATTAATCTTGAACCTGTTTTTATTTCTGAAAATAGGCAGGTTTTGTTGTGGGGTTTTTTTGGTTTTTTTTTTTGTTGTTGTTGTTGTTTGTTTTTTTTTTGTTTGTTTGTTTGTTTGTTTGTTTTTTTCTAAACAGGGTTTACATCTTGTGAGTGTCCAGGCAGGCTGGAGGATAGGTTACGTTATTATGTCCCATCTGCCAGATCTAAATGCACAAATTCAGTTTGGATGGATTAAGATAATTTTATAAGCCATTTTGCCATGTTGCTCTCTTCCCTGTGTAGCTCTGTATTTTGCCTGTGTTTTGGAAGCACAGTCTTCAGTCACACACACACACACACAGAGCAGAGATAAAAGCTGATTCATCTGGAAAAGGGGAGAAAACAAACTGCTACCAGTCTTAAATTTGCTAGTCACTGCAYTCCCCCCTCTCTTTGCTGGATGAAGGTCAGGTGAAAGATTTCCTCCAGGCACAAAGGGAGGGGCAAAACTCCAGGCTGCCAAGATTCAAATGCGTGGTGTCATCCTGAGTATATACAGGTGCTCAGAGGAGGCATGTCCCCCAGGTCTCCTCTGTTAAATTTCAAGAATTCAGTTCAATTCCATCTCTTCATCTTGCACCCAGAAGCACAAAGTAGCCAACCCCAAGGGCAAGAGTTATGTTAAAGACCCTCTAGAGGACCTGAAGTGGATTAACAATTTAAAGAGAGAAAGCTGCAAAGGTGAGTTGTGTGAACAAAGCCTGACTACCATATTGACCCTTGCTGCAGTGCTACCACCGGGCTGACAAGAAGCAATCCCGTAATTTTTATGCCCAGGAAAGAGGAATGCTGTAAAGCGCTTCAGCAGGGAGTCCAAAAAAGGCCACAGGTATTGTGGTCCTGATCTTAGAGTTGAAGGAGAGAGCTTGATGTTTCAGAGGAGGGTCCTCAACGACCTTCCTGAGTAAGCAACAAGTAAATGAGTATGTTCATGAAGGAGCTGGCTACCAACCAGGGCATGAAATTCTCCACACCTCTCCTTGGGATTGCTTAATGCCCATGTCACTCCACCTACGCCAGGGGTGACACTGGAACAAGGAAGACACCAGAATTTGCTTTCCCTATTCCCTTCTTGTACTGTGAAGTCATTATAAGAACTGATGTGTCTCTACCTCTGACTTGACTGTGAAGAAGGTGGTAGCCACCACTCCACTCTGTGCTGAGCCCAAGACTGCCTGCAGATCCTTTGAAAATTGAAGTGGAATAAGCCATGGAGGGGAGTCAGGTGGAAAGACATTTGGATTTTGCCATCTCAGTCTGAAGCAGGTGCTAGGCTGCCCAGCTGTGCCCATACCGAGATACTTCTAATTCTGCAGAGGTGAACGCTGCTAAAAAACAAAGTGTGTCTCAGTCACTGTAGGCTTCCTTCAGAGGTGCAGGAAAGAGTCATTTCCAGACAGCAACTCATCCAAACTATTTTGGACATCTCCTTTGGACACCTGCCCCTGAGAAACAAAATTCCCATGTGAAGTGTTTGATTTGTTTCTGAATAGGACTCCTTGAATATCATTCTGGATGGTGTTCTTGAGAACTGAGACTAGAGATGCCTGGAAAAAAGCATGACCAATTTTGGTCTGCTGCATTTGGATGACAAGTGACTCTAGGGATGATATGGAACATTTTGCCACAAAAGCATCCTATTAATCTAAGTACTTGGGACTTAAAAAAATTTAAACCTTTCAAATAAAAGGTATTTTCATTATTTAAAAGGTTTTTATTCTGAACTAAACTATTCTTAATTAAAATTCAAGAAGGTATTGATGAAAACATAAAGGTGATTTTCTGTATTTTTTTCCCCGGGAAATGAATCTACTTTCCAAACTTCCCATCATGGGATAGATTCTACTCTTATCTACATCCACCCAGATCTGTTGGTTCTTTACTACAGGGATAGCTGCAGWCATAGTTTAGCCCTCAGATTTAGAGTTAAGTCAGAGTCAGTATCAAAGACATGGTCAAAATCTCCCTTCAATTACCTTCACACAAGTCTCCCCCTTCACAGAATAAATGATTTTTATTGCTTTGTGGGTTTTGCCAAGCCCTGAGCATTATTGTGCTCTGGGTTTTATACTTTGAAATAGGTTACAGGATAAGAAATCATAAATATTTATTCTTTAGCAGCACCCTCTGAACAACTTCCTCACTGCTGCTCTCTGGGCTCTGCCCATAATCGCATGCTGTCAGGCTCCCTGCCCTTTGCCCTTCTCGCTCAATCAGGACAGCAAATAAGGCAAAATAATGAAGCAGAGGCTTTTAAATGTTGATTTCTGCGCATGGGGCGCACCATGTGGTATTGCTCTAAGGGAAAAAAGCTCTGATAGAGGCGTTTTCAACTGATGAAATGTCATAGGTAAACTATGGAAAAGCAGTTGCTTGCTGTGGGTTCCTAGACCAAAGAATGTGCTGAAACACACCATGGTATACTGATGGGAAAAACACAGAATATACAATTGCTTTATAAAAAAAGACCTTTCTCAGGAAGAATTTAAAGATGGCTTGCTGATAGGGTGCAGCAATTAACCTCTAGCCATGCTTTGTATTCAAATATGAATGGAACGGTCTGAAGGCCAAGGAGATGGTATTGAACAAACAGAGAAGCCTTTCATTGATCTTCTAACCTTTTGGGGATATATAGCATATGCAAGCCCAGAGAAAGTTGCTTTGAAACGGAATTGAAAGCTCTTGGCTATAATGAAAGGCTTTTTAAACTGCTTTGCCGAAGCCATCCTTTCTCCTGTTTAGTTGAGGGTTAACTGTCTATCAGTCGTGCTCAAAAGGAGGGCTGCAAAACACATATCCCATTTACAACACACAGCTCTGAAACATCCCTGTGAAGTACTGCATACTAGATGCAAGCCCCAAGAAAGCAGTCCTCTCTGCTGTTCACAACAGTTTTGGTTGCTGTGGGCTTGACTGTTTAAGGCATTTTGCCTAGCTGTGCCCTGTGTTAGTCTCTGTCTAACTTGCAGGATAAGAGATGGTCATTATTGAGTTGCTGTGGAGCTACAGAAAGAAAAGGGAAAAAGCATGAACTAAGGCAAACCCCAGAAATATCTAAAGTTTCTTTGAAATCAGAGAACTTGAGGGCATTTTTTCCTGCACTTTGAAATGTGACTTTTGCCATGTCACAGGCAGAAAGGGAAACCCAGAGGCCTTTTCTGTGCAGAACTTCTAGATGGAATTGCCTTCAAAAGAGAGGAGTGCATAGAGCTGCTTCTTCCTCCTCTTGATGTACTGTGAGTTACCAGCAGATTTTCTTTGTCTTTTTTCAACTTTTGTAAATTCAGACTGACCTTCAAGTCTTTTCTTTTTCTCTTTTGAGCTGTGAAAATATCCCCTAACACTGTCTTCTCCAATGCAGTGCATACATGATTATAATCCTGACAAGTCACATTTAGTTCAAGTACAAGAGAGCTCGCTCTGCCTCTGTCTCTCTGCGTTCCCCACTTCTTTCCCAGAATTTTTCTCATTTAAAACGGTATTTAAAAAAAAAATAACAGTTCCCAAATGTGAGAGCACTCTTGAATTGACTGCTGTGATTTCAGACCAGATACCAAAACAAGCATCTTCTGAGCTCACATTTTTATTATTTAAAGTTTCACACATTCCTTTGAAGTCTCCAAAGACAACTCGCACGCTACATTCTCCATGGCTACGTGTCTCATGTCAATGAAATGCATGAAGTGTCCATTTCAGAGAAGTTATCAGTTTCTAAAAACCTGTACTGAGTCACAATGGCTACTGCTCTTCTGAATAAATCAACACCGATAAATGGTAAAGCAGAAACAGAGAATCCACATGGCTATTAAATAAAACACCGAGTAACACATTTGCTGCATAGATTATAACACTGTTACAACAAATTGTGAAACCATGGAATTGTAAGAATAGTCTTTATGAGAGCAGTCTCCCTGGATTCAGTGTGATGATTCACGTGAGAAGGAGTTTGCAGAACAAGGCAGTTGCTAGAGTTATTACTAAAGTCATAATTCCCAAGTATTCTTTCTGTTAGCGCTGCATGCAAAATCACATTGCATATGCACTGTAAACTGACTATAGACACTAGGAAATAGAAATACATATTTGATTAAGAGGGTGACAGTATGTTACCCCTTTAAGTTGTCTTTTATTTGGCATGCTAACAGAATGCATGAGCTTTCTGAAGCTGTTAGCAGTGCTTGGTATACAATCCTCACTGCTCAGCTATAATTGTGTGAACCCTAAATGAGAAGTTGAATTTGCTGTATTAGCAGGTATATGGCCTCACAGTAAAAGTCAAGAATGTTGCATGCCTGGTTGTTTATCTTGGCAATTGTACAATACCATTTTTGCCTTAGGAAGTACTGGTAGATTGAGTAGGATCTTGATCTGCAGTGCTTTGCTGTTAAATCCTTGCTCTGAAGATAAGAGACATTCCCTGTATTTTTCATCTTTATTTTTTTTTAATTACAATGTGTGCATGTTAATGAGGCCCTGCTGTTTGTGCTTTCCAGCCTGTCATCAAAAGCAAATGCCAGCAATAAGACTATGCTCTGGAAAAGTTTCAAAAGTTAATGCTTTAATTTGGCCACAGCTTCCTACAGGCTTAGCGTCACCAGCCTTCCCCACCTGTGGGCTGAACTCACTGTATTTTAACATTTAACATACAAGGCAGTGTCTGCCTCTAACTTTTAACCAGTTGGCATGGATGTGTATTATCCCAAATTCCTTTAAGGCCTTCTTTATGCTACTACATGCATTGACACTTTCTCTACAGCACACCTAAGTAATTTGCCCTGCATTGCCTCAGGACTACATATCCTCTAATTAGTATCCTATCTTGTGTCTTTATCTCTCTCTATAGCCTCAGGGACATGCACGGTTTCAGAGTAATACACTGCGGAATTCCTGATTTCACTACACCTAGGATCCCCTGTTTCCCCAAAAAAAAAAAAAAAAAAAAAAAAAAAGAATAGTAAAGCAATGATGATATTATTTATAAATGACAGACTATTTGCGACTAATTACTTCATCAAGAGAATGACTATTTGACTATTATCCCAAAAACCCTTCAGAATAATTTTGGAGAAGGAAAAAAACCCAGTAATACGTCTGCATATTTCAGTTTCTAGAAAAATGAAATGTGAAAATAATTGCTACCGGTGCTGGGATGAATTAAAAAAAAAGAAGATTGCACATCAGAATCAGCAATCAATAAACTGCTCCAATCTTTAAGAAACATTTATTTTATATACATGTAAGGATGTGTCAGATCACTGTAGAAGTGCAGTAAAAACAAGGAAACGATGCTGTGCTTTTGCACAAAGCTTATTTCAGAGGATTTGCATTTTGAAAGTCTTTATCTAGACTGAGTAAAGGTGGGCATTAAAGCTCAAAGTCTGTAGGAACATTTGGGTGTAAAATATGTGTAATTTATACTTTTCAGATTTTAGTTTCACATTGATCATCCTTAAACTTAAATAATAAAATCCCTTTCTTCTTTAAATAATTGTTGCCTTACTACTAGCAATATGATGGGGAAAATAAAAACAATCATTAGAAAAAGACCATGTAGATCCAGTCTCTGCATTACTGTTATCATTAAAGATGAGTCAGTGCTGTAAAGAAGCTCCAGCACTGCTAAAGTACACACAGGGTGATACAACAAATGAGTCCCTATGTAGCAAAAATGAGCATAAGAAGTCATAGCAAACTGGCTTCAGTATGGAAGGTTATCTTGCGAGTGCTTATTCTCTGCTCTTATGCACAGGTTTGGTGCATCAGGTCTCCTTTACTGCATTCTTCATTCCATTTTTGCTGTGTGAATTTGTAATAAATCAATACTGATTTAAGGAAAAGACCCTAAATTTTTTGTCAGTGAAAGTTCTGGTGTACATCAAATGAGTGTAGATGGCATCAAAACCTTTGACTCTGGGAAGTCTTAGAGACAGGCAAGAAAGCATTACCTGATACCTCTGAAATAAATCCTTCTGTTACTTATTTTTATACTGGTGATCCCCATATTGAAGGGAAATTGAGGTTGCTCAGCATGAAAAACGGACATCGATGGGGAGCAGAAGTATAATGGCTTCTACTGGTTTTATTTTTATTTTTATGCACCTGGACAAAATAGTTGGGATTCATCTCAACAAGATGTAGACAATGTATCTGTCCATAGCTAAGCTAGTTACAAAAGAATTCCTATATAGACCTTTTCTCCACTGAGAAAGAAAAAGATATTTTACAGTGAAAGTAATCTCCTCAAAAGCAGATGTCCTACTTAGGTCAGATGATTCACTTTAAAAGTGCCTCCTTCTCTACACTGGGTATAAAAGGAAGGCAGGTGACCAACTCATTGATGGTCCCTGACGTCTGAGACATATGTCATCTAAGGGACCAGAAATTCAATGGAGCCATGTGGGCTACTGGATACAGAGCACCTACAGCGTCAGTTTACACACTTGGAGTGAATATTGTGTCAACAGAAACCACACAGAAAGCTCTTACAATTTCAGCAGCAGCTTCTTTGCCTTTCATCGTGTTTTTACTAACAGAATATAAAGTGTTGGCTTAATCGGTCATTCTGTTCTCTCAGAGAAGAGTTTACCAATGTAACCATAGGTGGCTGTCGTGGTTTAACCCCAGCCAGCAACTAAGCACCACGCAGCCGCTTGCTCACTCCCCCCAGGTGGGATGGGGGAGAGAATCGGAAGGGTAAAAGTGAGAAAACTCATGGGTTGAGATAAAGACAGTTTAATAGGTAAAGCAAAAACCACGCACGCAAGCAAAGCAAAACAAGGAATTCATTCACTGCTTCCCATCGGCAGGCAGGTGTTCGGCCATCTCCAGGAAAGCAGGGCTCCATCATACGTAACGGTTACTTGGGAAGACAAACGCCATCACTCCGAACGTCCCCCCCCTTCCTTCTTCTTCCCCCAGCTTTATATACTGAGCATGATGTCACATGGTATGGAATACCCCATTGGCC
>JAYKAV010003298.1:138436-164488 GCA_035582835.1 Phoebastria nigripes | reverse complement strand
AGTCGTCCGGCACCTCCCCCGTTAACCAGGACCGCTGATAAATGATGGAGAGTGGCTTGGCAAGCTCCTCCGCCAGCTCCCTCAGCACTCTCGGGTGGATCCCATCCRGYCCCATGGACTTGTGAGCGTCCAGGTGGCGTAGCAGGTCTATAACTGCTTCCCCTTGGATTACGGGGGGTTTATCCCGCTCACCGTCCCCGTCTTCCAGCTCAGGGGGCTGAATACCCTGAGGRTRACTGGTCTGACTATTAAAGACTGAGGCAAAGAAGGCATTAAGTACCTCAGCCTTTTCCTCATCCTCAGTGGCAAYGTTCCCCCCCGCATCCAATAAAGGATGGAGRTTCTCCTTGGCTCTCTTTTTGTCATTAATATATTTGTAAAAACTTTTTTTGTTGTCTCTAATGACAGCGGCCAGATTGTGTTCTCGCTGGGCTTTTGCCTTTCTGATTTCCTCTCTGCATGACCTAACGAGATCCCTGTACTCTTCTTGAGTTGCCAGTAAGTAATGTGGCTTCATTTATCCTGCTAGTTTGAATGGCTGACGGTTATGTAAAGAACATTGTTCAGACTATCAGTTTTGTTTAATACACCTTGCTGTGTTAAGAATGAATTTGAGAGGGCTAGAAAAAGGTTGGCTCTGTTACTCATACCTGCAGCAAGGTCCTTAAGTCCTAGTATAAAAGAACTGGAAGGAACTTTCCAACAGAGAAAGCGGGTTTGCTGCTATTTCCCATGAATCTTTCTTTCCACTAATGTTTTTATGCTTTTATTTTTTTCTGAACTTTCATATTATCATATCTTCTAACTTCCTTCCAGGTATGTTACTCCTTCCACCGGCCTCCTGACAGCACATTTCACCAGTTTTCTATCTGACTCTGTGTAATTTCTCACCCAAATTCCTTTTGCAAGGCATTCTGCCACTGAGATCCAGCAGTTCTGCACTGTTGTTTTTTTCTTCCATTCAGTTCTTGTGTTTGTTCTGACTAAAGCCAGCCAAATGTCATTTCTAAACGATGTTTTTAAAGTAAGTCAGCTATGGTCTTCTGAACAGAGTGTTTGTACCACCACATATTTGGTAACAAATTTGCAAGTAATGAGCTGTTATTTTGCTAAAATTCTCCTAGGAAATGATTCCTAAATGAACAGAGAACTATTACTTGAAACACTGTATAAGGTAAACATTTCCTACAAATGGATTATCTAAATTTGGGTCTATTTCATTAACTGGAGTAAGAGGTTGAGTACGAACATTTGGATTTTGTAATATGAGGTCCATATATACTTTTGCACTGGAAAAAAATAAGGTATTTTGTGATTTATTGTGCACAGACAAGCCTTGAGCAGCGGAAGTGTTTGTCATGTGCGCTCTCTCTTACCACCCGACATAAATACCCGTGACAACTAAGTACACGTTTTTATTATGTTTTTCAAAATGAAAATGAATGTGGAGGTTATTGGACTGTTCTGCAGTCTTGAACTTCTTGGCATGATAGGGTCGTTATTTTGTAACTCACTGCTGTCCCTGACTGGAGATTTTCAGAGCCGTCAATTCCATCTTCCATCAGGACTCATTTACATCGTGACATCCCTCTGAGACTTGATCCTCCCTCTTGTTTTACATTCRATGTGCTTGTGTTCACCTCATGAGGACCCCTGTTCATTCTGCATGCAGTTCCATGGGCTGGGTGTCACTCCATGGTGCTGTTTGTGAGGGAGACTCCTTTGTTGTGAAGTAGCTATTCTGGAGTAGGAGACATCACACTGTCATACCCCTGTGGCTGCCAATGCATTTTTCTCTTTATTGAGGACTTCAATGGGCTTGTGTGGGTGTCTTCCTCAGCATTTGTACACCACCAAAAAAATCAGAGTCTTTAAAAAACAGTTCTGGAAGAGATTTCAAACACTTTCCAAACCATCCAACCCATGAGGAGGATGGCTAAGTCTACGTAATTTCTGGAAGAGGTATGTCTTCCAGAAGATCTTCCTTTGGAATTTAAGTTCAGGTGATGTGATAAGCACAAACAAGGAAATGCAGATTCATCTAGTTTTCTGATAGCCTTCAGCAGTGATATTTGTTGTTGTAATCTCTTGTCTGGAACTTTGTCCTCATATACAGGAGGTAAGCAGCAGTGCTTACTCTACCTGAGCAATTTTTCCTTTGTGATTTCAGTTAGCAGTACTCTAGCCATAGCTCCTTCCCTTTCTTTTGGTATAGACAACTGTCAGCTACATCTCACTTAAAGCCCAGTTTTTCAAAATGTTATTAAGTCCAAAACCTATGCATACCAAACAGCAATACTTCTCTCCTATGTCAGTCATGGATGCTTTAATTTAAATAAGGACTACATGTGCACTGATGGCATAGAGGGAATAAAAGTACRTCTTGACCAAGACTGGTCAGGAAGTCAAGGACAGAGTAACTGGACTCTGTGCCATGGTAGGCTCTTACATGGCCACATGAATAACCAACTGAAATATTCAATATTATTTATTTCCTCATCTCATTCACTGTAATGAACCCTTAGCTTTAACTGACTTTAGGTGCTGATATTGGACATTTCATCCTTTACCAGCAGTTGCCCTCCTCAGAGAAACTTTTGTTTGTTTTTCCAAATTCAAGGCTTGGATTTCATATGGGACCACAGAGAGTAACAGTTCCTCCTCCCTCTCCCAAGCAGTAGCTATTTGGCTTTTCAGCTCTCCTCTTCTGTTTGTGGCTGCATCCATCCCTGCTTTTGCCAACTTCCTCTGCCCTACTCTGCCCTCAAGTCATTAGACACATTCAGTGTTACTAGGTGAGCACTTCTAATTGGAAAATCTTTGCAAATCCTTATTTATATGTGTCTTCTGGACCTTGCCCCATTGTACAAACAATCTTGGAAACTGACAATGTATGCATGAAAAATTGCAAAGCAAATCTGAAGACTTCATTTCAAAGAGTCTTTCTGTCTGCCTCTTTGTGGCATTCAAACAGCCAATATCAGCAGATATTTCCTCCACTACTGTGCTATAAAACCTCCTTTTTACTGCTTACCCTGTAGGCCAAAAAGAACTGGAAAGGATACAAAGGAATTGGGCAATTTCTAGGGAAAATGTAATGACATATCTGAGGAAAAGTTGTTAACTGATATTCTGAAATACCTGCTCTCAGTTTCAGTGTTTCCACCAAAAAGTGCTTTTGTCAGGGTTTTGTACTTGTTATTTTTGAGGGATTAAAAAGGTTTTTATTAGGTTGTTTCATTCTGAGACTTTTCTTCACTAGGATGAGGCCTTTGAGGTATTGCACTGAGATATTGATCAGACTCTTATTATCATTCCATGTTATTTTCATCATCTGGGTAAGAATTTGTGCTGAAAGGAAAGATAAAATGAAAAATGAACTTGGTCCATTGATGAGCTGTGTGTGTCCTGCATTGAAATGGAAGCAGTTCCAGACCGGCTTCCAAAATGGCTCTGGTACCAGCATCAGACCGTTACCAGATTAAGTACCAGTCATTTCATTGGGCAGCAGGACTTACCTGCATTATAAAAGAAAACAAACATAGTATTGTTAAAATATAAAAGTTAAATAATAATAACAAAATATGGCAATCTTGAGAAGTGGACCCATGTGAACCTCATGAGGTTCAACAAGACCAAGTGCAAGGTCCTGCACCTGGGTCGGGGCAACCCCCTGTATCAATACAGGCTGGGGGATGAAGTGATTGAGAGCAGCCCTGTGGAGAAGGACTTGRGGATACTGGTGGATGAAAAACTGGACATGAGCTGGCAATGTGCGCTTGCAGCCCAGAAAGCCAACCTGGGCTGCATAAAAAGAAGCGTGGCTAGCAGGTCAAGGGGAGTGATTCTGCCCCTCTGCTCTGCTCTGGTGAGACCCCACCTGGAGTACTGTGTCCAGCTCTGGAGCCCTCAGCGTAAGAAAGACATGGACCTGTTGGAGCGGGTCCAGAGGAAGGCCACAAAAATGATCAGAGGGATGGAACACCTATCCTATGAGGAAAGGCTGAGAGAGTTGGGGTTGTTCAGCCTGGAGAAGAGAAGGCTCCGGGCAGACCTTATTGCAGCCTGTCAGTACTTAAAGGGGGCTTATAAGAAAGATGGGGACAGACTTTTTAGCAGGGCCTGTAGCAATAGGACAAGGGGGAATGGTTTTAAACTAAAAGAGGGTAGATTTAGACTAGATACAAGGAAGAAATTTTTTACGATGTGGGTGGTGAAACACTGGACCAGGTTGCCCAGAGAGGTGGTAGATGCCCCATCCCTGGAAACCTTCAAGGTCAGGTTGGACGGGGCTCTGAGCAACCTGATCTAGTTGAAGATGTCCCTGCCCATGGCAGGGGCAGTTGGACTAGATGACCTTTAAAGGTCCCTTCCAACCCAAACTATTCTATGATTCTATGATTTAAAAAGCATTATTAGGGGCTCAAGATTGGACAAACTCAAGGAGACTCAAACTGTTGTTTTCATGACTGTGTCATACTGTTTCTCACTTTGAAATTTCACTATCTATTGTTTCTTTTTTTTTTTTGTACAAGAGGTATAGCTATTCAGTAGCTCCAACTAGATGTTTAGTTTTAACAATTCCCAATGAATTTAACAAAAGTTTAAGCACTAAGCACATCAGAGGATTACTCCTGCAAATTCAATACCAGCTGCTGTATACTTTCTCTTTGATATTCTGAAAACAACATGATTTATCATTTTTAGTGGCTTATTATTTCAGAAGATCTACATTTTTCATTAATCAGTGTTAGAGCAAGACACTAATCATAAAAGCATCTGAGACTAATATAAGAAAAATGRAAATAAGCATCTCAGTGATAAAGACCTCAAAATGTCTTGGGATGCAAATAAAACAAACATAAGAATCTGCATAATCTCCTACAAGCATTATCCAGGCAGAGAAATCCAATTGTTCTCACATACTCTGACATGATGAGTTTTATAACAGTTCAAGAGACTACAGGATAGCTGGACATTTAGAAAACATGGTTCCAAAGTCTACAAATAATCATGTTTATTTTATATAAGTGCTTGCCAAGCAATTGAATAAAAAGATCATTACCTTCATTAGAAGGTAGAAGAAATGTGAAATTTTAATTAATGGGAAAAATTGCTATCTATATTAGAGGAAAACCTGTTGACAGAACCACTGCCAGCTGGACTGTAAAAATTGAACCAGGGCTATACTCTGGACACAGGCAGTAGGAATCTCCTCAAGCAAGCACCAGACAGTGTTAGCCAATATCAGACATGACACCTCCTTAAACCTGTCCTCATTTGTCACTAGTCTTGTGGCAGTCTGAAGCTCAGATTCATTTAATCTGTCAGTATGTAAATTAGTATTGCAACCACAGGGACAGATACTTCCTGAAGCTATTTAGATACAAGAGGTCTGATGTGGAGGTGTCTGTCACTCTCCGTGGGCTATAGATCATGTCTAACTCCTGGTCTCACTGGTATAATGGCTATCTCAGCTGCTTATTGCTCTCCGAGTCTGATGCTGAAAAATTCTGCATACTAAAATTGGGTGTAAGCATATTAAATAAGATACTGAGTAATGAGTTTTTCATTTATGCTGCTTAGGTGCTAGAATGCTACAGCTCATGCCTAATTATATCTTTATCATATTTAGCTAAGTTAGTAGGTCAACTGTTGCCCCCAGGTGATCAGTTCATGCAACCAACCATGTTGTGTGTAAATAAAGGAGCACAAAGCAATACGTTTGGTTTCACACAAATGCCACAAATATTAAATGGCCCCTGATGACACAAGGGCAAAAGGCTGTCTGCCTGGATAACCCTCCAGAATCTAGTTTCTGAGTTTTGGCAATTTCTTCTGAGAATTTTTACTGTCTGCACAAGCCTAATTTTTCATTCCTACTCCTGGTGTTCTTCCAGGATACCCTTCTTCCCTGGATCTCAAAACCTTCCTAAGTTCCTTAATTTCACAGTATTCAATGTGGCTTTGGAGCATGCTCCTACCTTGTTCTTCAGCGTGATTCATCTTCCTGCTTCTTTGCTTGTCTCATAAGTTCACCTACGATCCAGGCCTTGCACCGGAAGGATCTTTGGCTACTCGAGTTCTTCAGCGTGTCACGTCCCAGCTTTGGCTTTACCCCAGCTCCAGCCTAGCCAGGACCCTGGCTGGGCACCACTGTTGTGCTCCAGTTAAAATTCCATGACATGCTAAAGATAGTTAATGACCGTATAACTGACCTTGCACTGAGAGGTATTGGGAGTTGTCACATTGAATCTAACAGTTGCAAGAGCTGTTGTGCCACAGAGATTCCTAAATTCTGTCTTTCAGTTGAAATCATTACCTGATTGTAACAGCTTGTATTGAAGTCTGTCAGTGTGAATGAAACTTTGGTGTGCAAGAAGGCATTTTGACCTGCATAGACATAACAAGAAACCGATGCAAGAGWAACCAAATATAAGTTAAGTAACTGTTGAAATTCAATAAAAAAGTAGAATTAAATCATATTTTGAGCAACACAAATAAACTTGCCTTTATGGTTAAAAAGAAAAAAACCCCTATTTTTAGCTAAAACCAATTTTTTTTTTAAYAGTTATTAGGGTCTGCCTTAAATAGGTCAATGCTATTAAAAAAGAAGTAAGCCCCTCCACCCCAAGCAGCAATATGTTCTTGTTCAGAAAAGCTTGGTTTGCAGTCTTGGATTCGTGAAGTGGTGGATAGAGGAGCACCATTTACAATAATGGAAAAGTAAAATAATCACTCCTTGGCTAAAGGAGTTCTTATTGTAGCTTCAGCCATTGAGCCATGTAGACAGAGATAGCAAGGGTACAAATAGCAATCTCCTCAGGATTTTCTGAAAATGCACGTTATGTAGGGGATTCTACCATTAGCTTTATCCAGACATTCATCTGGATCTTTATGCAGGCTCACAAAACTACAAGTTGATAAAATTGCTTGTACACTAATGATTCAGCCCTAAGCTGCAATCTCAGCACGTAGTGTAAGTGAAGAATAGCTGGGTTTGTGATGTGACTGGAAGAAGTCCAAAGAAAACTGCTGTTCCTCAGGAGCCAGTGGCTGGCATTCAGCGTACTCTGGGTCTCTGTTGAACAAATACAGAGAGGCGGTAGGTGAAGCTCCACTGCTGGAGAAAACCCTTTCTGAATACATACTGAACTCTGGACCCAGAGTGCGTGCTAGTTAAAAATCCCATAACAGTCTCGGTAGCAGCAAAATGTTCATTTCCACATTCTGGCTATCCAACACTCACTCTTTCATATCTTGTTTTTCTCAAAAGGTTGGATCAACTGCTTGTGTGACTTGCTCATTAGTTTGAGGATAAAACTTATTGCTATTTTAGTGATATGCTATATTTTTAAGTGATGATTTATGAGAAGGGTTTAATGTAAGAACAGATAAATTACTACCAGAGAAAAACAAGAGTCCTTCCAAAGAAGGAGCTGGATGTCTGCTTGCATTTCAGTTAGGACATTAAGTCACTAAGTAACTAGCACCGTTATTGCTTTTTACCATTGCACAGAAGTCAGTTACCTGCCTGGGCAAGCAGCTGGGAACTGGGGGGGCCAGTAACAACGGGGAAAGGAGCGACAAGAGTGCGGCTATGTGCAAAGGGGGAGGTAGTGTTGCAGGGAAGAGCAGCTGAGTTCAGCTGAACTGCACCGCTCAGGGGGTGCAGACTGGGGGGACATGGGGGAAGAGACCATAACTGGAATGATGGGTGGGAGGGAAAAGAGGGAAGATGGTGGACAGGAACAGGTTGAAAGGATGGCAGAAGAGGTCTCTGCTGGGAACAGGCTAGGAGGAGCCTGTGGTCACTAAAGAACATGGTCTCCCAGAGCCTGGAAAGGGACCTGTAAATCCACAAATTCTCCTGTGGCCTGTCTATGTTGTGGTTTTTTTTCTGTTTTTTCTTTGTTAGTTTTTGTGGTTGTTGTTTTGTTTTGCTTTGCTTTGCTTTGTTTTGTTTTGTTTTTAAAGGAAACTAGAAGCACACACATACATTTGTAAACACACAAAAAAATCTAAAGTCACTGTAAAAGATGATCATGATTAAGTGCTCAGAATTTAGGAAATGCCTTTGGGGGTGTTTGTACAACGATCCGTAGGTGCACATGCAATATGATCACAGAGGGTTGGTAATTTTCCAGGATATAATTAACGAGATAGCGTCAGAAACTGCTGATCCTTCAAAACAAAAACGGTTTGTAGAGCCCTATCAGACTGAATGAAATTAAGTCAAAATGCAGTCAGAAAGGTTTCCTGCCCTTTTCACAGACAGGCTCATAGGAGCCTGGGATCAAACATCTGAAAAATCTGCGACCRGCCAGCTGTGCAGCTTGTCTCAGCACCTGCATGCCCAGGTCTTCTCATGTCTGTCATTTCCTCATTTCTTCATGCCAGACTCAGAGGTCCCAAGTCTCTTCTTCAGGGCACCTGAGCCCCCACCCACAAAAGCTTTAGTGTAAATGGGAGGGTGTAGCAGTATCTCTGCTACGTGAACAAAAGTCTGACAGCTCTGGCTCCCAGTGCTGAGGCTTCCAGGGGTCACCTTGGGATCTCTCTTGGGATCAATGTGTTTCCAAATGTCTTTAAAGCTTTAACATTAAATGCTTTTCTTGCCTCTTAGATTTTCTCATTCATTCAAATTCTGAAAATTCAAATATTTTAAAAAGGAGCAGTTAGTTTGTTATTTTAAAGTCTGACTCTTGACCAGCTCTAACTATGACAGTCTTAAATTACATTATTCTTCACTATTTTTTTCAGCCTTATTCAGTGCACAGGGTAGATGGTAGCTACTTAATGAAATAGTACTTGATATTTGTTTCATGTTTAGTCATTTAATTTATGACCCCTTGGGTATTTACTGCATACTACTGTGAAGAGAGAATTAGTATGCTCTAAGGGGCTTTTCATCACTGAATCTAAATGTTTCACAGATACTAAAGAGTGATTTTTTATTATGTAAACATTGAATAGTTGATACAAGCATGGCCATTTCCCATCTTTCACATGTTTGGCTTTCTAATCCTTTTTTAAGATATCTAGTGCATGTGCTTCAGAATCCAAGTGTAGAATAGACGTATTCTTCACGCTTTGCAAAATTTCATTAGAGAAGAAGGCTATTCAGCATAAAATACTAAATAGGTGATCAGACTACCTAAATTTATGGTAAGGTTTCTACTACATAAATATAGATCAAATAGTGCTAGAAATCTGAATATTTTCAAGCAAAGAGCAAACGCAAGTGCTAACTCGGCCTAGAACAAATATACATTGTACAAAAACGTCCCCCAATAGACATTACAAAAAAGGTTTTGGAATTTTCCTTTTCTCCTTTTTGTCCCCTTCACTGTACTGTAGAAAACAAACCGGTGTTAAGGTACAAGCGGGCCAGCCCATAACTCAAAAGCTGATATGGCTCTGATGAGATTGATTTACATCTCTGTATGTAGGTGCACTGTTAGGTACTGTATCTTAGAAGGTAGGTGATTGCCCTTGAARGACCTTTCTACAGAGCAATGCAACGGAAACCAGATACATAAAAAGACCTTTCTAACTAAAGGGCCTGGAAACAATGATCACTCACTAAAAGGTTTTTTTTTTATTTTTTAACTTTTTTCCCCCAGACTCTCAAAAGGGTTGGCAAAAGAATGCTTGTTTAAATTTCCATAGGGAAAAAATCACTCATACTAATATAAGAAGATACAGCATCATCCAAGCAAGACAAAATTAGGAATGAAAGTTCCTTTCATTCTTCCATTAGGCTTAAATTCCAAATTTAGGCTAGGTAAGTGGGAGAGTGAAGATATGAAATCACCGGAAAACAGTCTGGGATACTCAAGGTAGAATCAAGCCTGCTCTTCACTGGTGCTTTAATCAGCCTTTAAGAAACACACGTTCCTCTTTTGGCAACACAAATTACCAAAAATCCAAACTTTTGTCTCCAGTGGGATGGTGTTTAGCCATGTGTCTATAACACATGGGCAGACTGTGCCTATAGATTCCCAAGTTGTGGACCTAAACCTCAGTGTCTCATTTTCAGATATGATGAAATATGCTACTGTCATTGGCTCCGTATTTCAGCACTACTGAAGTTCAGCATCCCTCTGTCCAGTCATCAGTCTGTGTCTTCCAATTAATCTTTGTGTTATGTGGCAAGGTTGGTAAGAATATCTGCCCATAAGCATCCCGCCATTCTCCTCTTGCAGCTACTAGTTAGTCCCTGTACCTGTTCTCCAGTATGCTTCTTTTCTTGCTTCTATTTTTTTGGTGCTTTCTAGATTATGGCTGCAACCTTTAGACAAAACATGAAATACCTCAGCATGGTATTCTCGTTTGTTAGCAGTTTTTAGAATATTACAATGAGTTCTTTTCTTAATACAGCCTTGCATATGTGTACATATACTTACTGCAGCATACAAATGAGTTAACTCAAAGCATCTTCCCTGAGTGTTTGAAGTCAAAACCCATCTTTATGTATGGTTAGTTAACATTTTTCTCCTCTGTACATTTTTTGCATTTGTCTTCACTGAGATTCTTTTGTTATTGTTTTCCATTTTCTTAGCTGTGTTAAATCCTTCTGATACTCTTCATTTTCCCAGTTAGATTTGCCTAGTTAGACTCAATTAGCCTAAATAATTTTGCATTCTCTGTATCTCTTCCACCTCTTTATTCACCTGCTCTTCCAGGTCAGCAGTAAACATTCACCATCATGATTCCTCCAAGAAGCACGGGGCATCTGCATTTTAACCTACTTCTCTTGCTTTCTCCTGACCTGTCATTGATCTTTTTGTGTCACCTAGCATCTGCAGCATCTTTCCTGCTACCTCCCAAGCAGCATGCTCATTAAACTACGTAGGCTACTGAACATGCAATGTGCTTTGCAGTGTATAACCACAGAGACCATGACATTCAGATTTGGTAGCAGCAGATCTCCAAGGCCCATATGTTTCTGAATTTAAGAGAGGATAAGGTAGGGACAAACAGACTGCAAGAAGAAGAGGTATTACACAGCCCTCTGCAAAAGCAAATAAACAAACACACACAACCTCCCCCCACCCCATCCCCAGTTCCTGAGTGACATGTAAAAAGATTTAATGGTTCTCCTTAAGCCAAGCAGCTTCCAAGACTGTCAGGAGCTCATTAAAATCAGGGAACTGTGGCAGTGAGAAGTGATAAAGGTGAGCACAACAAGGTGTAAGAGCCTGGAGAAATGAGCTCACAGGTGGGTGAAGTATGGACTATTAATAGGCCTCTGAGAGCAGGAGATGTCACCTTTGAAATAAACTCTTGTAGAAAAAAAGGAGAGGCAGGGTTGGTATAAATACATATATAACATTTGACTTAAAAGAATATTTTGTCAGCTCTAGATTTCAATCTCTGCTTCAGGCGCCTAGCGTTTCTTTAGAAATTTTTTTGTCATTAGAAGGTTTGTTTTAAAATTCTGAATTTTTTTCTTACAAAACATTTGCACTTTCAATTAAGAAGGGAATTTAAATTGCTGACAATTAGCTTAATTGAAGTGAAAACCTGAGAAGATCCTATGAGGTGAGAATTTCCTTGGTGAGCCTTGTGAAACACAGCTGGGTTTAAAAGAAAGGATTAGAAACAAGTGTTCAAAACATCCAGGAAATGTGACTGTCAAGGGAACTTCTGTAGCCCAGCAGGACAAAGTTCTGACCAGGCTACAGCTTTACAGTTTTACAGTGCTGCAAATCTTTGAAACCCGTTCAAAGTAGCCGCAGAGCACATTAGGCTTATCAAAACTAAAGGAGAGGTCTTTGTTAGAAGGAAGCAGTGAGTCTGTCCTGGGAAGGCTGAAAGGGGACTCGTACCTGTGATGGGAAGAATAGTGCTGAAAAATGCCAGATCTCTAAGTTTTGCAGACCTAAATATCATGGTTTTTTTATTTTTCCATTCATATTCTCCCTTAAAGGGAGGTGACATTACAAAAAACAGATTAAGCAGCTGAATAGGCAAAGAAATTTTCAAAAGGATTTCAGCTCAGGTGATCAATAAGGAAATGAAACCAGAGAATGGTTTGGGGTGAAAAGGAGTCAATATGGGCTTGGGTGGCACAAGAAGGTGCTTGTCACATATGCACTTATTGAACTGCAAAAACTGTGGGCTTCCTCATTGCAGGTCTACAGCCAGCCATTGCAGAAGTGATTAAAAAAACCCAGAAAATCAGGTGTCTAAGAGCAGTCTATAAGCAAAAGCTGCATCATGAGCTCTATGAGGAAGCAATGCCCTCATGTTGCTGACATGTGATGACAGCTGTACTGGGATGATAAAACCAGCTGGATTCAAAAATCCACCCACAAAGTATGGGCAGCAGAGACTGACCAGCCATGAGGAGGCAACTAATTGTTTTCTTTTTCTCAGCATATTAAGTCTTTTCTCCATTATTTGGGCTATAGAATAAGGCTTTTGCTGAATTGAAATTCAGCTTTTCTTTAGGGATTTTCTAGTGAATTAATAGAGCATGCATCTTTTCTTTGTGTTTTCTCAGGTTGTTTCAGCCTTAGACTGACTTACAGGAGAAGTACTCTTCCTCGCTTCAGAGGAAAAACAAAGCAATTGTGAATTGTTGGCTTGATTTTTCCTCTAAAAGCAGTTGAGAATGCTGTTCCAGCCAGGCTCATCAAGAACTTGGATAGCAAAATACAAGTAGATTTTCTGCAGCTAACCTTTGGCAGAAAATAAAATGAATGTTGGGGGCCAACACTTAAAAGGTGAACTGGGCTGTCACTTAAGAATGCAGCAATTTCTCCTCACCTTTGTTGGTTCATCTACCAAGAGGTAAAACCTTACTGAAATGTAAGAGTCAGGACTCTACTTTGGCTGATGTGGTGTTGCAGATGGATTTGGCACATACAGCTACTACTACTGTAGTTTTACAATCCAAAATAAAATCTCTTTGGAGATGAAGGTTTAGAAATAAATGTTTCAACTAATTAAGCCTAATTGTGTCAGCCTGAGGTGGCTGATTAGTATAATATGCACAATTGTAAGCAGAAGACTGTACAGGATCTCCAAAGGTTCAGAATAATTGAGTATGAAGTATGAATGAGAGCACTTTCAGGCAGGGGAGAGAATGCAAGTTAGTGTAATAAGAAGCTGAGGCAAGGCGAACCAAATTCATTACTTCCATAAGAGCTGGAGGCATGGTGGGTCTACATAGTCCCTGTATGTCCTGGTTCTGAGATACGAAGAAGTCTTTTTGGTGTGGAACTGGAGTTACCCAACATTGTCAAGTATACGTTTAACAGGGAAGCAGTACCTGGCAGATGATGAGAGTGACAAGGACCACAACTTCTCCTGCTTATAGTGTATGTTAATCACTTTGCTGTTGGAGTAATTAGGAAACAGTGTTATACAACTGGATTAGATTTGCTGAGATTGATGAGGTTTCTCTTTCTGCTCCCCATGGTGCAGCTTGTGCCTCAACAGGGTATCAGATGCAGGGCACCAAAGTGGCTGTGGTACAGAATAAGGCCAATGTTTCACAGAGTTGCTAATTTATATTCTGGCTTTGAACAAACTTAAGAATATGCTCGCTAAAGGTAGATGTGTCAGATTTCAGTATTATTCCTGTAGCTGACAAAATATTCTATGTTTGAAAAAAGGGAGGTCATTTCTCCAGAACAGAGAAGGAATGAAAAAAACCCCAACCCATGATCATCTCCGACTCTGAAGTATGATGTCATTCACGCTGATTAATACAAGCATTGTAGTTCACTGCACAGAGGTTTGACATCCAGGCAAGCTGCCTTCTTGCTTTGTTGTTGGTTATACTATTTTGTTTTGTTTATTTTAACTTGATACCGATGCTAATAGACAGATGGTCAAATGACAATGCTAACAAGCCATTGCTCTGAAAAGTCAGTGAGAATTAGTTACGGAAGTTTTCTTTGGTTTGAATATACAAATACGGACTATGCTGCTTGATATGTCTGGTGCAAGTGTCGTGTATCTGCATGAATAATTATATTTTGGAGTGATCTTCTCTGAATATAAACATACAGGTGAACTCTTTACAAAGTCTTTTTGTTTTCTACAGAGATATAGTACAAAAAGCTCTGAGAACTGCCTCTCTAGAAAAATCCTGATATACAAAGACACTTGTTTTTATCTCTGCATGAGTCTATATAAATTTTTCAGACTTTTCTAAAGGCTCTTGTGTCTGACCGTTATGTCATTTTTTGTCCTCTACTAAAAACGCTGCATCACCTCTACTTCTCTTTCTCTGTCTTGTGGGCTCTGAAGACATGATAGCTTTCAGAAAAGAAGCAATACTAATGGAAGGCAATTTGGGGGACTATAATCTCCATCTGTATCTATTCCAATAACCTTCATGTGTGCTACAGCATGACCTAAAATTAATGTCACCTGTAACATATTTCGAAATGTTAGACTGGGAGAATTTTTGTGTGTAGGGCACAGTATGATCAATCTGGACCACCTCCAAAAGAACTGGTATTTCTTGGTGTGAGGAGTTCTCTATTTCAGAGACAAAATGGACTAGCTAAACTTGCACAGGTTTGGCTCATTCCATGAAAAATGTGAGTGGACAATAGATAGCAACTATGCTATATTTCCTGAAAAGGTTTCATGTACCATCTTCTACCTATGAAAAATTTTGTAAATGGTTTACTTTTCAGCTCAATTCTAGGAATGAAAGACTGTCAAGAAAACCCATGAAAAATGATAAATTCCAAAAAAAAAAAAAAAAAAAATCAGAGGGATATTTGTTGCCAATGTATATGAAATATCACCTCAATTCAGCAATTGCTAACCTTTCTCAATATCAGAGAAATAAGAAAAGATGTCATGAACGCTGCTTCAGATCTTAACAAGCAAAATTTCATACCTTACCACATCTTACCCTACCACTGCGGTTTAAAGACAGTGAAGGGAGTAGGAAGTAAGAAAGAATTATTTAAACTTTGGTCCTTTTAGTTTTCCATTTATTATTTTTTTCTAACAAGATCTGAGGAAAAAAAGTATTGAAGAGGATGAAGTGCTTCTTTTGGCCACCTAAATTTTTAATGAAATCTACTTATAAAAGGTTATACCAACATCTTGAAGCATCACCTATTGCTATGTAACTGACACAGACTTCAACAACTGGAACTTGAAATAAGGTCACCCACACTTCCACTCCAATATTTTTCTTGTAGTATTTCACATCTCACACTGGGATTGTAATACATATGCTGAGCATGAGTCCATAATATCATGGACTTGATATTAATGTGTCGAGGTCCTGCTTCAAAGAATAATATATCACTTAAATGCCTACATGTCCAATTCCTTTATTTATTAGTTCTGTTAACTGCAGTGTAGAAGTAATGTATATTTTACTTACATCCTTTCACCACTGAGCATCTGATGACTGTGCATACTCACATACATAATGTTAGTCACTCAGTGGCAGTATACATACTACAGTGTAACAGAAAACATTCAGGTAAAACTTTCCAATTGTCTTTATACAAGGTTTATACGGTCAGGTTGGCTTCTGCTACAAGAAAAATAATTCAGGTAATGGTCAGTTCCTTCTGAACAAATCATTAGAAGACATTTCACAGAGACAGGGTGCTAGGGCTTGAGTATTTTGGTAGAAGAGAATGGATTTGACATCAACGGACCAGGATGTGTGCAGTTGTATTGGGCTTACGTGGCAAGGTTTTGGTAGCAGGTAGGCTGCAGGCATGGCTTTTGTGAGAAGATGCCAGAAGCTTCCCCCATGTCAGACAGAGCCCGTTCTAGCCGGCTCCAAGACGAACCCACCACTGGCCAAGGCTGAGCCCACCAGCAACGTTTGTAGTGCCTCTGTGATAATGTATTTAAGAAAGGATAAAAAATACTGCACAACAGCAGCTGGGAGAGAGGAGTGAGAATATGTCAGAGAAACAACTCTGCAGACAACAAGGTCAGTGAAGAAGGAGGGGGAGGAGGTGCTCCAGGCGCTGGAGCAGAGATTCCCCTGCAGCCCGTGGTGAAGACCATGGTGAGGCAGGTTGTCCCCCTGCAGCCCATGGAGGTTCATGGTGGAGCAGATATCCACCTGCAGCCTGTGGAGGACCCCATGCTGGAGCAGGTGGATGAGCCCTGAAGGAAGGTGCAGCRGGGGAGAGAGCCTGCACTGGAGCAGGCTCTTGCCAGGACCTGTGGCCCATGGAGAGGAGCGCATGCTGGAGCAGGTTTGCTGGCAGGGACTGTGACCCCATGGGAGACCCACACTGGAGCAGTCTGTTCCTGAAGGACTGTACCTGTGGAAAGGACCCATGCTGTAGCAGTTCTTCAAGAACTACAGCCATGGGAAGGACCCACGCTGAAGAAGGTCATGAAGGACTGTATCCCGTGGGAAGGAGGAGGGGAAGTATGTGAGGAGGAAGGAGCAGCAGAGACAAAGTATTATGAACTGACTACAACCCCCATTCCCTGTCTCCCTGCACTGCTCAGGGGGGAAGGAGGTAGAAGAGTTGGGAGTGAAGTTGAGCCTGGGAAGAAGGGAGCGATGGGGGGAGGGTGTTTTTAGATTTGTTCTTATTTCTCATTATCCTACTTTGATTAATTGGCAATAAATTACATTAATTTCCCTGAGTTGAGTCTGTTTTGCCTGTGATGGTAATTGGTGAGTGACGTCCCTGTCCTTATCTTGACCCACAGGCTTTTTGTTGTGTTTTCCTCCCCCTGTCCTGTTGAGAAGGGGAAGTGATAGAGCGGCTTGGTGGGCACCTGGGGCCAGCCAAGGTCAACCCACCACAGCATTAGGCGTTTTATAACCCAGAACACTGTCTCTGGTGTACTTAGTGGTGGGAGTAGCTCTACCCTCTGGACAAAACCTAGCACCATGGCGGCTGGAAATGTCTGGGTTGGTACAGAATGCACTGTACTGTCTCACTCTCTGATGAAGAGTTTGCTAGACATATTTTTACTGTTATAAAGTAAGTGGAATTTAGAACATATTACCCAGTTATACTTCAGTGAAACTATCATCTGCTTCATTGCCTCCTGCATGAATATATTTTCCCTGTGGTAGTTTCCAGAGACCTGATTCTGACTAAGAGGCTGTTGTATTACATTGTGTTATGTAGGGTGACATTTCTTACAGAGAGGAGGTGACATTTAAAGATCCCAGTCCTGCAGAAATTTACACTTGTGCTTGTTTTTTAGACCACTTAAGTGAGACTAACTTCATAAAGTTAAAAAGGTGGAGAAGTCCCTGAGGACCAGAGTGTACTTCAGTAATTATTGAATAAAAGTTCAAAAGGCACAACAGACAGTAACCTAGAGTAACAGATTGCCAATAGTGGTAAAGTAATTATGGTGTGCCTGACTAATCCAAAAGTTTTAGAAACCCGTGCTTCCAGCAACTGCTACTACTGAGAGAGAGCTCGAGTGGTGGGGTGGTAAGCAGTGTTCTGACTATAGCATGGCAGTACTTGAGAATCACTGATTGATGCAAGAAATTCTAATGATGCAGAAGTCCAAAATTATCAAAATTGGCTGATGCTGCTGAGACCTTGGGAATGATACGGGTTTTCACAGGAAGACACCAACAAGCCCTTTTCTGCACCATCATTTTCTAATGGATTTTCCATAATTAGAATAAAGCTGCTACAGAAAAGTTTTTAAGGCTGTTTCAAAATACTTGGTATATACTGTTTATCCTACACCTTTGTCAGGCTCCCTTATCATTTTAATCGGTCACACCAGACACGAGAAGGAGAGAGAAACTTTATCTACTAATACATTTTGACAATCTAAACCGTGTCATTTTTCTTCATATATGTAAGTGCCAACATCTCATATCTGTTACCTTAGGATCTACTGAGCCTGGAAAGCAGAAGGATTTTCAGATTTGCAAAGGTTTGGTACATCTGGATTAGTCCCGATAGTTCATGAGATACTGGATGTGAAGTCTGTCATCCATCCAAGTGTTTCCTATTGCCTATGTTGCAATGTCTGTTAGTAATCTATAATTAAAGGAGTTATTGAGAGGACTTGGATAGTAGTTCCAAAAACAGAGAGTGGCTGGAAAAGTGCCATCACAGTGCTTCTGTCCCCTCTGTCCTGGATTAAGAGACTGAAGCAAATGATTGAGTCTTCATTTCTTCCTGAGGTGAGTGTCTTCTGAACTGTAAAATTGATGCAGCTACCAGCTCAATATGTTAAACCAGACATGCTCTGGTGTGATGTATGCCTGAGGCTAACCCATCTTCCAGCCAATCTCAGGTTTAGGGAACACAAATGTGACTGTAAGTCAGCTTCTTCCCATTGTTTAGATGGAGGTGAGGGTCTAGCTCTAAATGTATAGTGGTCATGTCAGGAAGTTACACCATTTGTCTATGACCTGAATATAATGGAGATGGTGACACCCATTCTAGATCTAGAGGATATCGCAGCCAGATATGGCAGAGAGGCCACATGGCCATGTCAAAGCTGTTGGAGGTCCACTTCATCTGTTTGAAACACTTTAGTTCTTCCAATGAATGTGTTGAAACAACACTTTACAGAACTGTCATTGACAAATGTGTGGACAGTAGGTATTTCGAAAAGCATGCAGCAGCTGAATATAGTTCCAGAATCAATAACTATTCCTTAACAGGTATTTTTACAGCCAGTTCCAGGACGTCTACTGTTGAGCAGGTAAACGACAATCAGGTAAAAATGCAATTCTCTTTCATTTGATAGAAAGCCCTACATTATGTATACCTTAAACCAATGCCCCCTTGGGCTGCTCAGGGTGAAATCATAAACACTATTTAGAAGATAAGAGGGAACTTCGTAACCAAGGAATATTTTGGTCTGTCTGATCATGCAGATGGAGGTTCGGATTTATTACAAAATCAGTGTGGGGCAGTTGACAGATGTATGAGGCGTTCACATGCCATTTCCATGGATTTAGTGTGTGCATGAAAGCTAACTTACCTGATTCATGTAGAACAATACCTGAGACTTCTGCGAGAAAAAACATCCAAGTGGTGCTCTATTAATAGTATTACTGTTAATCTACTGTAACTCTAGCGGCAAGTATGTGCATCAAAAATGTTACTGGATGTTTGTCTATGTAAATGCAATTAATGCAAGATCAGCTTAAATTATTTGGGGGAAGACTGATAACATTCAGACTGCAGCTAAACGTGTACCAGTTGGAGAGGGTTTGAACAGCATAGAGAATGGGATGCTGTCTATGTTGTTGAAATACAGGAAGTGAAAGCTTTAGTAGGTTGGTTTGGATTTCATATGTACTCTTAACAAGACTTTACAGCAGTGACAGGGATGTCAAGAAGGATGTATGGAAGAAGACAATAAAAAACTTGAAACTGGATGGTGAAGGCAAATACATTTACAGCCCTCTCCTTCTCATCTGCTTTAGGAATTAAGGGAGTTTCACTAAGAGATGTTTACTAGCTTTGAAATCAGTATTCCACTTAACTATAATGTCATAGTGTTCCTGTTTTATGTTACTCACATCCGTTATTTGGTCTTTAGTTTTGCATATATTGAATAGAGAACTGGATCGGAACATCTGAGTCATTGAGTTCCCAGCAATTGCAGATAATTGCATGAGAACTGTAGTCCAGAATAGTTTCAGAAACATTCATTCCAATGTCACAGACTTGTCTCCACATGTTGTAAGACATACCTAGAAAACTATGTTAAAATTAAGAAGCATTTCTGGGATGTTAGGGTCACTACAACTATGACAAGTAGAAAAGTGAGCGTGTGCTACTGCATTACTGAAAAATGGGAACTGAGGGAGGTGAGAGGAGTCTGCAAGGATTCTGCATGCAATCCAAATGTGTTTGTGAGAGGAAAAAAACAATTTATTGTATATCAGTATTCATTATATTAAATAAATCTTTGTGAAACTGTCCTCCAGGAACTTTTCCTCAAAGAGTCAGCAAGCTTTCATTTTTTGGAAATGCTCTTTAATGTTTGTTATGCAATGCTTTTGTARAAAGATTTATTGGAAAGAGAAATCTAAGGGAGTAACAGCCAAGCTTATTCTCTGTCATGCTTCCTGGAGTCAACTATTGGCCCCTCAGTATCCAATATTTGTGTTAATTGGTGAGATTCTGGAAGAAATAATTACTAATTAGCTATCTTTTTCATTCTAGGATGTGTATCAGGATATAAAGAAAACATATTTCTTTCACTGTACTCTGATTTCATCTTCATCTGTGCATGCTGACATTTTCATCTCCCAAATCCCCTGAAAATTCTTGATATACAAAAAAGGTGACCGTACAAGTAAGACACTTTTACATGGCATTAAAAATTACTTGGTACTTTATTGTAGTCACATCTACTCTTCGTTGCTGTGAACTTACATATTGACAGGAAAGAAGGCTTCCCTTATGCAGCAGATGATACAATACCAGCTGAAATCATGGGGAAGAGCTTGTGAAATTCGTGTTGGAATAACTTCTTATCAAGAGCAGAATAAGAAGGATTTTCTTGGGTTGGGTAAGCATTCCTTCTGACCCAGTGATTATTCGCTATGACTCTTCTCTGAGCAAAGGACTAAAATTTGTTTGAAAAAAATGTGTTAAGCCTCAAATAGAAGTGGATCCAAACATCACAATTCTGAAATATATCAAAGGAAATACCACTGACACATCACTTCCCAACCTGGATGGATCAGAAATTATCTAGATATGAATCTGTACATACTAAATATTGGAAGTCATTGTTTAAGTCAGCATGGTTTAAAGACAGATATCTAAAAAGCGCTAGTGTGGACACTGTTCCCAGTAAACATCCAGTGAATAAGTTTTGGTAAGGATGGTCTGCCTTGTGACTTACCAATGAGACATGGCACTTTTATATGTCTCTTATTTTCAGAACTTGCAAAGAACCAACGCTTTAATTTATTCTGTGCTACAATAAACCTCATCTATGCATGGCACTTGCAATTCTTTCTGAAGCCTTTGCTGAGCTCTTATATGTGCTGCTTTTTACAGCTCCGTTAGGCCTTCTGAAGACACGTAATATAGGATGAACTATAGTAGTAGCATGAGTTAGCTGTAGTGATGTATTTGAAGAAAAGATTTGTTGACAACCAGAACAAATGGCCACATCAGTCTTGGCATTTTATATCAGCTCAACAGCATTTAGTTCCAAAGCCTTAGAAATTGGGCAAGGGCAATTGGTTGTCATGACCACCGTCTCGGGCAATGTTGGTTGTTCCCTGCCAGATATTGGTAAAGCAGCAGGAGACCATCTYATTATCAGTAATTTTAATAGCTTTCCACATCTTAGCACACCTTATGCAGTGTTGTAGAGACTGGGGATTGTGTGTTGAGCTCAATCCTGCTCTTGTCAAAGCCTGCRTAGGAAATGAGGGTGGTTTTGGAGATTGACACGCAAAGATTAAATGGAACGTGCAGAAATACACCTAAAGTATCACATCAGGGAAAGGAGGAGGGAAGGACAGGAAAGGAGGAAACAATGATTTAGCTTCCCAACTAATTGTAGTTAGTGGGCACAACAGCAGGAGTTTGGCTTTAGACATGAATGAGTGGCTTATTGACATCTGAATGGTTTATTTTTGCTGCTTCTAGACTTGTACAGAGAAAGAAGGGACAAGAGCGGGGCAGGAAAAAAATCCCAAAGGAATTACTTGTTAAGGGGAGGGAGATTTCATAGGTAACCAAGGAGAGGGGGACAGGCAGAGGGAGAGGGGGAGGGAGAGGGAGGGAGGGGGGAGTTCATTTGGTGCATCAGCTCATCAGCTGTTTGAACCAATGCAGGAAGAGAGGTTTGGAGACTGATGACTAGAGGCAAAGATCTTGAATTAATTCTGTGCCCTTCCTACCCATAAATGTAAACAACTTCCTTTCAGAAAGTGACATTTGTAAGCAGATTCTTCTTCTTTGCTTATTGTTAAATAAGCCACTGGTATATTCTGAGATACCATGGTGATGTGACTTGCAATTGCCACAGAAGATCATCTCCTTTGCTTTGTCTGAAGGGTATTTTGAATGTAGAATTCTATTATTATTGTTTGTCTTATTATATTTGTAATGATGCTTGCATTTTGGAAACTTTCCTGGGATCTCTCTCCTATCCCTGTTGCTGTGCCTTTTTTTGTTTGATGGACTGTTCATTTTACCTATCTTTCCTCCATGATACTGTTAAAGAAGAGGTAATCTTTAAAGTCAGGTGGATGCCTCAGGGCTAATTATTTGGGAGAAGTCCCCCTCTTAGTGGTGTTAATAAGAATGGTTAGAAGCTGTTTTTGTCTGAATTATTCTTACTTGAAAAATGTTGTAAGTACAGTAGATTTTACAGCCTTATCCTTATGCTTAGGATGGTAACACACCTTTGCCATTTCTCCAGATGAAATTCCTAACCTCTGAGTTGCAGTCATTCTCCTTGCTTGCTCTTCTAGCTGCAGTGGTTTTACATTCCTGGCTGACGGTAGCCCAGTTTCAACAGAAAAGAGGTCATGTCCTACATGGGTTTGAATCCCTTCAGGCAAGGGGTTCACCTACTCATGAGGTGAGTGCTCCAGCCAGTCAGCTCTTATGGGAAAGATGAGCAGTACTAGTACTTTCTACAACTTCTGTCTTGTAAAAATAAAGGTACCAAATCATTAGCTGTCTTGACGTTCTGCACCATACGCACCCATACCTTAAGGATTCAGTGGGCTGTTGGGGACCTGAGCTCTAGGTACAGCAACTTTTTAACCCTGTGCTTGGTGTTACCTGCTGGCTAACAGTTCAGAGGTGTCTCATTTTCTACACTGGCTGAAAGGGAGCTTATTTATCCAGCTGACAAGAGATCAGTTCAGAACTCCCAACTTATTTTTAGCTGCTGCATTATTTAAATCAGGCACAGTTGGTCTCCTATATCTGGCTCTACAAGCTGTTTGGAGAAGATGGATGTTTGGGAAAGAAGTTGTGTGAGAAGTTCAAGGGTTTTGGTGTTAAATGGAAGAATGTCCAGAGACAAAACAGCGTACAGATGCAGGAACTTGTAATATGAAAGAAAAAAAAGGAAATTAAGTCACTCCCACTAAAAAGCTTGTTTGTAGGTACCCTGGTTAATCATAGACCATCAAAGGTTCCATTCTGCACTCACTAACCAGGCCCAGGCCCCAATTCATGCTTCTGAAAGGACTGACTGAGCACCTAATATCTTGCTTCCTACTGTTTTTGCATGTTTTTAGATATGTTCTTTCATGAGAAGTCTCGTAAGAATGGGAATTTCTCTTAAAGCTTGAGATCTCTCTTCTTTCTCATGCTCGTCAGTCATAGCCTTCTGTTGATGGATGCAGTTCATATTTCTGCCTTTACATTTTATCATGTGTATAAAGTATTAAAAAGGAACTAATGGGAAAGAGGGAATCTTTAAATTTCATTTTAATGAAACCTACTGGTTTTCCATCTCTTCCCACTGCCAATGGTATTTATGCCCTCTTATAACCTTGTTTACCTCTTCTGCTGACAAGTGTTCTCTGCTTTGCCAATCAGCTTCTTTTTAAATGTCTGCTTTTTCAGTTCTAATGGAAAGTCAGCCTGTTATGTGGAGATCATTAAATCTGTTCTTTCTTATGTTTCTTCTTTTTTTCCCCCTATTTCTTTGACATGAAGAGAACTTTGCAGAAGGCTCTGGCAAAAGTGTCAAAACTTCAACCAATTTATTTACTAGTTTATAAAAATTCAAATATACATTATATACAGTAGCTTAAAATGATCTTAATGATAAAGAAAATACACACAGACACSTCCGCCTCCCAACTTTCTTTCAAGACTCTGTAGTCTGTGGACTTGATGGTTGCCAAGGTGAATGTTTGCCACCTTCTATGTAGTGTTTTTCCCCTCTTTGATTTTATACAGTTTTTGCAGCTGTTAAATTTCTGTATCTTCTTTATCACAGGCATCTTGGGAATGCATATAGCACATTGCTGACTTTCTGCCTGCTCATAAAAATTCTGATCTACATGATTTTTTTTTTTCTGCACTAATGGTAATTTCTTCAGTGACTGTTAATATGACGTCCTGTAACAAGTCACCTTTGAGAACAGCTACATTAATCCAAAATTATGTCTTTGTTTACTTCTTAAATTGTCTTTTTTTGCTTCCTTAACTAAAGTCTATTTCTAGAACTCCGGACTCTTTAATAAAATTACATGTACAGGGGAAGGCAAACTTAATTATCTTAACATGGACTGTTGTGGGCTCAACTTTGAGGGCTCTGGCATCTCAGCTTGTGTTTACTCCAGCATAAACTGAGAGCACAAGCTGTCATTCAAGACTACAGTCCAACAGCCCAGGCAGTTTAATAGCTCTACTGACTGTTCATGTTATTTGAGACACATTTAAAACCCGATCTTGCATGCACCAGGGATTCGATAGGAAACTTTAATGAAACTCGAGTACCCAGAGATGTAGAGGTAAACWTATATAGAAGGATATGCAGGATTAAAGTGATGCAAGTGTGCAAGGGACATTTTTGAGTGTATATTAAATTCTGATTTGCTTGCTTTTCTTGTTTGCTCTTTTCCCCATGATTTATTTAAAAAGTTGTCACTATAATATACACATGTGCAAACTGAAAGTTCTCCAGGAAAGTGTAGTTTTGCTGAAATTGGAGTTTTCTAAAATCAAAATCTTACATTTTACTGTTTTTATCAATAGCCTTTATATATCATGGGAAACTTAATCAGCAGGCTGGGTTGATTGAAATGTGGTTGTTTGTCATATTAAACCTAAATGATTCCTTTTGGGACAGGTGTCTGCCTCATGAGTGTTTGGCTCTGTTTTTTGAAATATGTTTTCCTGAGTTATTTGATTGAGACACAGATTTGAAATTTACTTTATCACATCTAAGTTAAGTAGTCCTAACTCTGGAGCTCTTGGCTGCTCCAAGCCAAGGGAAGGATTGTGTGTCCCTTCTCTCCACTTTGACCTTCATTTCTGTCCTTGTTGAAGACAGAACATATGTTACCACAGAGAGTTCAGGTTTTGATGAACTGCCATTTTCCATTTGTCAGGAGTTTTCTGACAAGCACCACATGATATGCCTTTCTCATGTGCCTGAACTCTTCGTGCAATTCACTGGTGGCTACTACACAAGGAATGCAACATGAAGTAGAGTTAAGTCTTAGATTTTTTCCAGGGAACATTAGCATTCAGTTTCAGCCTGACTATGCTAGCTTTTGCTTTTAAGTCATCAACACATATAAAAGCCTTCCCATTGAAATTAAGTGTTTGTAGGCTCAGGCAATATTTATTCACCACAAGCCTTTATTCCTTCTCTCTCTCTCTTCCAGTAATGATATGAATATAAATGAATGCAGTGCCTCCTGATGACTTCACAATAGAACTCTATTTTATTTTTCTGTTTATGTTGTCCTAAAAAAAAGTTGTGATTTTTTTTTTTTTTTTTTTTTTTTTTTATTTAGTCACATAAATCTTGTGCCATCAGACTTATCTAAATCCATTTGAAGACTTGCTTTATTTTTTTTCTTCATTTTTTTCATTCTAGAAACAAATGCATACAGTGAAGAGGGAATTCATTAACAACTTAGGGTTTTTTTTGTTGAGTGTCGTGGTTTAACCCCAGCCAGCAACTAAGCACCACACAGCCGCTCGCTCACTCCCCCCACGGTGGGATGGGGGAGAGAATCKGAAGGGTGAAAGTGACAAAACTCATGRRTTGAGATAAAGACAGTTTAATAGGGAAAGCAAAAGCCGCGCACGCAAGCAAAGCAAAACAAGGAATTCATTCACTCCTTCCCATCAGCAGGCAGGTGTTAGGCCATCGCTAGGAAAGCAGGGCTCCATCACGCGTAACGGTGACTTGGGAAGACAAACGCCATCACTCCAAATGTCCCCCCCTTCCTTCTTCTTCCCCCAGCTTTATATACTGAGCATGACGCCACATGGTATGGAATACCCCATTGGCCAGTTGGGCTAGCTGTCCTGACTATGCTCCCTCCCAGCTTCTTGTGCACCTGGCAGARCATGGGAAGCTGAAAAGTCCTTGACTAGTAGGCTACTTAGCAACAACTAAAAACATCAGTGT
>JAYKAV010003298.1:28358-136655 GCA_035582835.1 Phoebastria nigripes | reverse complement strand
TAGCTGTCCTGACTATGCTCCCTCCCAGCTTCTTGTGCACCTGGCAGAGCATGGGAAGCTGAAAAGTCCTTGACTAGTAGGCTACTTAGCAACAACTAAAAACATCAGTGTGTTATCAACATTCTTCTCACACTAAATCCAAAACATAGCACTATACCAACTACTAGGAAAAAAAAAAATTAACTCTGTCCCAGCTGAAACCAGGACATTGAGGAATTTGTCCCATACTTATTTTTTGACTATAAGAAACAGTCAGGTACTGGGACAGTGCAGAGCAAGTTTATCAAGACAGCATAAGCAGTAATGAAGCTTTAACTTGATTCTTGTTCTTATTGTGCTTGTACATCTGCAGTGTGCCTGCTGAACACAGCACCTTCAAGCAAGCTTATACCTATACCTATAAAGCAAGGGTACGTAATAGTGATTTGAGATGGTCTTACAATATTTTGAACCCCACACCCCTTACCCCAAAGTTTCCAAGAAAAAAAAGGATGCAATGGAGAGCAGCAGAACTTTTACATGCTACAAATCACCCCTATATATCTGAGACGTTCTGATTACCGAGATCTTTTTCTTCCACAATCTTTTAGCCTACAGAAGATTAAACAACAGAGGATTATTTCTCTCTTCTTCACCTAAAGGCCTCTTAGACTTCCTTTTTCATTGCTCTCTGAAGCAGAAGGGAAATTTTTTTTTTTCTTTCTTTTTTTTTTTCTTTTCTCTTGAAATGTTTTTCCTGTTCTTCTGAATTTTGATTTCTGGGGATAAATGATAAATGAAGAAATCACTGCTAAGTTCTTCAGAAATAGATTAAGGTGCATGTAAAGGACTTTTAAAAGTCAGGTTCCTCTCTATATAAATAGTGCTACACCTCCTAAAAGCCTGTCTCTTCAAATTAGAGAAGGCTGAACACAGTTGCTTAGGAGCTATTATAAAATGTAAAGGTACAATTTATGTTGGGAAAAGTGACTGTGCTGATCTGGGATAAAGAGAGGCCCGGGTGGCTGAGCAGGTGAGTGACCTAGTGCCACGATAGACGACATCATTGAATTCTTTGTGCCTTACATTAAGCAAGACTCATTGCTAATAGAAAATAATTGCAGCAACCAGGAGAGAGATCATTTCAAACTATGCAAGAAGAGAGCAAAGGGAGGAGCTGGAATGGAAAGTTCACTGAACTGATTGACTACAGTCAATCTTTTGCAGTCATCCCTTTTCAAAGAATGTGTCTTCATGAATGCAGGAACCGTGACCCCCGTGGTGGGAGGCTCACAGAATCCAGTGCCAACGATTCCCACTCCTGAACAGGAATCTCAAAACATCCCCGTGGTTACCAGACATGGCTTGAGAAACAGCACAAGATAAACAGGCAAGTCTGTGTATGCTGCCATCAGTGCTTACAGGCATAAATTAAAATTTCAGTGTGAGTTACTGATAGGCTTTTTTCCCTTTTTTAATTGGGAATGTGTTTGGCATTTTTCCGAGTCTGAAGATGATAAGATTTGTCCTTCTCCCTTTCATTATTTAATTAGTAACGTGCTCATGCCAGTCTGTTTCTCAGACTCCTACATAGCACTGAAGTATTTGAGGTACAGCTCTGGAAGGAAGTTGTATGCTTGTTTTTCAAATGTTCCACTGCAAGTAAAGACTTTAGTCCAATGGGAGTCTGACCTTCCAATGTAAAAGGTGAATTTATTGTGCTTAATTGGGGGTGACATTTGCTTAATCCTCTGAAAATCCTTATGATTTCAATGCCCAAGAGAGACCAAATAAAGGAGAAAAAATATTTCTGAAAGTGTCATTTGTACTTCCATCATTAGCCTGGCCTGTAGTTGCTTTTCTGAGCTGGATAGTTAGTGTAATTCATTAGAGCTACTCTAAATGTTGTTTGCTAAGAAACTTGTCTCGGTGGAGCAGTTCTCCCCCAAACAAGAAATGAATTGTTAGGAGCAGGAATGAACTGAACAAGGAGGGAGACAGCCTAAGGGAACTCAATCTTCTCCCCCATTTACACAGCCTGATGTGGAGCATGTTTTGCCTGATAAGAAGAGGGGAGAGAAGCTGCTCTTGAAGTGGTTGGTGACCTCTTCTTCCCTATCGGCATCATGATTGCAACCTGCTCTTGGAGGGGATGGATACTGACACCTCCTGATACCCCTATATCCCCCTGACACCAGTCTAGCTGAATTAGCAAGGGTTATGCATCGTTCAACACAAAATATGAGCTGTCAGGATATATGCACTCCAACAGAGTGGCTGTTTCAGATGTTCTCGTCACAGGCTTAGGGAATGTACCACACCTTGAATCCTGGTTTAGTGTGAGCAGCTCTGTGGTTTGAGGAGAAAAGCCTCCTCAATACAGGAGGAAATACAAATTCTTGTATTTCATACTCACAGTTATCCCCTGCAGCAATTTTGAAGGCAATAATAAGGTAGACAATTCAGAACCATTTAAAATCATAAGTCATGCCCTAAGAAATAATCCAATTAGGTTTTAATAATAATGTAGGGTTGGGTTCTTTTTTATTATTTTATGTTTTTGAGTCTTCAAAATTAATTCTTGTAATATATTTGAGCTCTTTTTCCCCTTGAGACTGTATATTAAAAATTCCTCTTTATTTTTAATTGAGCTTGAGATTTCAGCTAATAGCCCACCTCTTGAAGTAATGTAGGAAGCATTTTCAAATGCCATGACTTAAAATGAACATGATGGTTGGGAAAAAACCCAAGACAAACTACTTGAAGGCAAGTCTAGTCATCCRCCGAAATTCTAGCTCCATGTTCCAGTAGGAATAATGGGAATGGGAGAGCACCCTAATTACTTTAAAAAATTGAATTCGGTAAATTTATGAATAGGATTGGGTTGTGTAAGGTGTCAATTAGGTTATTTCTTGTTCCATGCAGTATGGGATTTACATGGAATAGTGCAGGAATACTGTTTATTTTCTGCAGAAAATTTGAAAAAGGGTTAAAACTCAGCTTTAAAAAAAAATCCACGTATTGAAACCAGTAAAAGCTGGTAAGTGCCTGCCCCAGAGTTCTGGTGTCCATGCTTATGGGAAGGAGCAGCAGGGAAGGAAGGATTCTTGGTCATGCAGCTGGGGAAGAGATTTGTCTTTGAGAAGAGTTTGAGGACCTGCAAGTTTTTATGATTTATACACCACTGATACCTGACATGTATGAAAACGTGTCTTAAGTACCTGTATCCTCAGCTGTGTGGTCTGGTTGAGAAGTGCTTAATGGAAGGCTAGAAAGTAATCGACCTACTCATATGAATAAGTGCTACTCAGAGAGAGAGTTGTTGAATTGAGCCCTTTGGGAGGCAGAAGTCACAGACTGAAAGTTAATGATGCTCTGAGCATTATTTGCTTTCTTAAGGTTGCAGGACAAATACTCCATATGTTTCCCAGGAAACGTGCTACCCGTGGTGACTGATTCCTGGCTTCAGCTAATCCAGCTGCCTAGTCACTGTCACCATGCTGAAATGCAAACATACTGAGCACAAAAAGGCTCCCATCATGTGGGAAGCATTGTAATTCAATAGAGAAAAATTAGTCATGCAGGTTCTGTATTCCAGTTACCTTACCAAAAAGAAAAAAGAAAAATAAACCCAAGAGCCCAGTGCCTGTACTTTCCTGTGTGTTCTGCTTGAATCAGAAATGAAACTGCAACCTGAGGACAACAAATCTACTTTTCAAGCTAATGTTCTACTGATACTTGATAGCTAGAAGTTGGAGATAAGCTATCTATCTATGATACTTAAATGTGTGCAGTATCTGAATATCTAAGCATCTGTATATAACATGCAAAACTCCTGTTCTGTTCTTGAGACAAAAAGCTCCAAGTTGCCTTATTTCAGCTGTAGGCTTCAACCTGATGTTGAAAGCAGCCTGCAGGTTTCCTCCAGCATGTGGATCTGGATCAGCCAGCACTGGCCAGCTCTTACTGTCAGGTTCCCAMTGCATTCAGAAGCCAGACTGGGGGTTTTTAGCATGGGGCTGAAGATTCAACAATGTATGTGGGTGCTTAAAACTTTGGCTTAAAGTTTAGGTGTAAACCAAAGTTTTGTTATCTATGCAAAAGTAGCTAAAAGACTCTGTTTTATATATGGTTATACAGGGAGCCTCTGGTGAACAAAAGCCAGGTCACCATAAGTAAGCAACTCAAACCCTAGCTTACTGTACCTAAACTGAAGCTGCGTCTGCTACATTACATTAATTTTCACAGCAACCAGGTACAATGTCTTTCAGGATCCTTCCTTTAAGTAAGGAAAAAAGCCGAGAAGTGAAAACTAATTTGGAAATTCTTTCTCTTACAAGAGAGTTAAAAATAAATAATACATATGTAAAGCAAGCAAAAGAGTTAAACTAGAATAGAAGAGATTTGGAACAAAGGATGATCTTCAGGATGATACTTTCTAACATTTCTTGGATCTTACATCCGGCATGATGCACACCAGTCCCAGACTAACTCTATGTAGCCCTGATTTTTCCCAGTAATATCTCAATATATGCAGTGTATCTAGATGATTTGGGGTCACAAATGGCTTATGTTATGTGCATGAGTATTGGACACAAATTACTCACTGGGTGTGCAACTGACCTTGAATACATTCACAGGCTGTTGTCAAGCAATTCAGTATAATCTAGGACACTGAAAATGCACCTGTGTAAAAAGGCTTTCAAAGTGACAAGTACAGGACAGAAAAAACTTAGCTGTCTAAATATATATATTTGGTGATGTTTTTAGATAGTCAGATAATGAGAATTTAGATATTCAGGAAGCTTGTGGACAGCACACGACATACAGGAAAACTGTGTCCTTCTGAAGAGGCAACGGAGGCCAGGAGGGCTAACTGAGGGTCTCAATGCCTATGTTTAGGAAACTACATACCAACAAAATTTTCAGTCAGAACTCTCTCCATGGCTTTTAGTTATATGTAGATTTTTTGTAGCGATCCACCTCCTGAAGGTCTTTTTAAACAGATTTTTCTTTTCTTATAACACCGTACAGTAACAACATGTAGATCTAGAGAGAAAAGGATGGTTCCATATATTTTTAATTACATCATACTTACTGGGTTATGTTTAGCCAGAAAGTGAAGAAGTCTTTTTCAGTTTGACAAAGTAAAATACTTTCATGGTTATGTGATTTGCTTTAATATTCTTTTCACATCCTGTTCTCTCCTTCTTAAGATATTAAAGTTAAACTAGGAAGTATGAAGCCTCAGAGTTTAATTTTATTAGGTTTAGTTTTTTTTTTTCCCCTCCTTTTTAGTTACATCTAACTTCTTTGACAATTTCTATCAATTGTCTGTAGTGTTTACAGTTCAGCATTTGAGTGGTAACCAAATAATTAGGGGAAAGAAACAGAAGGAATACAAATGGAAATGAAAATGCAAATCCTGCATTCTTGGACTGCACTATTCCATTAAGCTGCTGGGGAAGACGTGATTTGTGGATGGAGCCAATAGCTTAATATTAATTGAATCAAGAATTTACATCTTATGAGAAGATACACACAAAGGAAGTGATATTACTCCATTCTGGAAAAAGAAAATGATGGGTTTGCCTAGAGGAGGCTCAAAAAGAGGACGACAGCCGTCATTAGGAATGTAAACTCCAGAACTCAGTCCCGAGTAGCAGGAAACTCCAGCRAGCTCCTTATGACAAGCCAGTTAGAGAACAAACACCTCATGAATAATGATACTAAAATCCAGCACTCAGATCTCAAAGTTTTACGAAGGAAATAAATCCTAAAGTCCCCACTTTCAAGAAGAGGAAGCACAGAACCAACCGACATGAAGAGAGGAGGAGGAAGATCTCTGCTGAGTGCCCGCGTTGTGTCAGGTCACCAGGCGATGGGGGGTTAGCTAATCTGTTGCAAGAGAGATGCTGTTTTCAGCAGCTACCAGATCCAGCATGTGTAAGAAAAGACAGGTGAAAAGACAGCCTCTGCCCATGCTGTGTTCTTAGGGTATGGAAGGAGGATTCTTCCTTGCTTTTTGTCTCCAATACCATTTCTACTCCATTTTCTGCAGCCCAGAAATTAAAGCCAAGAATTGGACTTCATCTTTTGATTTTAAAGGCTATGCAGGCTGATACACAGACTTTGTTATGCTGTGATGAATTTCATTCACACAGGGCATTATTCAGCTGGTTTAAATAGTAAAAAGTTACCCAATGAAACAATATTTTTTCCTTGCAATTTAATGAGTGAAGACTATCCTTATAGTGTTTGAGATGATAAAGAAAAGCTCAGTAAGACTGTATAAAATACAGCACAATTAGTATAAAATCCTAAAATCTAGGAGTGTGTCAACAAAAGAGAAAGACTTTCAACAAAAAGTGAGCATCTTAGTTTTCAAATTTTTCAACAGTCTAATGAGGGCTATACGATGCAAACACTAACTTAATTACATGATTGACTAACTCAATGCTTAACAAGTGGACCTGTTATAACAAATATTAATAAGTCCCTATTAATTTATTCTGTATTGCAATATTTTCCTTTGGTAGGACAGAATATTCAAGTCTCAAAGAAAAAAGGCAAAAATTGTCCCTTTTTTCCCTGTTATGATTATTCCACTCCTTTCCATATAACCGTAGTCCCCCACATATTTGAATCCTTCCAAAGATTTGCATCTTCCACATTAGCCATGATAGTGAGCCAGGAGGCTGCAATTAAAACAAGTTTCTCATCTGCTTTTTATGCTATATAATACATATATGTGATACATGTGATTATATTCTAACAATATATGTGATTGTATTCTCGTTTTCTATTTTATACATCACTGAATATTGTACCAACTTAGCAACAAAAGGACAAAAAATTCAGGAACATAAGAACTATTAGCTAATCTAGTCCACACATGCATCTCACATGGAGCACATCCTTACAAATACTTTCGCCAAAGCAAAAAACCCCAGAGTTTCTTGAAATCAAAGAAAAACATTAATTCTCGTCTTTTGAATTAAAAACTGGTCCAGAATCAATCAGTGGAAGCTAAATTAAATTCTCTCTGGATATCCATTCCTAAGAATGGCTATATTGTAGTTGTATGACAGTGGTTAAAAAAATTGTATAAATAACTTTCCATAAAAATGTTTATGTTCACATTCTGTCACTGCAAAACTGCAGTTTTCACAGCAGAAAAAATGCCAAGAACTTGTTTTGAATTTCAAAATTTAAAGTCATCTCCTGTTCAGAATAAATAATGTTTTCGTTTTTAAAATACRTAAGTGTCATGCAGGGAGGGAACCTACTCTTGGACAACTGTTTTGGAAAATACGTTTTTACTATTCAGAGAACATTCTCTCTTGCCTTTAAATATTTATTGAAATGTTGAACTTCTGAGTTGTTCAATTTTCACTGAAAATATTTTATTGCTATCTAATATTATTTTAGATAGTACTTATTTTATTACCATCTAATCTTTCAGTGGTTTTGTGAAGGGTTTATTCACAAGGTTTTGTTCATGTTTTTCAAAAGTGTATAGATTCCCAGATAAAAACCCTGTGTTAATACATTTAATTATTTTTAGGAACTCCTTTGCTTCTCTGGGGGTGGAGATGCAACTACAGTTTAACCCAAAATGTTGTATTTTAAAGAGGGCTTCTCCAGGCACTTTGCACCTGTTCATTTCTGTATACAGGCAACAGTAGTTAGATATAGAACTGCAGTAGCCACTGGTGTTATCTGATTCTTTGCTAACAAAAAGAAACTCTTGTCATTTAATTTTGCATACAAATATGTCTAGTGCCCTCTTAAATTAATGAATTGCAGGACTCCATGTAGATCCATGTATGCAGATCATAAAGTTTGTTTGAGAGCCTAGCTGTACATTTGTACAAGGGGGTCACTTTTGTAGGTTGACTGGCACGGACATGACCTTACACTTCCATTTATAGGTGGAAATAAGGTTGATGTCTACCTAATTTCAGAAATATATCAAAGCAGGGTTTTTTGCTACACTATCGGCATAGATTTATAGGTTGGTGCAGAAAAAAAATGGATGGAACTTTTGATGGGACCTTACTTGTTCTTTAATTACTGTGTCTGTTGCTCCTTGGAAAATAATTTATAGTCTGCTTGGGACCGCAAGCTGGAAAAAATGCATTACCTCTTATTTGGTACATTCATTAGAGTTTTGCAAATGAGCATCAGGTTCACTATTGAACAGAAATTGAAGTTGTCAGAGCAATGCACTTGGGAATTGGTTATGGAAAGTAAGACAATTTTATCTTTAATGAATATTATGTGATCATTGGCTTTGTTGTTCACATGGGACAGAGAAATCACCTTTAGTAGATTACACAGCTAAACCAATTTACATAATAACATCATATGCATTAAAAATACATTGCCCTTGTGGAGGCAGGGTTCAACTGCTGGAGAGAGAAAAATAACTACTACAAACCGGCATTTCCCAGCTACACAGATCAGTAGGGATCACAGAATTCTCTTGGACATCAGCTTTAGTAGATTTCAGCACTAAGCCAATTTCCTGAAGCACATTATGCACTTTGAAAGAGTTTGGTTTTTGAATCATGCATGGCTCTCTCAGGAGGCGAGTTAAAATGTATTTAATTCCATTAAAACTTTTCCTACTAACTCAGATCACAAGGAATCATATAATACTATGAAAATGGTCATTATCAAGGAAACTTGATCAGTAAACTAATATTCCTAAATAGGCTGGTACACTTGGGGCATACAGATGCATTATATTAATATTTCTTCTCAGTCAAGAGAAGTTGTGACTTGCTTCCAGTGTTTAAGTAAGTTATCAGAAAGAACACTACCACAGCCTTGTATTAGACAATTTGAAGACATGTTTTGGTTGATGACTATCTTTCTCAAAGAAGGATTTTCTTTCATTTGTGGATCATTGCTTTGCCTATACCAAGAGGAATAAGAGTCCTGGAGTAGATCAAGGACTGGATTAATGAAATTATTTGGAATTTGTTATGTYTTTCTCTATGACACTTGGAAATTACATGATTTAGTTCCTCTAAGAACCCCCAAGAACAGAATTCAAAGTGGTCTGCCCAGTTACCAGCAGAGGGGCTAGGGGAGCAATCACATACAGGGATTTTTTAAGCCAATCGCTACGACACTGAGGAAAGGGTTGTGTAAATAATCTGRTTTACTCCTCTATTTAGTCAACAAATTCTTAAGAGGACTTACCCATAAGCATCCCACCCCAGTCTACCTCATGAGTAGACTTCAGTAGCCCATGGCAACATTTTTACATAGATCCTTATAATGAAAAATTGTGAGTTAGGCTAGAATAAGAAATAGGTGTCTTCAGGATTGGGGCTGTGTTACATATCCCCCAAAAAGCTGAGCAGGAAAGAATTTAGAAAGCTTGATAAGAATTACTGACAGATATGGGCTAACAAAAATGTGCTGCTTGGAGCATATTTTACCCATATGTTGTTACTGAGTTAATACTGAKATTGTTGCCTGCTGTAGGCAGGCTGAGAATACAGTCGTCACGGTCCAGGCTTTCTCACAGAGACAGCCTGAGACCCTCTCACCCAGGGCGGATATGAAAATGTTCCATAATTTCTTAGGTTCTTCTGAAATAAAGCTTGTACATCCAGCAATATATTTTAATAACTTTCTTCTGTACAGCCCTTGGTGTGCTTTTGCCAGTCCTTGATGTTTGGGGCCCTTCATTATTACAGACCTGACTTGTTCTGGCTGAGCCACACGCAGGCTGTTACCATTTTTCCATTTTTGTATCCCTTCTATGGGGTCCCCATCCCTCCAGTATTTTTGTACACATTTACCTTAAACCAATTCACCAGGCTGTGAACGTGAGTAGCTGAGGTACAAACATACATTCCCACCTGCCCTGGGAGTGGTGAGCTCTGGCACAGGGATGCCGTAGAAGTTAATGAGCAAGCTTCCCATTCAGGGCAAAATCAATCAGAAATAACTCATATCAGAGGCACAACAATGTTATGGGCACTGGCAGGCAAGCTCTCTTGGACCTTGCTCAAGTGCTAAGGAAAATAATGTTTTTTAACGTAATTTAGTAGATCAAGACAACATCATTTATTAATGAAGTTCAGGTCAGTTTACTAATCTCTTTACCATGGATGAATGACAATTAGAAAATAATCTCTAAGATCTATCTGTAGCAATACACATTAAAAAGTGGAAAAAACCTGTAAAGCATTGTTTCAAATGTGACTTTAATTTAAAAAAAAAATGTAGTAAAAATTAYGTTCAAAGAGGCAGCTAGTTTTTCAAGATGAGGAGTCTTTCATGCAGTTTTTCAAAATCATGCCATGTACAAAGTACTTGTGACTGTTCTCAGTTCATTTGTTTAAAAATTCATAAACTAGAATTTCTTTCTCCTTGCTTATCAACAATCACACTCCATACCTAGAATATTTTATGCCTTGTAACAGAAATGGAAAATAACACGTAAAAGCTTACATTTATAAAAAAAGTCAGAGTGGAAAAAGAATTGGCTAGTTTAATTGTATATCAAGGTCAGAGGTAATTTCTTAATTTTGAGTATTGCATCACCTAACTACACAACAGTATGTATGTATGTGTAAGTATTTGCATTTAATTACCTTTTTTCTAGTAGTGCAAGGGTTTCACAAGTGCAAAATCCTTTATCCTGTGAAATCTAAGGGAAATATTACTCCAAGTTTTTTTACAGAGTATTTGTTCTAGTCTGCCTGTTGAAGGATGTGCATTTCAGGGTTTAGCTTCATAAAATTCATCAGCAGTTTTATATATATTTYTTTTTTCTACCATGATGATTGAACAAGCTAGTCAGCTGTCATTCCTACACTATCAATATAAGTGTAATCAAACCTTAATGCTCTTAGCCCTTTTTGTACAAGAGAAGGAAAGAATTTTGAATTAAATGTGCAGTCAGTAGTAAATTCATATGATTTTCTACTGCTCATGCCCAGTCTATCTTGCAAAATGCTGTTGTGAAAGAAATGTTATCTGAAGTGAAGCAAATGCATTATTTCCTTCAGATTTATCCCAGCTATGAAGTTTAAAACAGTTTGGGGGTATTCCTTTGAAATACTATTCTATCTGTACTAACTATTTATACATCTCCTAGATTTTTCTATCAGTGTTCATGGTACAGAAATAAATTACTGGGATTTGTACTTTAAGCAAGAGAGCTAAATGTTCATTAATCAAAGAAATCTGACAAAACTCTTTGTCTTTCAAATCAGAGAATGGAAATGTGAACTTCAGAAAATAAATTTTAGAAAATGAAAGGCTATACAAAAAGAACAGTGGTGAAAGATTTTGTTGTAAGCTTAGTGTTGCATTTGAAAGCAGCCTGGTCATACAAAGTGTGATGGATTACTGGGCTCAGCCTCCACTTTAATGTCTTCCTGTTTATACTTGTGATCTGTGACCAGTACTGAGCAACTAAGGAGCTTTTTGAGTAGATAAAACACTCACACACTGTGATCTATACCTACAATATTATACTTTGCAGGGAAGCATAAAAGGATTTTTTGTCCTCTTCTGAAATTAGACTTCCCCGGAGTTTGTTTGTGTTTGAGTTCAGGCTCCAGAGAACTGCACCATTTTCTGTTGCTTCAGCCAGCTGCTGTGTGATTCTTTTCTTGCAACATGAAAACATGGCACAGCTTATACCAGCTTTCCTGTCTTTGAAAGTGTGGTGGCCCATGTTCAGCAAACAATTCTTTAAATATTTGAAATACATTTAAATAAATAAGTACTTCAAGGGTGATTTTTCATAGAGGCAGAGACAGATATTCTCTCCGTTAACAAGCCTGCCCTAGATTTTCTACCTGCTATATTGGCCCAAGTTGCGACTTCTTTTATTTTGCCTGAACTCCCCAACTGAAGAGGGGTCTGTGTCAAGACCCCCTCTTGCCCCAAAGCTCTATTAGAGGATTGAGGAAAATAATTGGCTCAAAGACATGGCCAAGAAGAATTAAGACATCAGCTGGTGAGCCCATTAAAATGTCAGGCATTATCTCCCCTAAGTGACAGGAGAAGACTGAAATGCAGCCTTTAATCTGTTAATCATTAATTTCAGAAAATGAGTCCACAGTTCCCTCTCTAGCATGTCTGCGTGGAAACATACCTACCAGACTGGCCCTAGGCAAACCGTTTAGGTGGATCGCATGTCTCCTACATGATGTAATTCTCCGCCAACTCAGCTGGTGCTCAGGCCACCCTCCAACTCCTTCAATCAGCCGCACAAACACCACTTCACCGCCGCTCACTCGGGGCTACCCATCACTCCCATCCAGGCACTGCAGCAGCTGTGTGTGTCGCTGTCGCTCCCTAAATCACATTGCTACAGAAAGGACGGTTTCTGAGAGGCATGTTTGCTTCAACAGCAGGGGTGGAAATTAATCATCGCATGTGACTCGTGAAAGACCAGGAGAGGTATTTGTGGCAGCTGAAAGTTTAGCAGGATGAAGAAAACATGGGTGTAGGAAGGAGCGGCATGGGGATAAGGACAGGAATCCTTAACAGGGAGAAAGAGGAAGGTTATAATGGAGAGAAAGAGAGGGAGGGGGGAGTGGAGAAAGTCCAGGACTAGGTGAAGGAGAGGTGAAGATTTAAGAAGCTACAGAAAGGCAAGAAAAATGGGTAGGAAAATATAACAAAGAAGTGTGACAAGTAAAGCCAGAATTTATTACGAAAAAGAAAAAGGAAGAATCAGAAAACGGAAGAATCGGCCTTAGTGAGCCAGGTCCCAGCTTTCGGCCACATAAAACCACCACGCCAACCCCAGCTTTTTTCTTCTTCACTCCAGTATTCCTGTGTCCATCTGCAGTCCTCCTCTCTCCCTCTCATTCCCTGTTGCAGAGCCACCTGTGCTCGCGTGTCTCCATGCACTTGTCCATGGTGTTTCAGCCTGAGCTGCTTTGTTCCGTATAGTTTCACGCGGCACCCTTCCTGCTGGCTCCATGCTCTCATGGGAGGAAGACGGCGCTGGTAGACGCTGTGGTGATGCTATTGCATGTCAGGAGCCATGCAATCAGAGGGAGAGGTTCACCAAAGGGGCCAGGAGGAGCTTTCTGGGATGTGGGGACTGGCAATGTGCCAGGCTGGTGGAGCTGATTAGGGAGGTGTGCGCAGGTTAGTGGTAGGAGAGATCGGTGTGTGGATCTAGGGAGTGCTGTGGCATGCAGGGGGTGGGACGGGGTACTTTGGTTGGTGTGGGAGCACTGTGCGGGGTGGCAGTGAGGAGGTGATGCCTGTGTTGTGAGGGACCCCACGTGGGGTACGAGGAGAGGCTGCAGCGCAGGGCATGGTGCTGAAGCTCTGCTGATGGCCAAGCAGCGAGAGGCTCCGACTGCTGAACATCTTATGCCAAACATAATTAAAAGCCTAATTTGATAAGAGATACAGATCCCTTGTCCCAAAGACTAGAGGAATGGAAATACTGACACCTGGAAAGCCTTTTTGGTAGGGAGAGAAGAGTATGGTATGTGGAGCTCCAAGCTATGTGACAGGAGATTTTCACGCAGTTCCCAACTCAGACACCTGTGTGACCTTTAACATTTTTCTCTCTGTATAATGGCCTTACATCCCTCAGCCACAGGGAAATTTTCAGGCTAAAACCCCTTTTAATGACAGTGACCCACTCAGGCAGTACAGTAATGAAAGCTGTACAGTTGTAAAGGTAGACAAGGGAGAGTCCAGATTCCAATCTTGTTAAGGGAAAAGTGGTGGTAAAATTTAATGCCTTTAGCTAATATCTTCTTTTTTGTGTGTGTGTGTGGAAGGCAGTGGAGAAATGGTTGGATGCACTCATTGTGCTATGTAGCCAAATATATACCRAAGAGATTATTTATTTAGGGGAGGGTTTTTTAAGGGGGGGGAGAAAAAAGAAACAGTTAAGCATTTCCCTCCTATCAAAATCTGATGCTTTGGATATCTAATTCCCATTTGTGCACCTGAAAATCTTTTTCTTTATTCCTATACAGAGGGAAATACGAAAAAAAAAGTATTTCTTTACCAGTTTTCCTGTCTTTGTTTTCTGACAATGCTTGAAGATTGAATGCCCATATTTTCCCTATTAGTCAGGTGATACAATTAGACTAGCTGTCAAGACCAGACTCGGAGTCAGCTGTGCTGCATCTAATGGACCAGGGAATAATTCCTTTGACTGGGGTAATAGGAAGCACTTTCAAAGGCAAAGATACTCTATCTAGTACTGGAAGATATGACAGTGAACACTTCTCAGTAACCCAGAGGCTTCGTCTCAGTAGAATAAGTGACTAGAATGCATTCTTGAATTGTTCCCAAACAGATAGTTAAGCAGCTGTCTATAACTCTGTAAATACCACAGTGTGCATTTGTATTTCAAGCTCAGGTTGTGTTTCTAAAATCCATTGCAATCTAAATTTTGAACCTGCATTCAAGCCTGGGAGGTTTACTCTCTCCTAGACCCCTTAGCAAAGCTACAAGAATCTGTCTGTGGTGAATAGCTGGGGGCAATAAAGATCAGTGTACTGCAGTGCTTGGTGACACAGTGTTTAAACACTATTCTCCAGTGCAGTGAAGCTTTAATAAACTCCAAGCATTGTTAGTAGACTTGGGAAATTCAGGATCCTGAATGCTAAATAGGAAGGAGGAAAAGAAGGCAACAGATGTTAGTATGCGTATGAATGTCACACGAAACCTCCGAAGTCTTGACAGCTATGGTATTCATCATTATGTCAATACTGCAAAGATTATACCTATTGTGTGTGCTTTCTTTCACTGTCACTTAAAAAAATTATGTATTATATCACTGGCAAGATTTTACACTAAACTCTGTTCCAAGGTTGACATAGTATTCTAAGACAAATATACCTTATAATATTTTTCTGGTAACAGTCTAATTTCACACAAAATCTTTGTTATACTGTGTTATAGTTCAGGCACGTTATGATTGAAATGGGGCAAAAAGGTTGAAATTTTTGTCTGCTATGATTATAATGACACTGCTGTGTTGTAAATGCTTTTTTGGGCAGGTTTCCAAAGCTGAAATATTAATTCTAGCCACGTTTTGTTTTTGTTGTACAAAAAGTGAAACTTTTTTTTTGAAAAAAAAAAAAAATCCATAAAAATATACTATATATACAAATTCCAGCAAGCAGTGATTTGTAGAAAAGCTACAAAGTGTTCAAAGAAGATTTGCTGTATGCATATATTAAATGCAATTCATCATCTACCCTTCTTACACTTACAGCTAGTTTCTCAATGAAATGCATGACATTATTTCCATTTTGTGGAAGATGGCAGCCTCTTAATGTGGAAGGTTATAAAAAATGCCAGTGTCTTGACCTCCACCTTTTTGGAAGAGAGAACTCATTTCTGCAGGTGAATAATTCTGTGGAGGTCGAAGGCTCTTTAGAACTATTACTGATTATTGGTATGTTTGCAGTGCTTGTGAGCACTTGTCATGGGCAAGTAATTGAAAGTGGGAGTGTGGGCAAAGTCAGAATAAGAGAGACTAACCCTTCTCAAAAACTTTGTATTTTATCATTTCATCTGGTGGTGATGGAACGTTTTATTCTCACTATTTTCTCAACTACCTTTCTGAGCTGGAGCCTACATAGGAAAGGACTAAACTGTTTGGATTGTTTCATAACAAGGGGAGTCTATAAAACCGCTGAAACAGAGAATTAAGCAATCTCTCCCTTTAGACCATAATGTCGCAGAGTTCTTGTGGTTTTGAGGATAGTACACTTTGACCTTACTTCTTGCATTGTTTTCTGGATCAAACAAGTCTGGGTAAGCCTTGCACACTGGATCTCTAAAGATCAAGGACCTGAGGCATTCAAGACCACTCTCAATCTATCATTTCCAAATACTGTCCATTCCTCTCTTTCAGCAGTTCCTTTGTTGCTTGCACTTCTCTAGCCATGTGCCGCAATCATTGGAAGGTTTTCTTCCACTGAACTAGGACTRACTGCATATTTCTAAGAGATTTGTGATGCAGGAATTAGGTCTATAGGTGAAGAAATGTGAACATAARGCTGATAAAGCAGACTGCAAATATTCATTATTTTCATTTATAATTTTATTATCCCATTTTGTAGGCTTTAGGACTGGGATAATCAGTGAGTGATAATCAATGTCTGCTAAGATCTATTCATCATCGGATTTGTCATGAAATTTCATGACAAAAAAGTATAACAGTATTCCATTAATCCACTCAGCAGGTTCTACAAAGACTTACTGCTTTGGTTGCTGCCCTTTCTGTGTGTGACTCACAACTCTTGCAAAGAAATGGTTCAGAGCCTGGTCACACCACTTTTTCAGAGAAAAATTCAGGGCATGAGAAGTTCTTAGCTGTAAATTCTAAACTTACTTGATAGCTGGGACTTCTTATGAACTTTTGCTAATTTAACTTTCATCTGCAAAAACAAGAGAGTAAGGCAAATGGCTCACCTAGCCTTGTAGCCTCTCTATATCAGTGCTAATACAAGATGCTACTTAGGGAGAGCATGTGTGACTGGCCACAGTCTGTGGTCTGCTTTACTTGTACCTTCCCAGCTCCCAGAATCATTGGATTAGGGATTTTTGAGGGTATGTTCCTGTCTCTTCCCTTTATTATATGTTTATGGACTTGTTCAATGCATCTATCGGAGGGAAAATTCCATTTCCCAGGTATTATCTTTTTATTACATGTATGTACAATGACTGTCACTATCAGAGCCTCTAGAAATGTTAATATAATTAATAGTAATTTGTTATCTAATCCTTTAATAGGTTTTCTAATCAAGGTACAAAACTCAAATGTAGCACCTGCCTGTTTTCTATGTACAAGTCTAAATGGAAATGGTTTTACAGCATGCTTCAAGATCATGTTGAAAGAATGGTTTAAGTAGGAACTCTTCGTGCGAAACCAGAGACAATCAGGGAAGTCTGGAGAGGGACAAGGAAAGACCTAGAGTTTTATACTGGGATATTTGTGCAGTGGATTATGAATGTTGGCATTCCTCTGCTCTGAAAGAGTCCTCAGACCTGATTTGAAGTCACTGAGCTAAGGGGTTCTTGTGAAGGAGCATTCCTCCCTGTCACTCTGGTGTTCGTGACAATGTCCCTAGTATCATTCTTGAGGATAATGCATAACATGCTGCTGGTTAGACTTTGAACCATTGATATCTACACTCTCAGCCCATCTGTCCAGTCAGTTGTCCACCACATCATGGTCTATTCATCTAATGTATTTCTCTCCAACTTATTTTACCTAAGTAGTCCCTAGCTTCAACCTCCTCTATTGTGTGTACCTTTCTCCTCCAGATCTTGCTACGAGGCATGGAGCCCTGGCAACAGACCTTCCCAGTAAATAATGAGGCAAGAACTGCATCAGGTACCTTATCTGTTCCCGTGTTCCTCATTGCTAGGTTGCCTGTCCAGCTCATGTTGAGCCAGCAGGCTCATGTTTTCCTTGGTTCTCCTTTTGCTGCTGATGTACCTGCAGAAAATCATCTTGTTGCCCTTTCACAGCCTTTGCCAGTTTCAGCTCCAGCCAAGCTTTGGCTTTCCCAATTTCACCCCTGTATCAACAATGCAATGCCACCACTGCACTTAAAAAGCCTATCTCATTACCCCCTCCCTTACATTGAAAGTATTTTTAAAATATGAATTTTAAGGCATACACTTTTAGAGATTTCTCTCATATTTAGTCTCTCTTCTGAGCTTTTTTTGTGTGCACATAGCCAAGGTTTTCCTACCAAACCAACTATGAGAGTGTTTTGCTGTTTTTTTTCTCTTCTTTTAATCAAAGCAGACATTCTCATGTGCACATTTGACTGATATTAGGGCATTAAGGAGAAAAGTTTTTATGAATTTCAATAAAGTTTTGGAACTGAATTCTTCTACTATATTGGAATCAGAATATGAAGCTGGCTAAAATTCTGTAACTGGTTGACCCACCCAAATGGGACTGCTGGAAAAGCAGTGAACAGCTCTGAAAGGTATTATTGGAAAGCCTTGTAAAGCATTTCTCTGTCCAGAGAACTGGCATTGACTTTAATAGGAATCCCATGTAAGTTGGATTAAAAGATCAGCACTCTAATAGCTATTTCCATAGTAAGACAGAGTAGAATTAAAAAACAAGGCACAGTCAGTGCTTCTGAAATTCCTATACTTCACACTCTTCAGAGGGAAGAAGAGTGTCAGGGAAGAAAATATATGGAAAAGCAAATGCATAAATTCAAACACAAATCATATTTTTAATTGAACAAGAYTTTAATTTATTTGTTAGATTTTTTTCCTGGGTTTTTTTTGTTTGTTTATAGCTGCAGGCATATACTAAAGCCTTGCTTTCAGCACGGCCATAATGTGAATACAGAGTTACAGGGTTTATTATATGCCTGTTCCTCCACTCCCTCAAGCAGTCCACAAAGTCTGAATAGAATTATGCTTCCTTACTGTATTTTTCCTTGCTGCCATGACCCTAAGGGGGCAGGATCGCAGCTCTGCTTTCTCTGTGTAAACCAATAGATTGGGTCTAATCTGACAAGATAGATACACTCAGTAAGCTGGGGTAGGAACAGCATCGTCATTTTTCTGTATGTTCGGGCATCCTTTTAAGCTTTCACTTCTGCCTCTCTTACCTGCTATCACTGTTGGGCAAGGCAGCTCTGCAGAGTCCTATTCTGTACTGGGTTTTGTACAACAAAATTACACTCTTAGGAAGATAAAACTTTCATTTATCTTAATTTTCAGAAAGTGGCTATGTTCTATCCCAGTAATATCAGTTATGGAAATAAGCTGATCAGTACTGATCATTGTAAGAGGATTTTTAGAAAAATTGGACTTCATTTTGTCAAAACCTCTCCTTCCTCTGAGATACATTTGGTTCTGTATCTCAGTAGTCTTGAATTTCTGTATTAAAAAATCAGTCATCAGGTACAGTTATCATTATATGTTTTAGTGAATCTTGTGCTGGCTTTAATGGCACATCTGTTTTAAGATTTCTCCATTATGCATAATGCACTGTAGAGATGTTAAGCCTAAATCAGATTGAATAACAAGTTGTCTGGCTAGGGAAAAGAAGGAACTCAAAACCACCATGGTAGTTACACACTCATTTTCTTTTCTATAGGAGTAAAACATAGTGAAACAGTTAAGATGCATTCAAAATATAGAAAGCATGCAGTTTGGGAAAGTTAACTAGGGGAGAAGGGAAAAAAAGAGATATCTTTTGTTCAATATACCACCGTCCTGCTAAGCAAGAACAATGCGACCATGACCATAAACATCTTAATTGCTCCCCAAGTACATATTACAGTGATGACCTGCATCCATACTCTCATAAGAATACAACAGTATATTGTTGTCTCCTGGGAAGCCATAGTTTTGTTTTTTGTAGATGTGTTGCTATAGCTACCCATCWCAATTAATGAAGTTTTCTGAAGATGGGTAGTCTTACCCATTCAAGCTGTAAGTGAAAACAAAACCTTGTGTCTGTCTTTAGCCTCCCCACCTCCCCAAGAAAACTACCCCACTTTGTTCTCTATTTCATTCATTGTCACGAGAGAAGACATACAGTTGTGGCTCATGGAATCCCTTTCCAAACAGAACAGTAGATAAGAAAACATGCACAATGAAGCCATTATTCTTCAAATATATAATAGTAATAATAAAACTCACAACAGTAAGCCTAAATTTGCTTTGACTGTTAATTGTTTTGCTCTCTCCCTCCACTTCTCCAGTTCTCTAAGGGCTCTAGGCTACTAGAAAGACCCAGAGGTCTCCAGTTTCAGCCATGGCCTTTTTCCTAATATGGCCTATCTGGGCAGAGTGGAGGTAGCTTGTCTCACAGAATCCCAAAGTGGGAGTGCAATAACCGTGCTTTGTAGCACTGTCAACAATACAACTGCTTGGGCAGGATAACTGCAGATTAGGGGTAGGGACTTCTGTCCTGTAGCCTTCTGCAGGGGGGTGAAAATTCAGCCCCATAAAACAAGGCGTCTCAGCTGAGACTGCAAAATCCTTGTGCTTCATTCACTGGGAGGTGAAAAGAGTTCCCACTGTTAATAAGAAGTGTTTTGCTGCCAAACTTCTGTGGTTCCCTTGGACAATACAAGGCAAGAGAGAGAATCCAAGGCAGCGTTTCATGCACCCTTTCACAACATTTAGCAGCCTTCAGGCACGTGCACCGTCACGTTGTACATGGGCACTAACAATGCAGCAAGGTGGTTGCCAGGGTTACCACACCCTGTCAAAAAAACAGAAAACAAAAGTGAAGGAGCCACGCTGCCCAGCATAATTCCTGTCAAGTGTGTTGCCTCACATGCTGCCTCAAGCCGCAGTAGAAGAAAAGGCGAGTCTTTGACAGGCATGCAAAAAAGAGAGCTGCGTCGTAGCTTACGGCTTAGTGTAAGAGGCTACTGATCTGCAGATTGGAAAGACACCAAATACCCATCCCTACAAATGAGAACACAGCTATTGGATACCTGAACAGAACTATCTCAGCTAGGTAAATCATTCTCTAAAAAAAAAAAGTAAGTGCTAAACCACAAACATAAAGTCCAGAAATCAATAACTGGAGAAGTCAGCATTGCAATCTCCTTTTTTTTTTTAATTCTTCTTTTTCTTTTCTTGAGAAGTATTAAAATGCCTTTCTTATTTTGTAAACCATAATTACATTTGCTGTACCTTGGCTGCATTGCAAGGTTAATATAGAGATGTACTCTAGACAGGCAGTCAAAAATATAATAAGCCTTCATAAAAAGAAGACTCTTTCTTTATCCTTCATTGCCACTGCATCACATAAGAGTAGGGGAAAGACATCTTAATTCTTTGAAGGCAACAACTCCCTGATACTGACTTCAGAAATTCAGGAATAAAGAGGCAAAAAAATCATCACCTACTAGCAGTTAATAAAATCTCCAACCAAATCCAAACTGCTGAATCACCAGTTAGCTCTGTAAAGCACTGAATTAGACCAGTGAATCCAATTCTCAACCATTGGGGGACCTTGATGACTAGCTTGCAAGCCTACAGAACAGACATCTAAACCCAGGTGAGATGAATCCCACACTGAGACTTTAGAAGATGAGTAAAATCTAGTTGATGATAAGGTAATTTGATACCTGCCAGTCCATGACACCATCCCTATTTCTTTAGCTTACAGAAAAATATAAGATTTTTGTTCTAAACATAAATTTTTGTCCCAGGCAAAAGTTCAAATTACTTGGTTTTTTACAGGACTCAAAGGGGACAAGGGTAAGGATGGGTTAATAGTTTGGTATTTCCTTGATATATCTTTCCTTCTTTAGAAATCTTGGACCTCTTCTTCCTCCCTGTGCTATCCTAATCTGATAATACAGAATTTTTTTTCATCTGTTTCTGGAACAGTTGTAAATTTTGTGTAACCAAAGGGAAAAGTACCATTCACTTGCTACAAACGTCTGCTTAACTGACAGAAAAAAAGACAGCAATATCTGATTTTTTACTTAAATTAATGAAATCCAAGAGTGACACTGAAATCTCCTTTTATTTCTAAGGCTTCACAAAAGAACTTTCCCTCTCAGTACTAACTGATTGTGCCTAGTATAATATTTTTCTTTATTTTTCTCCAAGCAGCAGTTAGCATGATAGATGAACACAGGAGAAAGGAGAGAAAATGATGCTCTCAGGAAATCTGATGAACAATACAATCGCTCYGTGCCTGCAGGAAAAGAAAGTCTATGAAGTTCCTTTTCTATTGTATGTTTATTTACTGGCAGCAGATTCAGTGGCTTTATTTTATCTTTATTTTTCGTTTTGAACTTGGGAACATTTGAAGCTGGGAACGTGACTGAGAGATAGCACTGCACAAAATACAGAGGCATGCAAAACTTCCTGCATCTGAAGCTCCCAGAGATCTTTGTCAGAGGCCTCTATCTGGAAGAAAAGCAGAAGAGATCATGTCAGTAGTATATTGAAGGTCAACCTGGTCATAGACTGGTAGATTTTCAAAAGGGGTTGATATACGTCTTCCCTGCATGATAACGTGTGAGATGATAGCTTCCTGAGATGGTGCAGCTAAGATATTTCTGAAAGCCCAGCCAGTATCTCTGAACAGACCTGTGCAGCACTGTCATATGTATGTATTAATTCTTTGGAGTAAGGTCACAGGTGCCCGACATAGTTCAGCAGTATGTCACGCACCTTGAACCTAAGGACTTTCAGTAGGAAACAGCTGTTCAGGTGCCATAGTTTAAGCTTTCGCAGGTAGCAAGCAATGTTGTTGCTGTATTTCCTGAACAATGGTTACCTAGTCTTTCTGAAATAACACCTGCTGAGTATCTCACACAGTTGTTACCTTCATGGTTTTAATTTACTACCCAAATATGAATGCTCATTTATTTTTTGTATTTCACTCCTTGTTTGCTTGCTTGTGTTAGAAGGTTGTCATTTTTTTTCTGTTTCCATGACCCATTTTCTGATACCCTCCTGAGCCCTTGAGTCATTCTTGAGATGCATTGGCTTAGAGCATTATAAAGATATTTTACTGATACATTGTTCCCTACAATGTTTTAAAAAATGGCTGCCAGATTTCTTATTTAAACCACACAAGGGACTGAGCCCTCTGTTCTGTTCTGCGTTTGTACAATGTCCTGATCTCAGGGCATTTAGGTATTATCTCAAGGCAAACATAATGCACTCTTCTCACTATGCTACCTTCCATTTTACTACAAACTAGCTACAGGAACAGATCAGTTAAAAAGCTACTTCTACTTGACAAAGGTATCTTGATGTAGCACACTTGTGATTAAAAGAATAATTAGAAATATGTCAAAGAGAAAAAAATCACCATGGCATTGCTGGCAATATTAGACTCAAAGGCAACGTCTATGCTAGTAAATTAATAACAGCCAAGGAACATCCCCACGCATTGGCCTGCCACTGTCCCTGTTTCTAAGTGGTTGGATTGGTCCCTGATATGGTTTTGGCTTATCAGCTCACACTTTCTGAGACATGTCTCAGGGAGTTGGAACAGGTCAGGAACGATTCCCCATAGACAGGTTGGATGAAGCCATCCAGTTTTGGAGAGTGAGTTCAACAGCATGAAACTGAGCCAGTCCCTGCCTCATCTTGGTGCCAGAGATGTGCCTCAGGCACATCTGTTTACCAACAGAGACATAGTCAATGTGTGTGCAGGAGAAAGACCTTGTTTTTTAATTTTCCTTACCATGACTTGAATGTGGCAATGCCTCTTCCAGTTGGTAGATATGGTGTTGTTTGGTACTCTTGACCAACTGTACTTAGGAGAAGAGAAACTTCTGGTATAAACCAGYTCTGACAAAGCTTGACAGGCAACTTGTCTAGGAGGAGAAACAGAAAGATTCAAGACTTCATTAGGTTGTTTTTACTTTGGAAGAATAATGACAGGAAATTAACAAATGTATGTCAAGTCACTACCTGCAGTTTAGGCTGGTTAAAAGAAGAGTATATTTTCACCAAGATTTTTTTTTCTTTTTCCTTTCTGAAATCAAGCTGAACTCTGGCTCTGTGGCATTTTAAGAAAGGTACAAAACTTACCTATAAATGGCATTTTTCCCCTTTTTCTTTGTCCATAGATAGCAGGGAAGGTCTTCCAGCAAAAGAGAACTACCTTTATCTTTAACATTTCATTTAACATTAAAAAAAGCAGATGGATTCTCCCAATCAAAAAGTTGATCCCAAACAAAGCACATTTTTTTCATCTCAAAAGATTTCCATGTGATTATTTTGCTCAACTGTTTTCTGATCGTATTACTCATATACACATCCAACTGAACAAACACTTTAACTTTGAGTTGATCTAAGCCACACCTGAATTTGTCGACTATTACAAAAATGCAATATAAGCTAGGGGTTTGGCACAGAATTTGATGAAGCTTTCTGCAGAAAGCCTGGATGGAACTTTGGCTAATAGCAGGAGCTACTTCACTGTCTTCACCCTCTTAATACCATAATTCACACTCAGCCAAGGAAATATGTATTATATTGCAGATGGAAAGAATATTACATTTAAGATAGATAGGGAACTCAAGAGGAGGATGAAGGTCACTGAAGAGACAGTTAAAGTTGTTCTCTAAATAAGTAATCATGCACTTAAAAAGTCTTGCTGGAAAATTAGGATATCCTCTGGAAAAGAAAGACAATCTGTGGCTGTTGAAAGATACACCTAAGTGCGAATTTTCTAATTCACCCTCTTATGATATATCGGTATATGCAGGAAATTGTCTCCTATTGTATTTTTGTTTAGCTTTTTTGGTTGCTACTGTAGGCACTTGATTTTATATTTTTTAGTTTCTTTGTGGGAATGATAAATTAACAAATTATAAAACCAGAAAAAGCTATTCACTGCAGTACAGTTCTAAAACTCTCAGGGGAAAATAAATAATAAAAACCCCTTTTAGTAGTGAGGTTTTGAGAAATACGGTGACAAAACCTATTCCATTTTTCACACACTCTTTGAATATTAACAAAAACTCAACAGTATGCTGGAGTTCGATAAATGCAAAGATAAAAAGATATGAGAGATTGTCCGTGTTCTTAATTGACCACTCTGTTTCAGCCTCACTATTCTAACTAGATTTTTCATGGAGATTTTGAAGATCTAGGTAAATTGTCTCCTGAATTGAAGGATTGCAATATATACTGGCTGGTGAATGTCTACATCTTATTTAAGCAATCTTGAAAGGCTGATTCTGAAACAAACTATGAATTAGCCCTACCATTTTCCTGTTTATTACCTCACACAACCAACCTCTTAATTCAGTGAATAGTCACCTGTTTTCATTTATTGAGCATACAAGAGAATCTAATGTTGCTAGTTCTGAACGTTAGTCTCTTAGGACTATTTCAGACATGACACCTTCTGACACTATAGAAAGAGGTATGAAAAATCCTCCTTTTTATGGGGGTACCAATGTTCATTCCTTTGCACAGAATAAATGACTGAAGAGGGCAAAGAGTGGGAAAATTGACAGGACGATAATCAGAACTTGGGTGTTAGGCTTAAGCAGTTCCTTGGAAATATTGGCACCTGTGATTGCTTCAGGGATGTGTGATCTACCCATGCGCATTAAAAAAAAAAAAAAAAAAAAAAAAAAAAAAAAAAAANAGCAGCTATATTTACTGGAATAATTACGGGAATATACGGTCCTGAGGCCCAAGAGCTATGGACCAATAATGTAATAAATCCCACACAGTGGGAAAAAGGCCACCAACTCCTGAAAAACTGAGGTCTTCTTTTCACTGCATGAACATTTAAAGACAATTTTCAAGTGATAGACAACAAGGCTGAAGTGTTTTTTGAAAGTGCCTACAAATGTTTATTCATGTATGCTGTGCACTCTCCACAGCTATGCAGGGAAAACAGCTTATACATATGCAAATAGCACTGAACTCCGCATTTGTATGTGAAATTACCTGATTGGCATTTCAAATCACTGTGTCTCGTGCAGTTATGAGAGTTGTTCAATTGCCTCTATTTGAAAATTCAGCCTTAAGGCACATTTTGCTAAAAATAAGAGCATATCCTAGTGTCCTCTGTCAAACTTTGTTTTCTTCCTAGATTCTTTAGCAATACCCTATATGCTACTTGATTGAGATTGTCCCTGTAGAGAGGTAATTGTGTTACAATTGTAAGGCATGTATTTCTTTTGATCTAGGAGCCCTTTACAATGAAAGACATTAAACATAAATGACAGTATAATCCAGCCTTGGTTGCAATAAATTATTCATTTTTTCTTGAGTACCTGGATTCTAACAATTGAAGAACTTTCCCTCTTCCTGCAGAAGTGTCTGCAGTTTCCCAGCCTTCTTGGCGCATTTTCTTGATCTTAACCTTATAATAAGAAGGACAGTTCATTACTTAACAGAATGTAAAATTATGTTGCAAGTTCATGTCTTTGTCCTGTCAATTTATGACATGTAGAGATTAGAGAACATTGACATCTGGGGTGGGGTTCATCTCACAGCGTCACACATCTAACCTTAGGTGCTTATACTCAGTGGAGAACTAGAGTTTTATGAAGGTGTCCACACTCAGGTCTCTCGAGCCATTTGGGACACCGTGGGGTATCAATGACATGATACACTGCTGATAAATATGGCAAATGACCAGTGGGAGGAAACAGCTGCAGTCCAGGCAGGATACCCTGTCCTAGATACCTACCTGCAGGCAACTGAATCAAGTTTATTGGCAGTGAAGTCAATAAAATCTGTGAAGGGACTTAGCTGACCAAAGACGGTGCCTAATTTCTCTGAGTGAGCAGTCATTTTTTTAGATACCATGGCTGTATTGACCAGATCTTCAGTGATTGTAATGGTAACGTAAGCATTCTCATGCACCTGTAGGTAAGGAAAAGTAGGTTTCTTCCTCTGACAACTGAAACCCACCCCCAATGCCTTTGCAAAAAATCTCCAAAATGAAGCTATCAGATAAGAAATGCAGACAAAGAAATACATATTAATGACCATCCACACAGGTGCTTTCCTTTTCTTAGCTGTATTCCAACTATCTGTCTTTACTTGTAGCTCACCAAACTTCAGCAAACACAAAGGATGAAGTAAGCATTAATTTCCTTGACACTTTATATATATATACCCATTCTCAGTTTTTCATCGAAATAAAGGATGACCTTTATCTTAGTGCTGTTACATTATATTTGGCTACAGCCCACCTGAAGCCTGATCCAAATAGTATCCATGGCCCGAGTTCTTCATATCCAGCTTTTTCTTAAGAGTCATTGAAAGTCAATTAGAAAGAGTACTCAATCTACTCCTAGAGACATTGTCATGGAAATATGTCTTCTCCAGCCTAATAGCTCAGTGAATTATTACTGTTACTGTTGTTAATAATTTTATGCAAAATATTTTTATTCACAGATGTCAAAGTATAATAAGAAGGTGGCCAAGCTTTAGCATGGAATGAGTCATTAAAAAAATATTTATTTAATGATTTTCACCTCTCTTTCTTCAGTTTATCAGTAAAGAAGTCCGCAAAATCCTGTAGCTTCTAAGTTATTTTATATCATCTTCACACCCAAACACTCACACAGAGCTTTGTTTTCATTAATTATAGGAGCTTCAATTATTAAGTCTGTGGGTCCAGGAAGACTATGCCTATTATCTTGAAAGTCTTGCTCCAACAACTTGATCCTCAAAGATTAAACCACAGGCCTTTGTGAGGATATATGTACATGCAGAAAACTTGTGGCAGCAGTTGTACCTCCTGAACTTTTCATTCATACCATGTTGTATGAAAAATATTTCTTGGAAGTTGTCAGGGGGCATTTTACCTTTTAAGAGTAGCTCCTGACCAAGCTTTTTACTTACAGGACTTGAGCAGAAAGAACATGCAGAGACTGAAAGGCTGGCAAAGCATGCTAGGAAGTGTTTAATAAGCAGCTTTCTTTTAGTAGAAGAAGATTAGGGAATAGAGGAGCTGAGGGCAGATAATTGTCTCTGAGATGCCAAACAGCAATCAGTAATTGGTGTCCAAATAAAATTGACTATAGACCTATGTGAACTAAAAATATTCTCAGGCTTTCCTTGCTACCTGCTAATTGGTCTTTTATTGTATAATGTTCACTAGAGATCAACATTAAGCTGCAGTCTGCTCACGAGTTAATTCAATCAGCAGAAGTCCTTCTTAGGAGGTCATGCAGTGCCATGATTACATCTATCATGCTTCCTACATCCCAATGTCAATCCAACTACCTTTCGCTGTTCTTGGACTGGAGATTATTGTTCCTTTTTGACATACTTCATTTACTTAAGTAGGATGATGTAATTTAAAGAGTTATCTATTAATCAGGTTGAAGAATACAATGCAATTTGGCACAATTGTATCAGTCTATGATGTTTACCTATATGGTTTTTTATTAATATATTACTCGTGGTGTTGGTATAGTTCAGGCTTGCTTGCCAATGTTACTAAAACCCATCTTTCAGGATTCATTATTGAAGTGCTACAAAATTTGTCTCTTCTGCCCAGTTTTCTACAGGCTTTTCACGTGTTACAGAATACATACGATCTTCAGACATTTAAATGTTCCTAAGATCTTGTATTTTATACTGGAATACACTGCAAACTACCTTCTGAGAACTAACGATAGGATCATTTGCATGGACTTACTTATACTGTCTACATATGGGGGAGATTTTTCTGCTAGTGAAGCCCAAGTTAGGGACAGTGCTGTTTTGCTGCAGCATGAGTGAAGATGTCATCAAGAACTACAACAATGCCACTGTTGCAGAAGACAACATCACACTTGATACTCTACACATTTCAAAGGAAAGAAAGATTTCCAGATATTTCATAATATTCTTTTACCCTGAAGTGTAACCAAACTGAGTATTTAGCAGAAGAAGGGATAGGCCTCACTCTCATAATAGTCCACCATTAGTTAAAAAGGTACTCTATTTGTTAAAGAAGTCTTCCTAGAAATCTGTAAATATTGACTCAATCAATGTGTGTATTCATATAAGAATTGCACAAAATGCCATTGTTATATAGTGATGAAAAGTGAGAATTTGGCTCTGTATCTAAGAGAGATCAGTTAGTACACTATTGTAACAAGGTAGATTAAAATTGTACCATCACAGTGTTTTGTTCAAGTCTTTATTGAAAGAATATTCATTCTTCTGATATTCTTGTTCATCCTCCTGTTGTTGCACTTATCTTTGTCATAAGAACAAGACATCTGACTTTCAATGCCTGACATGGGCTTATGAGATATCACAGCATAACTAAGCTGTGCTGCTTTCACCTTTTCAAAATTCAGTAATTTGACTGGCTGAGGCTGTGGTTCTTTCTGGCAGCTGCCAACGCTGCAAGAAGAGAGGAGACCAGTCAATCAAAGTCTAGAATAAATAAAAGGTCAGAGGAGTCAATACATTGCTGTCCTTCACAGGCTGTGTCAGGTTCTAAAAACCCATTCATGTGACATGAAAGGGAGAAAATAACTGCGTGATTCATTGACACATCACAGATCATAACAGAAATAGGAAACAGCACCAGCTTAACCATTTACATTTTGCTTTTACCTTGGCAATGTTATGACCCCCTAAGGTTCTAATAGACAAATGGACAGATAAACGGTGTTCCTGGTAATCATAAAAATGGGTTGGTTTCCAGTTATGAAAGCATTTTTTCTTGTTTCCTAYTGTTTCTATCAAGTTTGACTATTGCCTTTAGAAATACAGCTTCAGGCTGGAAGCTGTTCAGATGCTATGATGGCAAGGCTTGGGTTAGTATCTACACTCATCATCAAGTTTCACAATGATGGGAAACATTTTAAAGTGCTTATTAAGGCCATACATATTTTCTCTGTCTAAGACCTTTTCCTTTAAAAAAAACTAAAAAAAAAACTTCTGTAATTTTCTAACCCCAATTGTGATTTTGTGCTATGCCCAGATATTCCCAAACTCTTAAGTCATCTCATACAGAGAGTTTGTAAGACCTGGCCCACCTCCCCCACAAGCTTGATTTCCATCAGTTGAAAGCCCCTGGGTGCAAAAATACATTGTCACGGTTGATGAACCAAAACAAAAGCAAGAGACTTAAACAGGGAGACTTTTTTGGTGCTAAGGCCAAACTTCGCAACCTTTCTGCTACCTTCTCCAGTCCCTACTTGGTTGTAAACTCTTTAAGTATTTGAAATCACCCATAGGAAATAAAGAGCATCTGCCAGTGCCAGGGAAAGGTGGCTCCCCCCCTTTCCAAACTGTCTGTGCTTCTGCATTCCCTTCTCCGTTTCCACACAAAGACAAGGAGCAAGTCGGTAGCCAGTTGCTGCTTGTATGTTGCCCCAGATATAGGTTACATCCACTGCCCACTTCAGTGTGAAAGGCATCATGAGACACTTGCTGAGCCAGCTGAGCTGTGAAGAGTATACTGAATCAGAAAAGAAGCAGAGCAGAGGTGGAACAAAGACCACAATGTAATAAAGGAGGATACTAGAGAGGAAATAGAGTGCAGAAAGTCACATCAGAGCATGCCATGTGCCTACCCAACCTCCTCCAAAGGCAATGCAGCACTTGGTGAGGCTTAGCCATAGCTGCCTCAAGGTAGCAAGGTAGATGCCTACAGCCCTGTATCTAGTATTGTGGAAACTTTAGGGGGAGGTAAATATGTCAACAGAGAGATAAAGGAAGGAAAACTGTGAAGGAGTGAAAATAGAGACTAACTTGTAGGCATTAAAAATATTCATATTTTTATTGTACAGATTGTAACTAGTGACTGCAGTCAAGACTGGTTTTCTTGAGCTAGGTCCTGTGTAAATCCATTAAGAGTTTGATTGTAGCCTAAAAAAATTATATTAAAAGACAAAGTAGATGGAAACAGAGTGCTATAAGGAAAGTAAATGATTTGTYGAAAGTTTCCAAGGAACTCTGTTAGAAAGCCAAGAAACGAAATATCCATAATAATTTTCTTCAGAAGTATAGTACTTGATGGTAAATAAGGCTTGAATATTTGGACAGCTGTCATTCATGCTACACTAGGTACTGTGACTATGCAAGTCTGTAGTGTACTAATGCTGGCTGTTGATGTTTCACTGGTGTCAAAGTTAGTGCCTACTAGTTGTTTAGGGTTGTCCAATAAGGCATGCAGTCAGAAGGAAAAAATGTAAAAAGAAAGAGACACCATAATTCAGTAAAGATCCCTGAAAAAAAATCTATTAAACTTCACAGAAAAGTAGCAGAAACCTCCACTTTTGAGGGATTTGCAATGATGCTGAAGGAYACAATAAATAAAAATTTAACAGAGGCTGCTGCAACTGCCAAGGAGAACAAAGTCTGGTGTCACCCCCATCAGTCAAATTATTTTGTATTGTTGTCTACAGACTAATGAAGTTTACAAATTTCTGTGTTTGTACAATGTTATGCTTTCTATTGGTTCAAAACCTTAAACTTTTGTGTTAAGTGTTCCTTGGACTCTCCCAGTGCTGGGTGTTTCTGGAGATTATGGCAAAAGTGGATGTTCAGATAGGATATGAAAGGGAAAAGGGTAATAAGGAACTCTGGAGTTGTCTGAACAGAAATCTCTATGCATGGAAGCAGCCTGAAGAAGGATTTGGAGAATATTCTGCGAAGTGCTGTCATAGGGTGAAATAGGGACTTGTTGACGGCATGGACAGGATTGAAGACAATTCAGCAAAAGTGACCAAAGCAGACAGTTTGGGCGTGTCAGAGCTGTGAAGATCCCTCTTGATGTGATAACAGAAAAGGTGCTTGGAGAAAGAGTCAGAGCCAATACTATGTCCTAATAGTTATTTCAGAAACATGTCTTTAGCTGCACAAGGACCGTAAGCATCTCCTCAGTAATTCTGAGCTTTCACACCAATCTGACTTCTTTTCCAAGGAGGAGTAAGTCTCCTGGGACAAGGTCACCAGCTTTGCTCCTGGGAAAGAATACCTTTTTTACAGCTGTTGGAAGGAGAGATTTTTCTCTATGAAAAAGGGAGCCTGCCCACACTAGAGGAAGCTAGCAGACTGTGTGAAAAGGGCACCAAAGGAACCGCTATCAGAGTCTAAGGACTGGGTAAATCAAAATAAAAGGCAGTAAATATTACTTACTACATATAGAGAAGGAGGAATTACTTCAGGGTGTTATACAAATTACAAATGATTGCCCTAAATCATTTTTCCATGGTGGAGCCATGGCAGTATTACCTTCTCTGCTCTCAGTCTATTACATTTTTAATTCTGAGCTCATGTTCAGGATCTCTTCAGATGGCAAAGCACCTGCTACCTGAATACGTGATAAATGAAGCACCATCATCTTAAAACAAGCTGAGCTCATTTGATGAGATTTTCTGGGCAAATGCAATGAGCCCTTCATTGTAAAATCTCCTGAAGTTTACTTTTCATTAGTTACCTTTATTCAGCTGTATGAATCTGAGATTGAAATTTGTAAGGTGGCAGCTTTTGGATAAGTATTAGTATGGTTGCTTCTCTTCATGCTTGCACACAAAAGCGCACACAAGTGCTTTTGGAGAAAATCTGTTCATGTTGTGTGAGGCAGAGGCATCACATTGCTGAGCTTATCCTGGGCTTTGGGGGTACTTTTTTGCTGAATTTGAGACTTTCATAATCTGCATGGTGGGTCTGTGGGATATACTGTTGAATTATTCAAAAGCATATTGGATCTTGTCTTGGCTTTTGCCATGAACAGGTTATTTTAATGTAGGTAAACATGAGGCTTCCACTGAAATTTACATGTTTTTACATGGATAACCATAACATTAATTTTCACGAAACTGAAGAAAAATGTCTTAGGAGTATAAATTCAAACCTGAAAAGCACAACCCTTAAACAGAACTAGGAAGTCACTTTTCATGTAGTCATACTACTATGTACTTAGTAGCCACTGTCATAACTGGGACAGTGAAGTGAGTGAATCATTGCTTTGTTCTACAATGGCAAATTTATATTATTTTTCCATTTTGAAACTGCTGTGCAGGTCAATCTTTCCAAAAAGTAAAGCTAAGGCAATGGCTCCAATGTTACACACACTGCTGACGGAATGGTGTGGTTCTACTTCTCACGATATTGCTGAGCAACCACTTATCAGAGTGATAACCCCTATTTCTAGAATTATAGGTAAAAATTAGGTTGGAAGGGACCTCTGGAGATCATTTAGTCTGACATCCTGCTCAAAGGATGCCTAAATTTGAATTTAGGTGAGGTTGCTCAGAGCCATAACAAGTTTTAAAAACTACAGGTGGACATTCCAGATTGATGGAGTGATCAGATTTTTTGCTTATATCATTCTCACCTCAGGTAACTTGTATTCCTTCAAAAGTACTGTTCCTTGGACATAAGTGCTCCGATAACTCTTATGTTTGTTAATTAACACAAAATCAGAGGAACAAGCTGGGGAGATCAAAGGTAGACAGAAGTCAAGGGAGATCAAAGGTAGACAGAAGTCAATAAGTCCTGAGGAAGAAGGTGCAGATGAGGGCAGAGGCAGGCAGAACAAATGAGGAAACTACCAGGGAACAGAAGAATGAGAAGTAAAACTTTCCTTTTATTGTCTGCATGTCCCTATAACTTGCACTGCTGCTCAATCACTAGATTTTTTAAATGGGCAGACTGCTGGATACATATATTAAAATAAGGTTTTCTGAATAATCAAGGCAGACCATTGTCTGTTGAACTGTGCTACATGTTCAGGCTATATCAAAAACAACTGTAGTCAAGAACACCTCTCACCTCAGTTCCCGTCCCCCGCTCCTTTCCCATTCTCTCTTTTTGAATGAGTCTACACAGCATAGTGACTCTGAGGTGGGTTTGGATCCCCACTGAAGAAGAAATAAAAAGGGCACTGTATGCTGTGATTCAAACAGTGAGAGGGTTGGGATCTGCCAGCACAGGGATCAGCTCCCACCGCTGGGACTCATGGAGGGAGAAGGGGTGTAGTGACTGCAGCGAAGGAGGGGTGTAGTCACCCACAAAGCCCGTCCAGAGTATGGAGCTGGGAACCGTGACCGTGAAGGATATCATCACTGGAATTAGAGGAGTTACAAGCTCTAAAGGAAACCTTTAAAGGGTCCCCTTGAAGAAAAAAATGGTTTTGAAGCTGAGAGTGAAAGAGCTGGTATGGTATTTCAGAAAGGAGTCACACAGGAGTGCACATGGGAGGGAAGAATTATTATTCATTTGGTTAAGCAAATCCTGGGAGCCGACCCTAACTGAACTTCTGAGTGTTTCCATGTTTGACCATCATTTGATCACTGTGTATATATAAATAATCTTATTTGAATTTATAAAAGGCAGCAAATTCAAAGACTGAAATTCCATCCTTAACATCCGTCTCCTGCTGAGCCTTTTTATTTCCTCCCACATGGTACTCTGGATCAAAACACTTTGGAAAAGATGAGCAATAATATCTGGGCCTGATGATAAAGAAAGAGATGCCTGTTCCCAAACTGACAATCAGGACTGTGGGTTTTTGTTCAAACAAAAGACATATTGGCTACTGTGACACTCAAGAAGAAGGCTCTTAATGGTCTGCAGGGGCTTTTGAAGAGTGTATAAACATGAAAAAAGGCAGTGACTTTGTTTAGTGAGCTAGAAATAATTCAACGGTACAGATGAATCATGTTACTTTGGCTGTAAGAGGAACAGAGAGGGCCTTACTAAGGAAGAATGCAATCAAAAGTCTTCTGCACTGAATTTTACTAAGCTGAAGCAATAATATTATTTTGAAACAGGTAGAACACAAGTTTATATGCCACTTTTGCCATAGTATTATATGTTCCTATGCCCAGAAAACCCCACAGTAGTGTTTGCTTATACATTTGGATAATTTAGAGCTCAGTTAGGCCTCGGTAATTTTATCCTCAAGGCAATGATTTTTACCCCAAAAAGCTGCCTAGTAAATATTTGATAACATTTATGGAAGTATCTCATTTTAATATTTTACTTAGTACAACAAACATTATTTTCTTATTTTCTTAATTCTGTTCTTGTAAAGGCAATGATTGTTTCCAGTCCTCCCCTTTTTCAATATTTACAGATAGAACTAGTGTATTACCATTTCTATGGCAAGTAGAAGGTGATTTATATGAGTTAATAATAAGATTCTCTGAGATGTGCTATTGCATGTAATACTCAGCTGACCCTCATGATGGAATAATATCACATAACTTCATCCATTTAAAAGTTAGTTGGTTAGTTGTGTATTCTCCCTCTGGGGTCACTGGATAAACATAGGCAATTCCAGGAGACAATTAATCTAAATTAATCTAACCCATTTTAGACATTTATCCTATGATGAAATTATTGTCTCCAGCAGTACCTCTGAGAATAAAGGGATTCAATATTTCAACATTTCAGGCATCTACATTTAGGTGAGGTGAATCCCTCCTTAGGGCATAATATATCTTTTTATTTTCTTTTTCTACATGCTTTCCTATTTGATGCCTCAAAATTTCCACTTATAATAATTTCAAGTGCAAGAAACCATGGATTCACAGTAGCATGTTTTTTACATGCATAGTCATGATAGTCCAATGTATCTATGCTCTCCTTTTGATCATACCATAATCTGCAAGGTAAAGTGGGAGCAACAGCATCAGAACTTGCCACTGAAAATATTTACCTGAATACAGCATACATTTTAGTATGCACTAACTCTTCAACACTTGCCTTGCAGGAGTTCATTCTTTATTGTTCTTTACCTTTACACGTATTTTTCAATGCTATTTCAGTCCTCGCACACCCAGTGGCTGAGGCAGAAGAGATGGAAGAGGTAACTACTGCTTCTCTTGCTGCTGCTGCCATGATATTTTTGAGCAGCTGTGAATGCTTGCATACCACTTTCTCTGCCTGACAGCAGGGTCGGTGTTAGCTGTTGCCAGCTCATCTATCTTGCTGCCTTGCTCTTGCACAACAATGGGGGTTTCATACTACTTTCCTTTTTCCTGACCCTGACTATTCATCATGAAGGTGGAAATAATGGCCCTAATGGCTAGCAAGTCCCTCCCCTGCTTCCCCCCTCGATGCTCAATGTGACTCTTTCATTCTCTTGACCACGCAGACACAAAAATGTCCCAACGGCAAGTAACTGTCCACTTCTAAGCTCACTTGATTTTGATTCTCTCCCTTTTCTTCTTCCATCCTTGCCTCAGAGGAGGAAAATTACAATGAAAAAAGCAGCAACCAAGTCCAGTGAGTTTCCATCGTCCAGGATGTTCTTGAACCAGGCAATTCACCTCCCCCRCCCCTTATTATTCATTTCATTTGGATGATTAAATAAAGCAGAAAAGGTTATTTTGTTGGAAAAGAGCCTGTATTAATTGTATAAAAGCTGTCACTGTTCTGTTTTGGCTTAGTCTCCTTTCTGGCTCCCAGTAGCTAGCTGCAATTCCTCTTTCACAATTTCTAGCTTCAGGCACCTCTCTAGTCCCCAAGATCTGTATCTTTTTTGCTTTTCAAAAGTGAGCGCAACATCACTGAATCTGGAGACATTCCCCTGGCTGTGAAGCCTCACAGTTGTTTTGATATTGCCAGCTTGATGAAGACTGCTTTCTGTTGTTTCCTCTCTTGTCTGCCGTGGCAGTGGCCTGGGGCTGGGGGAGCTCGGAGGTAGCACACCTCATGCCGGTACTTCCTTCGTGTGAGAGGAGGGATGGTCCTTCTCCAGGGAAATGAGTTTCCTTGACTACGAGAAGTGAGAGACCATACGAATTGTTTGGCTGACCACCACCCTCCTTGTTTCCTTGCACTGCTCTGTTGGTTTGCAGACATCCATGCCTGCTCCATCAGCTCTGTTGAGCAGGGACGGTCTCTGTGTGTACAAAATCATTGGTTAAAACCTGAGCTCTTTAAAACAAATGCGTTAGTGAATGTAAAGACATTAAATGAGAAGCTATGTTATTTTGAAATACTGAATATTTTTTAAGTGCAAAATATCAAACTAAAAGACTTTAGATAGTTACATAGCGCTTTCACTCTCTTAGAGCGGAACAGAACTCACAGGGCAACAGAACCTGATGTTTCCTAGTTTGCCAAAGCTTTTGTAATTACATTTTGGAGAAGAAAAATTGATCTGGCTCTTTTGTTCCACTCCAACGGTAATGATGCCATTAGAAATTAATAACAAAAAATAATTTTTAGAAGTATTTTAATAAAAATAGAAATACTTCCTGTGTTGGATCTTGACTGGTATTTTCTATCTCACTAGATTATTTGCAATTTAAAGTCACAGATTATTTAAGGGGTAGGTAGCATAGAAATGTACTCTTTCATCCCCAAAATTATAATGCAAGAAGCAGACTCATAGACTGCATAGCAGAAACAACAAGAACATGGATAAATATATTATGTGATTGTTCCAGGATACTAGTTTTAGTTGCTTTTTTTATTTGCTAGCTTCAGGGTGAAGGACAGCTACATCAACTTGACCACACTGCAAAACATCCTCCTTGATTAGAGAATGATGAGTTGCTCCTAAGAAGTGCAAGCTGTATGAAAGAACACCGCTGCTGTTGGGTTTTTCTGTTGCTTCCCAGCATAATCTTCATTTTGTTCAGTATATAATGCCCCTTTTACAAAACATGTTGATATCTGACATCCTTTTGACATACTGAATTTTGAAAACATTAATATTGACATTTATGGGTTCACTGGTATATGTAATGGTATGTAGATATTGCCTTATTATATTAATGAAGGCAAAGACCTTTCCACAGCTTTCTCAAGTGGTTGATGTATCGCCTCTGGCCATGGAGTTGTTTGCAGTGCCAACATGCAATCTATAGATGGATCAATCAAGCATGCTAATATGCACTGTTCCCATATAGAGTAGCTGCACTTAGCCTGAGAATAATAGGTTTTGATGATGTTGTACATTTGACACATTATGAACTCGCTTACTATCCCCCTCGCCACAGAAGAATGTCTGCTGGCCTGCTACTGGATGGGATGGGGTGGAGGGCATTTGAAGGTTTGGCATGACCTGCGAAGACAGAGAGGGTGAAGCAGCCCARCCACACTTCTGTTCAATCACGTCTCTGCTACTGGAGTGGAGGGCAAGGGGGTACACCAAGAAAGCAGAACCTCTTTTTGTTTTGGAGGTAGTGGTGAACAGAAACATGGTTTTCAGTTTTTGGTCATTGTAACTACAGCAGATCTGTTCTGAGGATGAATCTGAGCAAATTTAGTTAACTGATGTCTTGCTATGGTTTTGTGTTTTAATTTTGATGTAATTGGAAAGGGAAAAAAATTTAAACACTCTCCAAAACTTTTGACAGTGTAAAAAACCAAGTGATGAAAATGTCATTTTTATCTTGCACAGAACTTTCAGTCCTGAAGATTTAAATATTCATTTCTCAAATAAAATGACATTGAAATAAAATTCTAAACAGTCTATTTAAAATATTTCAATCTAGCTTTCTGACAGCAAGTTAGGGAGAATGAATACAAATTTCAATTAATTCAAATATGGCATTTTGAAAGCATTTTTTGATTCAACACATTTTGTTTTCTATACTGGGGACTCAGTTAATCAGGCAAAATAAAATTGTGGCCCAATGACTCTTATACTGTATTTTTTTCTGTTGACTAAATTTATATGATAAGATTAGTCAGATAAAGTCAACATAGCCAAAGATGAACTATTCTTAGTTCTCTTAATTTGGTAAGATTTGATGTTTGCTTTTGATATTTTTAAATTTATTTTTATTAGACACAGATAGTTTGAATAAATAAAACTGGCTGCTCAAAGGAGTTTACTTCCAACCTTCCAATAGTTGGGGTTTGAAATTTTCTCTTGTTTTTTTCACGGTTTTCATAGTTTTCACAGTCTATGAATTTGAGTTATAGCGCAATGTCAGACTTTATTTATTAAGGACATGACAGAGATTAATAAAATGCTGGACAAGCTACAACTGATAAGAATTTTGAAAGCTTCACTGTAAAATTGAATGAAGTGGAGATAGAAATTGAAGACATGGAGATAACAATTGATGGACAGAGACTATTCCAACTGAGAATACCAGAGAGGACTGTAGAACACTGTGAAATTGAATTGATCACCTGGAAAATAAGGTTAGGGTAAGAAATATCAGTTGTGAGGCCTGGAGAAGCTGAGCTAATCTTTTCTGAGAGGATTATGAGGGCCAGAAAGAGGATATCTTTCAGCTTTTTAATGTATGCCATACATTGCCTCTCATAGCTCTAGTGTCATCAATTAGACAACACACTGACATGGTGTTTGTACAGTGTACCTCTTTCGGCCTCTAGTAGACAAACTAAACATTAAAATGCGTATAGGAAGCTGAAATTAAAAATAGCTTAGTTTTAAGCAATTGAAAATGGTGAAATTACAAATTAAGTGAGGCCTATTGGCTGAACCGGAATTCAGGCAACAGCTCTAACTGAGCATTTAATACCATATTGTCAGGAAAAGCCCATACCTGACTCTAAGAAAGCCAGAATAAGAATAATTCCCTACCTTACACTTTTCTATGCTGTGTCAAAGTTTAAGTTGTTAAGGTTAACTTGCCGAGGCCTTAGGTTCATGTATTTCTGCTGCCTCCAGACATGCGGAGCATATAGGAAGATGAGCTGTATATGGACTGTGAAAAATGGCTTTGGTTCAGCCTCTGAAGGGTTTATTTTCAATAATGTAGGTTGTCGTTGCCTTTCCTCTTGATTCTTAACCGCTATTGCCACAGAGCTCATTTAGCTGAATTTATATGATGTGATAAGTTAATATTACATTTATTATCATAATTATCATGTCTGATTAATCTTGCTTATTCTGGAAAGTTGTGCAAGTTTCTTACTGGAGGGCATACTTTCAAGTTTTAATATTCATGTATAAGGCAGCTGACCTGAAGATTCAAAATAATTAATCTGGACTAAAGGTGTCTGTGGCAAATTAAAGACAGGTATGCTGGGATGGTTTCAATATCCACTGTTGACTGAGGCAGGATGAAGATAGATGTAATGTGGTCAGAGGGCATGGTGATTGCTAGAGCTGTACCCATCAATCCAACGCCACCCAATGAGGTTGTAAACACTTTACTTTCAAATTTGTCTGAAATGCTATAGCACTTTTTTTGGTCTATGCCCAAGCTCACTTAGGCACTCCTGTAGATGTCATTTGTTCTGCCATGCATAGGATCTCCAGACAAAAACCTGCTGAAATGAGCTCAGTGCAGGATTTGACTAAATAAAATTCAGTAATACAGGCGATGGAATTTCCTCTAGGTGATCACAAAGGTCCTTCAGCCATCCAAACCTAATCTATGTGCTAAAATAATCATTAATCTATCAACGTTATCTGGTGTTGATATTTCTATTTTGTGCCATTTGGTGCTTCTTTGCATCAATTCTGATGAACATGTGTGTTTGTATGAGAACAGAGAGTGTCTTCCTCTTCCATCTGTTTTATTATGTATAAAGTGGGGAATTCCTAATTGTGCAGGCTAATTTTAATTTTATTTTCACTGACAGGAGAAAAAAAAAAGAGAGAGAAAACCAAAGTTGTAGTCTACACTTACAAAGCACTGGAGCACTTTCCAGTGGAAGTAACATTGCTTGTAATATAAAACATAGGCTATTTATTAATCCTGATTTTTGCATTGCATTTTGGTAACCTTATCCATTTGGACAACACTAACTTCTGAACTGCTGGTTGGCATACTCTGAGCCTATATGTAGACTCTCCTGGCTGAAATTTACTCAGAAAAATCCAAACAGCACCGAATTTGACCAGAAAGAAGGAACTAGGACAGAATTGCTCAGTAGCTATGTGTTTGTGGCCTCCTTACGAGTGCATTGCTCGCCTAGCAAGCCTACCTAGACTAGCAGAGAGGAGAAAAAACAATAAATAGCAATAAGAAGAAAAGCAAAACCACAGACTAATTGTGAAGAGGTTTTGGTGTGTTTTCTTCATTACCATGTTTGTATGAAAAGGGAGTTACCCGAGTATTGCTACATGTTGTTGTTTTACTTTACGCTGCTTCTGCTCTGTGTGTTTTGAATGTATTTCACTCCTTTTTGTGGGAATCTCTTGGAAAACAGAAGTATACTGTTTACTGTCCCAATTGTATTTATTTTATTTTTATGATGGGAATTGTTTGACAGTACCTATTACTCTGTTTAGTTTTGATTTGTTTCTTTTGCTGTTTGCTTGTGAAAATTAGACTTCTTATGCTCAAATGGTTGACTTACAAAATTTGCTCAAGTTACACCGTGTGTACAAATACACCAGTACCAAAACAGGAAAACATTTGAAACTTTTACGCCCCAGAGAATGTTTTCTATGTTTTTTTCTGCTCCCCATTTTAAAGTATCAGTTTATACAGGCTTACTAAATTATTTTAGTGATGGTTTTATCTGCATTTGTTTTCTGTGGCTGCTAAAGATTGAAAATGTCTCCAGGTGATGATCTTACAGGCTAAGAAATTTGGATTGACTGTGGTAGTAGACTTCAAGATCCTCACTCAGATAATGCCCTTTTCTTGCTACATAGAAATATAATTCCATTTTCTGAGTGTATAGCTGTAGATCTCACACATATAACATCACATACAAAACATAAGGTGTTAACTGGGAAGAAATTCTCACTAAAGATCCCTAAAACCTTGCTTCTTGTGCCCAGTGGAGAAGAACTGSCTATGGGGACATTGTACCTCCTTCCCATCTGTCCGGTACAGGAGTATCTAAGATGGTTACTCCTTAAGACTTTCTGGAAAGGGAACATACTTTGCTTCAGCAAACAGGGGGGAATATCTTTGTTCGCAAAGACAGAACAGAAGAGAACAGCTCAAGAACTGCATGTCAGCCTGGGTTCTTGAGTGCCTCTTGAACTTGGGGATTTCACTGACATTTACAAAAGCTAACAATGAAAGCTCATCTAAAATATGTATGTGCAGTATTTTGTGAATATTTTACACAGCAACAGGGCTGAACTAAATCTTGCAAATTTAAACTGGGCTTAAAGATCTGTCATTTTTTTAAAAATACAGTAATTTTAACCTTGGTTCATAAAGTTTGCATGTCTACTTTTGGATGGAAGCACAAATGCAGAGCATTCAATGCCACTTATTCTTGTAAAATCATGAAACACTGGGATTTTCAAAATTCTTCAAGGYCAATTTGTCGACAGTGGAAATATGAATACCAGTTCAGACAGCCATCCCCTGCTCTCCTGCCTGAACTTCTAAACCTTTGGTGATTAAACTATTACTAGCTTAAACCAGTCATAGTAAATCAGTCCTGAAGGCTGATAGAAGTCTAATGTGCATGCTTCACTTAAGCATTTAAAGTAAGGTAAACCAAGTACTCTGGTCTAATGTCATTTTGGACTGCATGCATGTCTCTCTATTCTCTCAGTAGTCATACCCTGATCCTCCTTAAAATACTATTTCTTCATAGAATATAATATATGTAGAATCATCCTCTGCATACACAGAAGTGACTTGATTATACAAGAACTTCAAAATTAAGGGAACAAAGAAGAGATATTCAGGGGACAAAGTGATTGGAGGGAAGATGAGATTGATAGCACAATACTGTACATCTTTCCCCCATTAGTAGTAAGTAAAATCTATGGTGTATCTGTGCAAAGTTTGAAAAGAAATGTTGATGACACTATGGCTTCATCTTCTTGAAAATTTTTTCACTTCTTTTATCATGAACATGCTTTTCTGAATGAAGTGAGAAATCCACCTGCTCAGGCTTCCTGTCAATCAGTTACCAATATCAAGTCCTTCACAGCAAGGTACAATAAACTTTTAGTGGACCATTACATACTGTTGTGCCCATGGACAAACTTTCCTCCCAATTCAATTACATATTATCTTACATTTTTATGCAGTCCTAAGCTTTTGTTGTTGGTGGTGGTGATGCCAAGCCAGAGTATCCTAGAAAATTCAAACAGTTAATGTCATTTTCCTAGCAGAGGAGGGCTGCAAGTTGAGAAGGCATGAGAACATGTAGGGTTTTTTAACTTAGTATCTTCTTTTGAGGAATAGGAGAATGTCAGATGTGAAGTAGAATGCATCTCTCCCTGTAAGTCTGCTAGGACTTTCTCAGAAAGTTGAGAGACAAGCCTTTCCACATGCAAATCTCAAACCGGTATGATTCATAGATGAAGTTAGCAGCTGTCACTCTTCATGTTTCTGCTCTTCCATTCAAGCACTTTCTGTTAAAAAAAATCATGTTCTATATACAATTGAAATAGAACTGCTCAACCAGCAGAACTCAACGTATGATAAAAAGAAAAACCGTCCAGACAACAGGTTGGTCACTTCAGTATATCTAATGTCCACAAAAATGTTATACATTAAAAGTAGCTTCCATTTTTAATGTATTTATTTGCTTATTTGCATTTTTGATACAAATACACACTTTTTTCAATCTTTACGGCATTGTCTATGTATTTACAGATTACTCTTGCCTTTAATCTCAACACCTCAGAAAAATATTTCTCTTATTTCTATGTTTATATGAGGTAGAATGCATGTATCCAGGTGGTGTTACAAAAAGAGGTGTGTGTTTGTCAATTTTGTCCATTTTAGGCACACATTTTTGTTTGGCATAAATCATTACGTCATCACAGACTTTACTGTTGATGAAGTTATTTACTTCACCTGGGGCTGTTGCTTTTATGTTTGGGTTTTTTTCAATGAGCTGTTGGCTATAGCTAAGAGTATCCATTGTAATTTCATTTCATGTGTATATCTATACATAAGTAAAATAAGCAAAATGTCACCAACCATTCTGAATTGCAAAGCCAGAGCATTCAATCTTAAACCTATGCTACTTTTTAAAAAATAGCTTTACAGTCTTGGAGTGTGATATTCATCTTCAATACTTTTTATTTTCTTATTCTGAGTAGCAGAAGGTTCTGCCTTCAGTTACACCACAAATGAAGAACAAATGGATGTTAGAAGCTGGGCACAGGAAAGGAGAGGAATTTACTGAGCATAATCAAGTAATTATTTTGGTGGAAAAAACCCACAAAAAATTAGTTCACAATTCCTCTTGTTAAATCTATGAATATGGGATTTAAACCTTATTGCTCTGTCTTGAATCAGCGAGGATTCCTTTAATTTTTTATATTGAGCTTCAGCAGCCTTAGCAACTAAAAGCCATAGCCCATAATGGAGAAATTGAGGAACGTCGTGGCAATGATGTTACAGATTTTCATTAACTCTGCTGGTAGCAGAGTAAAAAGTATAAAAATCTCCCTCTTTGTAAAATTGTAACTAGATGATCAACTTTTTACTCTGGTAGTTCAGAGCAAAGGGCTAACATGTCCCTTGTCAAATGATACCAGTATACTCTTCTCCATCCCCATTATGACAATCTAAACAAACTTTGGCAGCATACCAAAGAGGACAATCTGATATCAAAATAGAGGTACTGAAAAAATCAACTGGAAAATACACGAGTACCCCTTCGCAATGCCATAGTAAACATTCCCCCCACTACCTGTAGAAAAAAAAGCTGAGTTCCACCACCCCTCTATGGTGGAAATGAAGCAATCACAGGTATCAGCTTAATGCATTAGAAACATTAAAGGTTCTGATGAAGCCATGATTTTAAACTAACTGGATGTTTTTGGAGTTATTAACATCCTAACTAAGCTTTGAGAAAATTTATGTTATATTAAATAGAGAGAGGATTCTGAAAAATGATGCCTAGTGTGGTACCTGTATTGGTAAGATATATTAATATCCCTTTGGGACACTAGAGCATACATCACAGTGGATGTGTTTAGGCCTGTGCCTGGGACATAAGCTGGAACTCAGTTTAAGCTGTGGACTAACATCAAGTCTAAAGACCATCCACCGAGAAATGAGTTAAGTTGTGGCTCTAGCAGGGATTATTAATACCTCCCCTGGCTAAGGTCTTAATGGGACTCATACAAATCACAGGGAAAAAAATCTTACACATTCACAAGTTTTTGGCAAGTCAGTGAGGCAACGGGGATCAACAAACCCTACAGCACCGAGATGGAGGGTGAAGAGCTTCTTCTAGTTAATTTTGTAGAATTAGAAAAGGATCGACATAACCTGTGCCTTTTGGTGACTTCTGCAACAGCATTCAAAAAAAATGGTTGTTGTACAGTTGTCATGTTTGGCCTTGAGCTGAAGACTAACATAGCTTCTTCTGTGGAGCACCTGGAGTACAATAGGTATCTTTGCCATTGGATTTATTCAAAAGTAAATCTGAAAAAAGCCAGAACTGTCTTACAGAGACTTTGTGAGTTTGCTCTGATAAATGGATGTAAGGTGTAAAATCACATGGAAAAACTCTTAARAGAGGAGATTTAGCCTGGTTCTGCAGTTTTAAAAGTCAGGAAAAGATTCTAAAGCTGGATAAACCTTGTGATGGACTCCATACAGCACTGATAAATTAAGTGCTATATGGATTACAGTTTAGTCCATTTTTTCCATAGTTCCTCTGCAGGAACTATCAGGTGAAGAAAAGTTCAGTGTGCTTCTGTCACCAAAAGCCAGGTATCAACTTGGGCAGCCTGTACTGTGGGGAAAAAAAAAGTCACAGGATGGATATACAATAAAGACAAAACATGAAGAATTTGTCTCCTCAGACATGTCTAAGAACAGTCTTTCATGGCATTTGAAATAAAATCATGAAAGAACAACAACAACAAAAGCTCTGAAAAAATCTGGATGGAAGAAAAAAAAATATTTTTGTGATAATGTGAAACCATCTTGATGAACTCTGTGGGTATGTAAACAGTTAAACTTATATCAGACTGAGAAATTTCTCACTAACCTCAATGGTGAATTTCCATATCACTGGAGCTTGCTTTAGTTTCAATGCATAATAAAGGCTTCCTTGTTCATATTGGATCATATTTCTGGCAATGCTATAAGTTGCATAATACTTATTACRAATAATAGAAATAATTTTCTCATGGAAAACATTACCCCAGGGAGTATAGATTGCTGCAGTTAGATTTATCTGTAAAGTCTTTTCTCCCTGCAAACTAAGAATTTTTCTGTTTCCTACAAAAATCTGAAMTTTACCATTCTGCAAGGAAAGAACTTGATCAAGAAGGCAGTTATAAACCATGGACAATGTATTAAAATGCTGAAAAATGCTTTCTGAACAGTAGGATTGTTATGTTCTGAGTCTGTTACAAGTTCTTTCAACGTCTAGGTAATGACATCCAGTTTTAGCAGGACTACCACAGCACACAATAAGGAAAGTCCAGAGGAAACCAGGGCTCTAGGCTGTCACACAGAATGACAATCGTGGAGCAGAGTCAGCTGAAGCAATGTGAGCGAGTTAGGGTTGAGTAAATTGAGAGYGCCAAAAAAAGTTACTTGAAGGCAGGTAGGAAATTACTTCAGGAAGTGCTCTACAGAGTAGTGGTGGTGCAGTCCTACAGCAAGAAGAGAAGACCAGGGTGATGATGAAACAGTTCAGACCTTGTAGAATGGATGTTCCCCCAGGAATACATTAAAAAGAGGAAAAACCTGGATATGGGAGACAATGGAAGACTTAAACCGATTATACAGTATAGAGGTACAACAGCTGGTTTTTTTCSTCTTTGAAATGCTTACTTTTCAAGGAATGGCTAGTTCATGTGTGAACTGAGAAAACAGTGGAGATAACAATGATCAGAAGTGCTGATAAGAGTCTTCTTGGAAATCTATGAATTTTGAATATCGGGAGTGAATAAGGAAAGAAATAAAGAAAACTTTTTCTACAGTTCTTCCACTATGGCTAAAGAAAATAATTAATTAAACAAGTTGGCTAAGTATATATGAGGAAGAAACCTGCAAGTGAAGAAAAATTTTTGCGTGGTATGTTTTTGTCTGCTGACTCTGACAGCTACAGCTTCAATCGAGAATGTTCTCTTCCCTTCCGGAAACAGCTATTCCTACCTCTGCTAGGAGAATTTTGTGTGACATTTCTGTAAGAAAAGAAAAACTTATTGTCCAAATGGGACAGGAAGGAAGAGGCTGGAAACACAAACGTTTGGAATGATTGGAATTAATAATAATGCAATAATTAAAAACACTTCTTACCTAAATAATACATTCCATCAGATAATCAGAAAACATTTTTTTCAGAGAGCAGTGAAGTATTCTTTAACCTTAAGAGTTTAAAGAGATTTAACCTTATTTACCTCTAGTTGGCACTGCCAAGGAAAAAAGGTGTTGTAAGTAAGACATCTTTCCATAACCTAAACCTCTGMATCTTTTCAGGTTATTTTGAACTACGTTTTTCCCTTTCAGAATGCCCTGCTGGCTAAGAGGCACCAGATCTCCCCAAATCCCCAGGCCCTGTCCTGCAGCTGATTACGTGGAAGGTGAGGAAGTGGCTCATCTCTGCCCTCCCCAGGGATTCACCAGCTACTGGCGCCCAGCACTGCCTGTGAGAGGTCCAGGGACTGGCYTTTAGGGTCCAGCTCATTTGCCTACCCCTGTGTACCTATTTACTTAGCATCTCTAAGGCACTTACCTGGTCAGGCAGATCCCACAGCCCAGGAGCTGTGGGATACATATGCTGCCCAGAATGACAGTTGAAGGCCAGGTAGGATACTGAGAGCATCTTATATGGCATTAGGTCTACTCTTGAGCAACCAGTGCTTCTCGTTCAAGTCCGCAGGGACCAGCATCCTTTAAAAAATGTTTAATTAACATTTGAAGGGTTTGTACTGAGCTTCGCTAGCATGTTTAATGTATCTATTGTCATGAGGCTAGCGTGGTCCTTTGCCAATTTTGATGTAAGCAATTAGTTTTTGGAGTTCTTCTACTATAGTTATATCTGAAACTTTATAACAGGAGAAAGAAAAGAAAGTACCTGAAGAAGAAAAATGTTCCTGCTTAGCTTGCTAGGAAGTCTTCATGTCTGTGGCACCCACAGCAGTTCTATTGTTCTGAGTCCTCATGTTGTAAGGACATAAACAGTAAAAGTCAATAGGAAACCTTTGCTACCCTGAACATCAGAGGTTTACAAATGCTTTTCAAACAGATTTACTGGTGAGACAAAGGAGGTGAAGTTCGTACCCTCCTTAGCACCACTGACAGCTGGATATACTCTTCCCTTTCCCCTCTTGTTTCACCTCATTCCACAGTTTCATGCAGCCCTGAATTTCCTAAATAAGATCATCCACATTATTTTTTTTTCTCCTTAYTCCCCATTCTCAAGGACAGTACCTAAAAATAGATTTGCTGATGATGAGCAAATACATCCAGAAAGGGGACTGGGCAAAGAGAACAGGCAGAATCAGTAGGGAAGAAGCTGCAGCGCAAACAAACATGACTTTTAGCTCCATTAGCTTATGAGAGGGAAAAAAAATCAAAGACACTATACAGGAAAGCTCTCATTTCCAGACTAGCAAATCAGTAACTGAGTATTGCAATTAAGGAAGAACATTTCCTTGACAAGAATCAACTATGAATCTTAAAAGAGGTTCTAAAAAATTAAAAATAAGGAAGCAGCTGTGGCTAGCAACAGTTGTTTACTTTTAGCTGCATTGTAGATTTGCTTACTACTTGGCATTCTTACTCAGCTCGCCGCTCTGCTCTGCTGCAGTAGTTTTTTCCTCACTAGCTGAAAAAATCTGTGCAATAAGAGGAATTCTGAGTGATTTGATTTTCCCCAAAGAGTTCACAAATCCTTTAAAGTTGTATGAATCTTCTTTCACGTTTCTCATAGGATAAGCTAAATTGACTGACTGAAACAAAGTTGGATGGGAAATGATCTTGCAATACCTACTCCAATGGCTGAAGAACATCCAGTAAGATGCACAATCCAAAGAGCACGGTAACTGAAGTATCTTCATAGTAATCCTCAATTTTGCTCTGTTTCATTGCTAAAGCAGTCTGACCCACTGTCCGTTGAGGTAATCTCACTTCAGGTCCTAAATTTCAAGTACCTTGATGGAAATAAATTGATTTCACTAGAGATTTTCAGTGGAAAAAAGAAGAGCAAAATGTGCCCCTGTATATTTGGTGAATCAGGCTGCCAGATATATCGATGAATTGTAAATGCAAAACTGTCATTTATGAGCATCCACTTAAACAAAATGCCAAATTAAATGTTTTGTTTCTCAGCCATAGCTGTCCTATTCTGTGTTTTGACTATTTTCTTTGTTTGCTAGATACTAAGCAAATACTGAGTGAAACAACCTTGAGTTCAGCATTTGTGATGTTGTGCCTTTCTGTTCCCTTCTTATTCTCTGATTGTTGGGTTTACTGGTGGCAGTGCTGCTGAGCAAGGAAGAAACATGTAATGCACCTGACATAAATGTCTAGCTTGGTAGAGGGGTGGAGAATTAAACATGATTGAGACCAGGTTATTTTTTATTCCATAGGTAGAAACAATCAGGTGGGAAGTCATTTGGACTCCAACACATTTTTATTTTATTAGCTTTTGCCCTGTGTGATATACTTTAAATGAAAACCATTTCTGAAGATGATATTATAATGTTCCCAGCTGCATCTATAGMTCATTTAAAGCAGTTATTGAAAAATCCTGCCTGGATATAGATTATTACCATTGTTTTGGAAGCTATGTCATTGTGTAGTCATGGAATTAAATGTTTCAAGTATATACATGCAGAGGTGCTGTGCTTAACAGTGAGGAAGACAGTTTTTGCAATTTAAAAAAGCCCCTTACTGCAGGGAACTCAAGCCAAGATCTCTTGAAGTTTTTCACAGAATGCACCAGAAYTTACAAGGTATTTCAGCTTACAAGGATGAGAGCCGTATGACAAAGTGTATATATGTATATACATATACATACACAATGTATATATGTATAAAGATATGTATATATAATATATAAAAATAGATATCTATACACATTGTATTTCCATGTATCCATATACAAGATTCTCTCAAAAATTATTTCTGTTTCCAACAATGACAAAAAGACTTGTAGAAAAGCAGCATCCATCGAGCCCTAGTAGTAACAGAAGCAGCACCTGTTTATTGAGATTTTTTCCTCACTTGGATCTTATTTTGTACACAGGCTCAGGCTGTACTTCCTTTCTGGCATACGTTTTCATGCCAAGTAATTAAAATGGTCTAGTAAGACATAAGACAGATTCACATTCTGAGGGCCAGATTCTGCTTATCCCTTCCACAGTTTGTCAGGAARCTTCCTTTTCCCTCTTTCTGTTTAGGCTCACCCAAAACTAGGCAGTGCTCAGAAAGAAACAAGAGATGCTTTTGCCATCACTTCGTGGGCAGGACAAGGAGAGGATGCAGCAAGGGCAGAAGGCAGCTCTCCCGTCCCACGGGCACAGGGGCAGCAGCAGGGGCAGATGCAGCTGAAATGTGAACAAGCTGGGGCAGGGGCTGTTGAATTGTACTACCTGTCTGTGCGGGTCGGTGCAGGGAGCAGGCACTGACCTCGGCAGGGTATCAGGAGGAAGGTTGTCCTTCTGAATAAATGCTGGAGAATTAAATTGCACCTCAAAGCATGCTTGGGGTGCTCACGTGCAGGGAAGTAGAGGAATGCAGGCAGAACCCCCGCCAATGCTCACTCCTATATCCTGGTGTCTGATGTCTTGTGTGATGTGTATGATATGATATAACCCAGCACTGGGTAAAGGTGAGCTGAACAAAGCAGACACAGTGCTTCCCTGCTGATGAAATACTCCTTTGTAGGTGTGTGTTATTTTTCTTCAAAGCTCTCTTAGGTTTTTCACACTGTTTTTATCCTTTCAGATGCTTTTACTTAAGTAACAGAAACTTAGATTTGGCATTTTTCAGGAAAATGTATCTTCATGCTTCAAAAAAATATTTTTAACAAGTCAAAATAAATGTCAGTGGGTTCCTTAGGATTCATTTCTTTGCATAGACTGGAAATTTTTTTGCCAACAAAAGCAATTTCATTTTGCTAGTAACTCTGGAAGGCTGCTACTGAGACAGCATAAAGTGAATATTAAACATTCACCAAGCAAAGATCTAAAGGCCCACGTTTAAAACACAGACAAGTTATAATATGATAATTAAAGTTTGCAGGGAGTGTGTGTGGGGGGGTGGACCTTGTTGCAGTCAGTTTTTCACTCCTTGCCAGCCTTAATTTCACAAATATGTTATCTTTTTAGACATTTCAGCCCAACAAAATAACTCAACGTGGTTACAAATGCAATGTCTCCCCAAGGCAATCATCCAGAAAGAAGTGGACAGAGGAAGCTTCTTAAAATGTGATCTGGTCTCGGGCCATCCAGTCAACCATGGCAGAGCACTATTCAAAATACTTATTGGGAAGATACTTATTCAACAATAAAAGACTTCACATGACAACAAACCAGCAACAGATCAAAGGTGTGCAACAGCAGTGACACAATATGYGTTTTAAAAAGGGAGCTAGAATTCTTCACTGTTAACTTGCATTTCCTTTGTGTTACAGCATTGAATTATTTTAGAAAACAGAAATCAACAATAGCATTTCTAGCTATTTCTTAATAACGTTTCTTAATGGAAGAGATGAAAATATTTTTCATAACTCAATTATGCTTCTTTTGTAGCCAATACTTACTTAGCCTTTTGCCATCCATTTGTTCATAGTTTTTAGGTTAAATTAACATTAATTTTATGAAGCAGGATTTTGGAGTTCAATAGGACAGAATCACCAGGCTTCCACAGGTAACAATTTTTAAAGCTATATTCAAAGTAAAACACAAATATGTTCTTGGAGAATTCATTTTGTTAAATCTTAAAATACATTTTTTAGTTTCTAAAGGACTCCTACGTCAGATTAAAAAAACTTATTAAGTTCTAGAAAGCTCTTCTAGAGAGAATTTCAGTGTATAGGTAGCAAGAGCTTTCCAGAGCTGATGAAAGGCATAAGGAGCAGCTAGGAAAATCAATTCTTACTAAACATCATAATTTCTAAGAAAAAGTAGTGTTCACTCATAGCAGGCTGTGGTTCAGGACACCATTCTAAGCCAGCTATGGTGTAGTTTGATGGAATGCTCTTATAACCCTAGAGCAATAAAATGCTATTACAAGACAACTTTTAAATTTTAAAACTAATTTTAGAGCTTTTTATTTATGAATTTTATGACTAACATAAGGGCAAGGTTTACATATGTCTCAAGGTTACTTTTAATTGTAGATTTGCTTTTTTGCATATGCAATCATTTGTGTCTGTAAAAAACTGGAATGTATAATTCCTTAGTGATGTTCTTATTTTGTCAATCCTTTATACAAGTAGCTTGTCCAGCCCCAGCATGACCTTTGTCAGGAGTCAGCAATCTCATGCCAATAGCCAAATAACATTTAGTTCACTAAGAATATTAAATCAAGATTGTTATGCATCTCCCCATTTAGGAAGAGCTTTTTAAAAGAGCTTTTATGACAGATAATAGATGGCTTAAGCAGACAGCTGGGAGAAAAGGAGGAGCTGGTTTCAGAGGAGCAAGGATTAAGTCGGTATTTAAAAAAATAACAACTTTGAAGCATGATTGTTTTAAAGTATGTATTGCACATATTAGAATGATTGGATATTCCAAAGCTCCAAACTGCTGTTGCGTTACTTTCCTCCCCTTTCCCCATGCCATTTCTTAATTCTCCACTCCCATAGCAAGTGGATGCCTCTTACAAAGATCAAATAGTGACATCACGTCTAAGTTTCTTGGGTGATTTAGACAGCGATGTGACATCAGCAAAATGGCTCAGCAAACCCCTCAAAAAACCATATGGGGAAATGAAATCCTCTTTTCCAGAAAACTGTATTGTAGCTTTTAGTAACTTTAAGAATTTGTCTGACTGACTTGTTGCCCTGCAGGACCAATCCTGAGCATCCGACACTGGTGTGATGATTTCTATAAAAGAACAGCAACACTTACAGAGTGTAAAATCCCAGTATGCAGGAGTGGATTTAAATGAGGATGCAGCAATTGGAAAGAAGTTAATGCTCCAAGATTTTCTGTGCAATGAGACTGTATAGCATTCATTCAGTATGTGCTGCTACCCCTTAGAACCAAATCTTACAAATTCTGTTACTCATACGCAGCAGATGCTAAAAGGCTATGGCTATATTTCTACAGCTGAAATATTGTATGTTAGGTACAGTTCAGTGTGATTCAGTTCCATCTTCAGGCTTGTTAGATTCAGGAGTGACAAAGCACATATCAATTTCAAAACATGTATAATCCATCTACCTTGTTGTCTTCAGAAGAATTACGCTGGCATGGCAGGTGTCTCATATGAGATGGACTGAAACTGCAGTAAACAGCACAGACATCACCACCTACAACTTCTTAGCATAAACTATTAATATATTTTTTTCATTTTCTTAATAATTTAAACCAAAATTAGGCATTCTCCCAAATTGGTGTCATTCACAAATGGGCCTTCTATCTGAAATGTTTAAATAACATTTGTGTAGTTATTTCCAATGATAAGTTAGAGGATAATATCATGTTTTTCTCCTGCTCACAAATTATTGTAATTGCTTAAAGAGATGCCCACAAAGATTTGAAATTTTGGCTGGAAACTGCCAGAAGAAAAATAGCCTTTTGCTATCCCTGCTATTAAACAAAACAAAACAAAACAAAACAAAACAAAACAAAACAACATTTACCCTAACTGTAAACCTCTGGGAAGCATATCTTACTCATGCTTAAAAGTGTTTTTTTGTGCCTGACAGGACCACACACTGAACAATGCTACACATGCTCTATCCTCCCATAGTGCTTATGTATTAATTAAAACAAGCTTACTCCATTCCACAAAAGCAAAGACTGAGCTATTTTCCAGTAATTTCTCCTTCTTTCAGTTGTTTGCTACTGTGATGTCCTGCACCAGATACCCTTTCTTGCTAGGGGATATCCCACAAAGGGAAAGTTAAAGTCTTATGGCTTCTAGTCACTGCTAACTCAAGAAGTAAAGTGCTGTGCTATAGATCTGAAAGAATCAGCCCTCATGATTATTGATAAAAAGTTTAAAACATGTATGTTTTTATAACTTTTTAAATTTCAAAATAAAACAATAAATCCTTTTCAAGAGCAATAAGGTGGCACAGTCAACACAAATCTTTTGTTTCATTTATGAGGAAATGTAGAGGCAATGCAGAAAATAAGAGTAGGGAACTGCCTAAAGAGAAATCATGGTCTTTTAGTTAAGACATCCAAACACTGCCCTGAAGAACTAGGCTCTGTTTGTCCCTCAGAACACACCAAAAGATACAGGACTCCTTCAAAATGTGATTACTTAATTAAAAGGCAGCATCATAATTCAAAGTCACAGAAGGGTGGAATGACAGCTGTAGAGGGAATCTTAGTGCATGTCTATATTGCTGATCATCTACTAGGCACAGTTGTAATGAAAATTCTCTAAGGTAGACACAGTATTTCTTGTCAAAGGTGGTTTTTCTGCTGACGTGACTACATATTGCTTCTGTGGCACGTAAACTAAAGTAAGTATAAGTAAACAAGGCATCTGTAGGAAGTGAGTCATGGGGTCTAGACTGGATGAATTACCTAAGGAGATGCTGCTTCATTGGCATCAGTGGAAGCCTAGACAACAATTTTTGGCTGAGGATAGAATTCGGTTTGCAGATTAAGTCATTTAAATGTAGATGTCTCCTTGTCCATTAGGTGTCTAGTCTCTTGTCAAAGTTAATGAAGTTTCAGTTAACACAGTCAATGGACCATAGAGAGCAACTCAGCTCATCCTAAAGCAGAGGCCCAACACTTATGTAAATATTAGTGCCATTTGAGATGCCCTAAGACATCACACCCAGCTCCACCTCTTGCAATGTCTGGCTTTTCTAGAAGTCCTGAGTTATACTTGCCAGATTTGGGTATCATTATAATCTTTAATACTGTAGGGTACTTTAAACAGTAACTCGAAATCCTGCTCTTAATGCCTATTTCTTACAGTGTTTTCCATGAAATATCTGCTAAAGTGTAGCAAATTCTGGACTTTCAGCTATAAATTTATTTTACCTTAGTATAGTTTGGATAAAAGTCAGTCTTTCATTAAAGAAGAAAAAAAATTACATTTTTCATTTCCTTTATCAAGCTATATTGTCACAAGAAATTGGAAAATATTAACTTCTCTATCTAAAACAGAATAATATACTGGTCTAACAAGAATGGTAGACTTAGAAAATACCATAAGAAATTATATAAACAAAGAAGAAAGAAATATTATCATGGGACACCATTTAATCCATGCCTTAGGGTGAAATAGCTGTTGAAGAGCATAATACACTACAGCAAATGATCTGATGGTTTCGTTCCATACTTATTATATGTTTAATACAATAAAAATCCCTGAAAAATAAGTTATTTTTAAATAAATGAAATGGAAGGATATAAATTATCCTCCATAATTGAAATGACTAAAAGATTTAAAATATTTTTAATGTATTCCCATAATTACTACACAGTATAGCCCTTTTTGCATGGAACAAAGTAATAATTCTCTTGTGATATGAAAGACAAACAGGCTTTAATTGTAATGGAGACAAGCTGACTGTATAGCACAAATGAGTGTGAGTTGTACAGCTTTTTACCCTTTTGATGCCAGCTCAGATCCTGCCCAAACATCTGGTCTAATCCCTCTGGGTATGAAGAAGTCCCACTAAAGTCAGGAGGAATTCTCTGCACGGAAGTTACTCAGTCTGGGATCTCAACTCTTCCTTTATTGACAATTAAGAGCATTACGAGTGTAAAGTGAGTTCTCAGTCAACAGTTAACACTATTTACCTATTTATTCATTCTAATAAATTTAGAGGGCCCACAGGAAAGTCCCGTTGCTTTAGGCACTTGCATATTAAGAAACAGACCCAGTTTCCAGACTTTATAGTGAGAGACAAAAGGTAAGAAGTTAAATAGGTGATGAAATGTTTTAGTCAGAGACTTCCATAGGACAATGATGTAGCTGAGAAGTTTAGTAGTTTATTGGCTGGATGGCCACATCCAAAGAGTTACAGTCAATAGCTCAATGTCCGAGTAGAAACCAGTAACAAGTGGTGTCCCTCAAGGGTCTGTACTGGGACCAATACTATTTAATATTGTAAGCTGAGTGGTGCAGTTGATTTGCTTGAGGGAAGGGGTTGCCRTCCAGAGGGACCTGGACAAGCTGGAGAAGTGGACCCATGTGAACCTCATGAGGTTCAACAAGACCAAGTGCAAGGTCCTGCACCTGGGTCGGGCCAACCCCCTGTATCAATACAGGCTGGGGGATGAAGGGATTGAGAGCAGACCTGCAGAGAAGGCCTTGAGGATACTGGTGGATGAAATTTGGACATGAGCCGGCAATGTGCGCTTGCAGCCCAGAAGGCCAGTCGTGTCCTGGGCTGCATCAAAAGAAGCATGGCCAGCAGGTCGAGGGAGGTGATTCTGCCCCTCTGCTCTGCTCTGGTGAGACCCCACCAGGAGTACTGCATCCAGCTCTGGGGTCCCCAGCACAAGACAGACATGGACCTGTTAGAATGGGTCCAGAGGAGGGCCACAAAAATGATGAGGGGGATGGAACACGTCTCCTATGAAGAAAGGCTGAGAGAGTTGGGGTTGTTCAGCCTGGAGAAGAGAAGGCTCCAGGGAGACCTTACTCTGGCCTTTYAGTACTTAAAGGGGGCTTATAAGAAAGACGGAGAAAGACTTTTTACTAAGGCCTCTAGTGACAGGACAAGGGACAACAGTTTTAAYGTGAAAGAGGGTAGATTTAAATTGAACATGAGGAAGAAATCTTTTACAATGAGGGTGGTGAGACAATGGAACAGGTTGCCCAGAGAAGTTGTGGATGCCCCATCATTACAAGTGTTCAAGGCCAGGTTGGATGGGGCTTTGAGCAACCTGATCTAGGGAAAGATGTCCCTGCCCATGGCAGGGGAGTTGGACTAGATGATCTTCAGACGTCCCTTCTAACCCAAACCATTCTATGATTCTATGACAACAAATCACAAATTTCCTGACTCGCTGTCCAGTCTGGATGCTTACTGACTGCCTCGTTAGAGAGACCAAAAATGGAGCAGACAAACCCCTTTTAAAGACAAACCTTTTACAGTTTTATGAGTCAGGGAAATGAGCCTGTCTTTCCTGTGAAGCAGAAATGCTCTGTCTACGTGCAGGAAGTGAAATACTGTGATAGTGGGAAGCAGCAGCAACAGTTAAGACAAAGAAATTATTGTGCCCATTCACTGTTCGGGTGCAACTTAGAGGTGTCTTTACAATTTTCAATGATACATTAACTTATTCCCCTGCCATTGCTTTTTCTTTTTTGGTGAGACTTGAATTTAAAATAAAATTTCCATACTAATTTCACCATTTAACCTCTGTTTAGCCTGAATGACTCTATCAACAGTCAGTGCTGGACATACCTAGAAAAAAATTATTTTAAATCAATGATAGAAACTCTCATGGGTGGATGAGTCATCATTTTCACCTTGGAATATGTTTTCCATTTACACAAAGGCAAGAAAACTGTTGTGAGTATAATAGAAAAAAGATTTAGAAACTATATGTCTCTGAGCCAATAACTGATTCAGACTGTTGATTTCTTGCAAAGGAATTAATCCCAGCTACCTTTCAATATCTACAGTGCTGATGTCTAATTTTGAGCTGTCATCAAGGCTCCACTGGTAGTCAATGAAAAGAAGTCAGCACTTTCAGGGCATGATTCATCCACCGTGTTTTAGGCATCCTTAGGATGAGACGCAATGCTCCCTAGGTTTGATCACATAAATCTTAATACATTACTGAAGAGAGCTAAAAGAGGCTTGTTAGAAGTTAATGGCAGTAACTATACACTGAATGTAAAAAGTGCCAATAGTTCAGTGGTTGTTGTAATAACGTAGTCACATGTTTAGAAGGGATGCTGAAAACTGGAAAGAGCTTAAAAAAGCCATCATAAGGAYTAAAAGTGTAGAAAAACCACTTCATGGTGAGAGTCTAGAGAACCTCAACCTGTGCTGTTTTCCGGGAGAAAGTTAAAAAATTGAATTGTTCACAAAGGAGAAATAAAGAAAATTGTAAAAGTTGGTCATCAGGCACACTACTATGTAAAAAATAAGATCCTCTGTCTAGAGCTGAAGTCAATTCAGCTCAAGTTCAGCCTGGATTTTAAGAGAGTTTAATTGTCAGGGTAATTAATAAATGGCTGGAACAACTAAGAGTATAAAATATCTCTTTTTCATATATACCTGTATTTTGACTGAATGAAGCCCAAGAATCCAAATTTCTTAGTAAAGAAAAATTCGGGAAGTTGGAATGCTTTTATTTCATTTTGTTATAGTATAATATAAAATAGAATTTCTAGTGAAGCCATTTCAAAACATAAACAATTTAAATGTGTCTGCCTGAATCTCTTCTCTTACCTGAAGCAAAACCACACCATGCTACAACGTTTTGTGAAGTACTTTTTGATTTCATCAGAGTGCACTTTGTTTGGGGGCATGATTCTGTCAACATTTTCTGTGAATCAGCTTTAGTAATTGACCACAGCAACCTCTTACTAATGATACAATTGATTCTTTGTCACTTTAATTCTTTAAATCTCTTCTGGATATGTTTCTGAAACATCTGTCATAGTGTAATCAAAAGTTATGGGTTTGGTGTAGGGATGATTAGGTGAAACTGCAGGATCTGAGTTATTCAAAAGGTCAGACTAGATAATCATAACTGTTCTCTGTGACCTCATAGGCTATTCATCTTATGCATTAGGCCTTCTGCATTTTATTTTAGATATGCTTGGCTCCCTTAGACAGCAATGGAAATTATTAAATATACGGCTGGAATTTAAAATTCCATTCTCTATGTTATTACTATTGCTGATCATTTCAGGCAGTGTTACCTCATCTGAAATTTCCCCAGAGAGGCTAGCCTAGAAGTAAAGGGTTGGGAAAGGAGAGATACATAACAAGAATCAAGGTTTTGATAGATTTGTGATCAACAATGAAAGCCTGCCCTGGTGGTGTTAGGGATTCCTATGCAACTTCATCTCAGGAATGGGGATTTCCACTGATTAATCTTTCTCTTACCTGTCCCTTGTCTGTCATTGGTAAATGGCATCAAATCAGTAGTTGTTAGGGGAGTGGAACCAAACTAGCCTCCGGATGTAAAGAAGTTCTTTAAGCTACAATTACAAATGTTAGCTTGCCTATGGATCAGATGTACCCCACCTGAACAAAGACCTCATTTTCCCCTATGTACCACTCACAATTATTGGCACTCCGTCAACAGCAATTCAAATAAAGGACTGTCAAACAGGGAAAATCGATTCAGAATTTAACTTGAGCAAGCAGAGGGAAATAAGCATGGATGTGAGCTGCAGGCTAATTTGGCCCATTATCTTCCTTTGCATACTTCTCATTAGTCACCTTTCATGTATTTACCCTGAATCCCCTTGCAAAAAGCAACCTCTGCAGCCTTGATTTCAAGTTACTATTCCTAACGTTTGGTTAACATTCTCCATGTTGCACTATTATTGCATTCAAGTTTTTTCCCCCACATGCTGCTCATCAACCCTACTTATTGACTCATAGAGTTACTAAGGAGATGCTTATCAAGCAGAATAAACACCGCTGTGCTTGCCAACTGGTACTGTGTAAATTGGCTTTGCTTCAGTGTCCAGCCATATTTTAACAAACCCTTGATGGTGCCTCAAAATGCTTTGCTTTGTGTCTGGATTTGCCAGCAGACTACATTTCTAGTGGCACAAAAGAGGTTTGTGTTTTCAAACCCTTTTTTTTAAGCCTAATTTCAATACTTGAATTTTTTCATGCTTTATTCCCGGCCCACCTCATTGTAGTCTCTAGCAAAACATTTTGCACAACTTCTTATTACTGCATTAACCAACATCATTAAATTTGTTCACTGGTGCACATATGTAAATGTATTTTGTCACAATGACTATTACCAGATTGACCTGGCAACCAAGTGTTGCATTAGAGCTGAGCAATTCTGAGTTACTGAAGTATACAGACGACTTAGTGAACCTTTTTGTCTCTAGTATGTTGATGGATTGTTGCTGTGAAGTTTCAGTAGAGGTATTGTGTATATTGATTGTATTGATACTGTTCCCAGAGGCTTCGTTATCAAACGTGTAAACTCTGAGTACCAAAAGGACAAATGAGTTATTCCAATGAGCAGTGCACTCTGCCATAGTCTGTATGTACTTTGGGGTTGCAAGGAGTTTTTTCTGTATAGCTCAGGGTCCAAGCTCTTCCATGCAGCAAGAAATCATATCATAATATTGAGGGTCATCTAATGCTTGCTCACTTTCCTATTTCAATACTTTCATGTTCTGTTAAAACACAATCACTGAATTCTTCACAAATCAGAGCACACAAAGTTCACTGGCACCATGGGGCTGTAACAAGCCCTTTCCTCTCTCCCTTTTTCTTTCGTTCTTGTAACACAGCTGTTTATACAGAAGGGAGACAATGTTGAGTTTGTTAACAGCTGGCAGTTAGTAGTAATTTATTATGGAATTGGTCTTGAAATGGCCCAGTCTCCTTGACGATGAAAAGCCAAAAGGCTACATTGCTTTCAAAATCTTCGTTTTGGGACTAGAAGTGGAGCTTGAGGCTGTGCCAATTCCAGACTCATGAAAGCTGCATAGAGAGAAGGGGGCCAATTCCTCAGCTCCTGCTTAAAGCAAAATGAGACAGGATTTGTTTCCACCTCTTAGTATCAGTATGTTGTGCTCCACCAGCACCATCAAAATAACAGTCTTACTAGGACTTGGCACATCTTTTTTCCTGTGTTTTGAAACAATGGAATTAACTTGACTTCCCCTGTCACTCTGGGCCTCCACACTTTTCATTCCATCTGTTTTTTTTTTTTTTTTCTTTTGATTAAGAGATACAGAAGGAAAGATACTCCTCATGATAAATGTTGGCATATAGTAGGCTAGTGGACATAAGCTTAAATATTCCAGGGAGAAAAGATGGGAAAGGTTCTGTAAAGATGTCCCAGAACAAAGATTCAGGGAGAAAAGGGGTATAAGGATAGCAGAAAATAGGRGTAAAACTATTCAAGTACACACACATTCACAAAGAGCGAGAGCGTTAGCTTACTGAGGAATAACCCCTCCAAACGGACTTGATGGATGGATAAGATTCTGCCTGCCTTTTACAGCAAAAGCTCTTCTGGCAATGTTTTTTTCCTGGAACAATTTTCTAGTGTTATGGGGGAGATGGTGGTGGTGTAAAATTAGTGAGGTGCTTTGCCAGCACCCCAGAGAACACTGCTGCGCTCTCCACCTCCCAGCCRTGGAGCTGAGAAAGGCCGTGGGGCTTGGGAGAGCACTCCTGACCCGGTGGCCGGAGCGGCGAGGACCACACTTACCCCTCAGTCACAGTGCAGGCAGCATGCAGATGGCAGCTCCACACTGTTTGTGCAAATGGTAGGGGACAGATGCATTTTCTGTCGGAATAAAGGACTACACAGAGAGAAGCAACTGAGCAGGTTTCAAAGGAAACTGTTGTTAGTCACAGAGGCAATAGGAGGAGTACACTGGAGCAACTGAAATTGCAAGATAATAAGGATCAGGGTTCACGCATAGGTTATTCAGATTATTCACTGCATTTTAATAGAACAATTTTCAAGCAAATAAGGTTACTGAATATCGTATAAAGATATCATGAGGAACAAACCTGTGAAGTTTCTTTAAAAATATATTCTATACCTTGGGAYATGAGAGCATCATTTAAACAATGGTAGAGAGTAAAAGGAAGACAGATACTAATGACTATGTATTTAAAGATGTTTAAGGAACAATTCGATCCTTATTTCTGTGTTTTGCCCAGTAACCTGTTAGTGTGAAATGCAGGTTTCTAAAGGTAGAGATAACTTTACTGGTAGGACCTGTTAGGACTTTACTGTTAGGACTGAAGGACCCCTAGTCCTTCTGCATCCCCCTACTCTATACAGCAGAAGTAACACATTACTGCCTCAGGTAGATCTCAGGCTGTCTCAGATGGGTAATCTTAATATTCATTCTGGCAGCTAAGAGCTTCCAGTGAGGAACAAACTTATGAGGAAGGCCAAGGGAATCTTCTGTCATCCCATTAATTCTCACACACTTCCCTTCACCAACTCCTCTTGTGTTCCCTCAGTAGCAAAGAAGACCGGACAGGTTGCTCAGCTTACTAGGAAGGTGCATTATGGCACCATGACGCAGTCATGGCCCACCCATCACCCAATGCAAAGACCTGAGCTCATCAAACAATAAACTTGAAGGCACTTTCTGTAGGGGCTGTCAGAGCTGCATCTGCCCATGCCACCAGCTGTGTGGGTGTTCTTTGCTTTGAGATGCGAAGCCCCCAGACACCGAAGGGAACTGCAAGTTCTGTCCTAGCCCTGTGCCTTCTTTATAGATGCCACATTTCAGAGCCTCAGGAAAACATTTTGTTTAACTCTATTTTTCAAATGTGTGTTTGTGCACCCGGCTTGTCTCAAGACATTCATCCACCTTTCTTTCTGCTCTCTGTTGTTGTTTACCACAGTACATTTTTTCCTATAAACTGCCACTGTACCTCATCCTTCTCACTTGTGTGTTTAACATTTAAACTGATCTCTTCCAGCCTGCACAATTCTCCACAGCTCCTCTGGCTATTAGGTACTAATTAATTTATCTATCAATCAATCAATCAATCATTTTTATTATGCTGGTAAGTAAGTGTGGTGCTTTATCTAGATCTCTAAGTACTTATTTGCCCTCCAACGCAATGGAATAAAAAAGGTAAATTAGACTCAAACAATTCAAAGCAGCTCTTGCCAAAGTACAAACCTGCTCTTGTCAAGGTCAGCAGAAGTTTCGCTGATGGAAAAGGAGCAGAGGTGGGGGCTCTGTAATGTTAACAGCCAGGAACAGCAGTGGGATTTTGCAGTCATGTTCTCCAGTATCTGATGCAGGACCATACTCTTCACTGGATAACTTAAATAATGGACAGGCTAATATTTCTTTAGTCCATCAAATAAATCCACACTTGGCTTTTTGTCCTTTGTCATACCATGACTCCTTTAAGTTGCATTTCATGCATCCTCAAATTTTATTCTCCAAATCACTTATCACCTTTCAAAAAGTTAGTTTAAGAACTTGTTGTGTTTTCAAAGGTGCTGGTTTTACCCATGTGCTTATCAGTAGTGAATTCAGTGGTGCCCGCTTTACACTGGGGTGAACCCAGAGGAAATCAGGCCTAGAGGCCACAAAATGTCTGGCAAAGTATCAGCTCATGAAAGCAATTTGTTATAATATCATACAGAATAAATCATGGCTGACGTATCTGCTGGAGTTATTTTTGAAGGAAATAATTCATAAAGCTGAGAGGTGTGAAACAGTGAACATAATCTACATTGACTGAGAAAAAAAAAATCTGTACCTCAGAGGAGACTGAAACAAAGGGTTAGCAACAAGCTCAGAGAGCATCGTTCTGGTCAGGGTAAAGATCTGTCTGAAGGGCTTTGTGCTGATGATATCACTGCTGTGGGAGGGAACARCTCAGGGAGATGATAAATGGGGAATTATACAGCTTTATTTTTCTCCCGACATAAAAGTGACTTAATCGTGCTGACAGGGTCTCCACTAACTTCCACCGTATATAGAGTACCTTATACTGAATCCAAGCAAATGTCACTCTAATAACTCATCTTTTCCCGTCCACTTTATTCTTGTGTGCCGTTGGTATAAATGGCTCTATGGAGTGTCTGGCAATTTGGGATTACTGTATTATAAAAAAAAAAAAAAAAAGGAAACACAAAGAAAAAGACTAATTTCAAAAGCAAGATAAGTTTTAGGCCTCAAGGCCAAAGGCAGCAGGGAAGATGTGGTGTTCTCTGTAAATACAGCAGGGAGATGTGGTGGGTTGGAAGAGAAATTAAAATTCAGATGGCAAAAGACCAGTTTCAGCCGTCATTTAAATCAGCATGAGCAGCACCTAGATAGGTGAGGGTGGAAATGGATCACTGGGCCAGAATCTCTTCTCACTCCCACTGCTGTAGATCAAGAATAATCTCAGTTTTTATTTTGTACAAAATTGGTAAGGGAAGAAATAAGCTCAGTGAGGAACTGTCTGGGTGTTACTTGAGTGTCAGAGAGATCAAAGGCAAATTGGAGCAGAATGCTGCTCATATGACAAGAGGAAAACCAGAAATGAACAGAAATTACTTTTTTCTCAGCAAAGGACTTTAGGCCACATTCTGACTTATATGAGCCTCTAGGGAAACAAGCCCAGACTCAGACACACTACCATGCCTAGCTAGGGCCAACTTAGTGTCGTAGGGACTCTGCAAAAGCAGAAGAGGGCACAAAGAAATATGCAAAAACGATGACAGGGCTCAAAGGGATGAATCACAAACAGAAGCTGAACAACTGTCACTATAATATATTCATACATTGTGTCATGGCTTAATGTCAGAAAGTAATAAGGACAAAAATATAAAATATCAATTAAACACTGCAAATGAGCTAAACAGTTCAGAAAATGGTTTTAAAAGTTCTTACACTACAAGTGAAAATACCTTAACAGATGCACAAATGCACCTTGGGATGAATGCATTATGCATTATGGATTCAGGGCTGCCATTATAACCCTCATAATCACTTTTTCACTTGCTCATGTGTTGTACATCTGTGACTTGTTGGCAAGATATCACAGTGAGAGGAACTCGCAATTTTAGCTAACCTTTTCTCTTTGGAGAGCTTGGCTGCTGTTTTTGCTCTTTCCATGCTTCTGAACCTCTGCAATGCAACCTTTTCAATAGCATATGCTGCAAATGCACTATTACTGCTCTCTTTAAAAACTGTTATATCTCAGTATCTATAAATAGAAAAATGAGACCATAACCAACAAAAGAAGTCAGATCTATGACCTCATTTCAAACGGCACAAAAAATCAGCACTGGATTTACACTAGTGGCATAAATATCAGAATCTGATGAACCACAGAGCATAAAAAAACTTTTAGCAGTTCTGGGGAGGTTCCTCTGCTTTTACATTTTGCCTGATTGTCCAGGGTAGAAACTGGCATCTCCCTCTGGCAATATCTCTAATCCTTTCCAGTGAGAAGACAACATAATAGAAGCCATAGGTAAAATACATAGGAGGAGCCTCCACTTTCCATTGAAATTTGAACTTTGAGATTTCAGCAGAAGGGAGTAAAAGCATACAGCCATTAGGGGAAAACATATGTCTGCAGACATGTGACCATGAGTCCTGCACCGCAGCCAAAATCATTGCTAACAACCCCCAGGCAAATGTTATGACAGCAGGAGGAAAAAAGACTACAGAGAATAAGATGACTTATCTGTCCATGATTCACTGTGGGAAGGTGCATTTTCCCTCTCCAGCACTGGAAGTTTTGAAAGTACCTCCTCACAACCAGCATTGTCAACATAACAATATGCACTATAATTTTAAACACTGCAGGGACGTCTCTCCTGGATACAGCTTGGATACAATAATGTAGCACTTTTTATTGATCCATTTTACCAGTGTCCTATCACGCTGAAGAAGAAATAAAACATAATTTTTTTCTGATACTCTTTCCATGTTACCTCTGATATCTAAGTAATCCACCATTACCTGGGTTTAGGGATAAGTGAAACATGTAGAAATCTATCACAGTGGGAAACCTAATATATTTGCGTGGGGGTCAGAAGGAAGAATAGGTTGATGGCATAATTAAACAAATTTCAAAAGACAAACACAGTTCAATTTTAAAATGGTTAAGATGAACAACTACCCATCTTCTCCCAGCATTTTTTGGACCAAATTAGGGAGTTAATAGAGAGGGTAGCAAAATTTTCCTGGAAAACAGATTAATTTTGGTGCTATGCTAACTGTCAGTGTCTTGGCATGCTCAGGAAAGTTAATTGAGAGGTGGGATTCATTTCACCTAACTTCTGATGTCAGCTGTAAGCTGGTCATTCTAGGTGCTCTTTATAGTCAATGGAAAGAAAAAAGCAATTTTAGGACATGGCTGATGTGATGTTTTCAGGGCATCTACTTTCGGAGAAGATGAACTGAACCATAGAAGTCTCCATTATAAGGAACCCAGACAACATATATAAAAGGAACCCAGACAACAAACCCAGAAGTAAACACCTTCTTCAGAAACAGGATGGCCTTTAGTTTCCTGTCTTTCCTGCCTTACATGAGACAGGGCCATCTCATAAAGTTCCAAAGCACAACCATTTCTGAATAACAACATCCATAAAACAATAACTCAATAATAATATTAGATGGATCTCAAACTGTTTTCAGAGTAGGCAAATATCCTTATTACATTTTTGCTGAGAAGAGAAGAGTGACAACAGCCAACCATGGTGGTCATGCAGAAGGTCAGTGCCAGAGGCAGAAACAGAAGCCAAGTCTCCTGCCTTCTGTGTGCTCTTTCAGCTCAACAAACCTGCCCTTAATTTCTGTATTCTACTTATGAGATTTAACTTTATAGCTCTAGTTAATCTTTCTGAACTTTCCTGAATGTCTCCACAGACAGTCTCTGAGGGAACATTATCTGCCTTTCCTGCTGATGTTTAGAGCTGTGAATACAACTGTGTCACCTCTTCTTTTCACCTTGGAAGGCATCTCCATCTCTCACATGTCTGCTTTTGGGGCCCTTTTGAGAGTTGTCCCACCTACTCCTATCTGCAGCAGAAGTTCAACCAGAGTCTGCCAAGAACACTGACATCTACAGCGCTGGTTGCATCATCAGTCTCTCTGGTCCTCTTTTGAAACACAAAACTGGACACCAGAGAGCATCTGGAATAGGGAAGACATTAAGAAAAAAGATGAAAGTAAAAATAACTGAATGATGAAGTTCTCGCTGGCCAAGACTTAGGATTGCAAGTTTCAGAAAACTTTCAAAGGCATATCAAGGTTGCTGATTTGTAAAGTTGCAATCACAAACATGTGATTTAGGTAAAAAAAAACCTCCAGGAACAGGATGTATTATTTTATCTGAAATTTATACAGTTTTGTGATTATTGAGATTTTCTGAGTCAGAAGCCTTGACACAGATCTGAAGCAATTCTCTGAGATGTACAGCTTCACGAGCTGTGCCAATGAGATTCTGGGGATTTACAGTGTACACTGATTTTAATGCAGTGAAACAAATTCTGTTCTGCTGCACGGATATGTAAACTCCACTAAATTCAGCAGTGCTCCAACAGAGGTGTGCAGAAGACACACACATAGAGCAAATGATATTTAAATCCTGCCCCCAAGGCCCCTTACTGATCAAAGAGGGTGGTGTCAGTCGTCTATAGACAGGCAGCTAGTGTCAACCTCAGTGCCCAAAGGTGGTGGGGCTTGCAGTAGGACAATGAATCCACAGTAGACTCCTGCCCTCCTGGGGCAGTGGCTGGAGGCTTGCAGGGTACCCTACAGCATCTTGCCTGGCACTAGGGGTCTGTGCTTGGGCAACTGAGTCCCCTGTGACAGGCACTCCACTGATTTCAGTGGGTATTGCTTGACATGTCACATCTATAGAGCCTATATGCAAAGGAAGTAGTGAGATTGAAAGCATCAGATGAAGACAGGATGAATGGATTTATTTAAAATATGCAATGGTGGTGGAGGGCAGGACATGTACTTGTCAGGAAAAGGGGTTATTCCCAGATTTCTAAAGACAGAAAAAGTTTTTGGCCAGTATCACTCCCAGTTAATTTTGCCTCCCAAGACCGAGGCAAAACCAAACATGTTCCCAATCTTACTGTCGTATTTATAAACAGAAAGTAATTCCATTCATGGGCACGTGAATTTTTCTTTTCAGATTTGTCAACTATGTTGTTACATCCAGACCTGGACACAGTCTGCTAGAGTGGTTTTGTAAAACAAATAAAAAGCAAATTGAGTTCAGCATCACGTCAGTTTGATACACATAAATACTAGTTCCAGCAGAGCTTAATTACAGTTAGGTGATATGATGCTGAATCTAACTGATCCTCTCTTACACCAGCTAACCAATCCTGCCAATTGTTTCCATCTTTACAACTGTAGTTGATTACTGTGGAAGGGATACAAACCTTTGTTTCTCTCTCTCTCTAAAGGAACTTGACAGCTAGCGTGGTAAGCAGTAAACCTGCACTGTCCAGATCTTTCAGAGAAGCTTCACATATTAAAAACTAAAAGGACGCTGCTGTTAGCTCTTACATCCTGCATAAAAAGACCAAGGAAATTGAACCTGTGATTTGAGCAAGTTGACCGACAACATTCTGTTGAAGAAACTTTTCTTAACTTGTGGGTTTGATTCCCTTCCTTCCTCCTCAAAATACAGGAAACCCAGAAAGTCAAGTAGGGAAACCTGTAAAATAATATTACTTTTAAGAAAAATAAAAAAGCAAAGGAAACAACATTTCCAGAATCATTTTCTTGAGACCATACATATAATATTACAACTGTTTGCACATTTTTTTTTATATCTATCTGCCTACATAAAATTGTAGAAAAACTGTGGATTAGAGTAAAGATTGACATAATCTCAATTTAAAGAGTGAAAGTGATGGAGAGGTTACAGTATCCCTTTTTAGCATCTTCCAATGATTTATTACATCACTGTTTAAAAAAATTACATCTGATGATATATGATAATATGTGTCTTCTGTGGAACATCATGTGCAAAACCAATATAAAATGCATAAATGAAATCTAAAAAAAATTTTCAGTGAGGATGCATGGATTTTGAAGGCCTCCATTCTACAAAATGCCAGGCTTGTTTGCCAAGATGGTAAGTACCTTTTGCTACTTTTAACACCCATGGGGAATCACACCAATTGCTAATTCACCAGAACAGACTCGTAAAGCATGTCTGATATAATTCTTCCTTTAAAAAGTTATGATGATAAAATGACAAAGTGCAATAGTATTTGCAAACCACACCATTCTGAAACTTGGGGTGGTATCTTGGATTCTGTGGGCGGATTAGGTAGGTGACTGACTTTCATACACATCTGCTACAGCAGTGGTACAAAGAATGGATAATGATCTGGCTTCTATAATAACAAAATGTACAAGTTACTTGCATTACAAATATCTCACAAACTGTTTAGCACACAAGTCAAATATTCCTGCGGACATCTGATTCTCTGTGCAGTTCAGCTCTGAAAATAACTTCTTCTGTAAAAATGAACTTGTGAATGGATTGTTAYTCACTGCTTTCTCATTGTTTGTAACAGTCAGAAGTTAAAATTATTCAGGAGAAAGTCAAAGTTTTTTGAGTAATCATATTTTTTCTTGTTGTGTAGCATAAGTTGCAGCTGCCTACTGAAATTTTGCAGCCTTCTTAACATCTACCAACACTGTCATCTCCTGAAGGATGGATTTTTTTCTTTGCTCTGTTTTGTTTCTTCTTATGCTCAGGAACACTCATGTTGTTATAGATGGGTACGTTATAGAATTCCACTGGAAAAGACAGTCTAATGTAAATGACCGCTTCAGGACATGCTAAGTTAAGTTTTCTGTTATATTGTGCTTTAGTAGATGACTTGCCACCTGATCTATGAAGACTCAGATATGAGGTTTACTTTTCACTGTTGGTGTGGCCATGACACACAAACAGGGCATTTGGAAATAGGAAAAATGAAGCTCCGCCTCTGGTGGTACTGGAGCAGTCCAGACCACACTCAGACTTCAAGCTCTTGTTGGAGCTTTGTGGAAGTGCTTCCAAACTGGAAAACTTCAGTCCTGGTGCTTTGCTTATTTACACTGGTGGCTAGAATAGCTCATAGAAATCCTATGAGTCACATGGCTGCAGGAGGAGCCTGGTTGAAATGTAATGTTCTAGCATGCAGCTAGACAAGAGCATGAAACACACAGGCAAACCAGTTAGCTTGTGACCTTGAATCTTCTCTACTTTTTCTAGAAATTTTCAGTTCTTCGTTTTCCAAGACGAAAAAAAATCTGTGTTTAAAAATGCTTCTCCAGCAATTTAACCTTGCAGACCCCATACTACACAACTGCTTTCTTATTTATTTCAGTTTGGCCCATAGCTCTTTATAACACTGCTTTTATATGATGCAAGTTAAATGGACTTACAGTAGAAATATTTATACCAACTTCCATATCAGGAATGTCATGATAAGATTTTCAAACAGAATCCATTGCATTTTAATATTACAAATCAATTGAAGCATTAATAGTGTGATAGCTGGACTGCAGTCAAGCATACTGTCAGTTGAGGTACTACTCCTAAGCAAGTTTATCTCAAACTTCTGACCACTACATTTAATAAGCTTGATTCCTAAATATGAATGATCAAACATACATGAAAAAACAATTCAGAAAATAATGAGTTTTTACAAAATAGCAAATATGTCAGGAGAAAAGCAGCCAAAATAATAACAGTTAAAGATGAATGTTTATCCATTATACATACTCACATTTGTCTTTTTGAAAAGTAATGGAGTGTGTGAAAAATATAACAGAAATAAAAGTAGGTCTGGAAAAGGTGATGCACCTACCTGCATATTTCATAATAAACTGGCGAYACAGCCAAATCTGTAGAGTGTGAAAGGCTGGGAATTTATATCCATGTCAGCCAAAGGGATTTGAACTAAACTCTTCTCAGGACAGTGCCCTAGCCACCTGCTGTAATCTGAAGTATGTTAAGGGATCACTCTACTTTTTGTTGGAGCTGAATTAGAGCACAGAAGTTATGTGGCCACATAATGGTGACATATGTGGTCACATAAGCAGTAAGCAGTAGCAGTGCATAGTAGCTTCATGATATCTGTAGTGCCTTTATAGAAGGGAGTTCTAGACTCTGCTCTCAAAAATATTCAGGTAAGTTATATTCAACAGTTGACCAAGCACAGAAGAAGTCCTGGGAGCAGAATCCAAGCTCCTGCTGAGGGCTTCTGCTTGCTGTCTGGCTCCTTGAGCCTTGCATTTTTAACAGAATCTGTGAGCTGCCTCTTCATGCCCCATAATTTAGTGTTTACAGGTCACAGGCCTTCACTATGAAGAAATGTCTGAAGCATGGTTTTCTGTTTTCAGTGAAGTGTTCTCTCTAGTCGGACAGTATTACATGAAAAGCTGACCCACCACCTCCAAAACAATGGGTCCTGCTTTGCTTTTTCATAAAAATCAATGCAGCAGCAGGCAAAAATACTGAGATACAGTTTCCAAATGGAAATACGACTGTTAACAACTCTGATTCATGTGTACAGGTCCTGTAGAGAAGCTTGAGTTCAGGTACAGAAGTTCAAGGGGTTTTCTCCACCCCTCCTCAAGCTGGCTTCTGAATCCTGCTCCACAACAGATGCTTAACTCACAGATGTATAAATCCTGTGTTGTCTCTACCCGCAATGCATTAATAACCAACATTACCATGAAGAAAGAAGTTAGGGCTGGTTTTACACTGTTCTGGTTCTTATTATGGTCATTTCATTTTATGAAAGAGAAGGCAGAAGTGAAGGAGGGCAAGGAAGTGCTGCTACTATTGCAAGTGGCATTTTAGAGTGAATTTGGTTTAAGAGTGTTTTATATTCACAGGCACAAAAGACGATCTAAGGTGCGTGCAGTGTACAGTCAGTCTGGGATATCTGGGAAAAGGAGCTCTAAAGGGCAGGCAACAAGGTGGTGACCTAAGGAAGCACAAGGACTTGGCAAAGCAGCTGCCCAGGGCAAACCCTCGTTTGTGAGCAGCACAGCTTGGTCACTGCCTCATTAGCAAGGCAATTGGAAACAAACCAACCAAACCAACACACACAMAATAACTGCAGTGAAGAAAGACCAAATGTTGGTTGCTGCTTACTAACTATATATCTTCTGCTCAGCTCCAAGGAGGTACTTTGGCAGTCATGAAAGTGGCAAAGGAAAGGGAGAAAAATGACAGTAACAACAATATAACAAGAGAGGAAGCAGATGCCACACCCTCCTTTGCAGTTTATGACCAATTACAGGATTTCCATAGTCTCCATGAGGCAATTAAAGAGTTATGCTTCAGTGACCAATTAATATTCACTTGACATCATCAGTTTACCAACATCTCAGAGAAACAGCCTTGTTGTCTCATCTGAAGTAATTGCATTACAACACAGTAGCCACAAAAAAAMCCCCAAACAACAAAACAAAAAAAACCCCAAACAAAACAGAAAATGGGAGCTTTCTTGATTTGGAGGGATATTTTTCCCCAGTATCTTTAAAAATGCAGAAACACTGGAAAACATAAAGACTCTACTTAGTAGAGTACAGTAGGAATATTTCTATGATGTAAACATTATTTAGAAAAACAAAACAAAACAAACCCAAACCAAAACATTTTAAGCACCAGAGGAAAACTCTAACTGACTCACTGTAGCTTAACTAGTCAAAGCTTTCAGGTATATTCTGGAGAACAGGGGAGAGGCAAATCCTACATAAATCACACTATAATTCATTTAAGAGGTCTTGCACTTGATTAAGAGAAGTTCGTAAGACCAAATTTATTAGTCCTTACTCAACAAGCATCCTATTGAGTCACATGATAAGTTTTCCTCCAAATACTGGGAAACGAGACAAAAGAAGCAATGGATACAGATTAATTAGACTGTAACTCAATTAATTGTACTCATTTATAAACTACCAGCAGTAATTTTACCTTTGCTTATAATTTATTTCTTAATTGCTTCCCATTTGGAAGTGTCCCCCTGGTCCACCTGATGGTGTCCACCTCTGCTGAGCCTGGAGGGGCTAAGCTTGAGCAGGCTCCTGCYGTGGACACCTCCACCAGGCATTGAACGCTGGGCAGAACCGGTCTGGGATGCAGAGCTCAGTGAGAGCATTTACAGGGCACGTTAGTGTGGGCTAGCCAGAACAGCATCTATTCCCACCCTGTCTCACTGTGGACGAGTCTCCCAACAGACAAGCCCTAAATCCCACTTTCACCAAAAGCTGAAGTTTAGCACCCAGAAGATGATTTTTTTATTCATGAAAGCCCTGGTTAACGACTCTGAGGCTCCTGAAAGGCTATAACTGCTTATTATTTACTAATTAGTGGGCTACTAATGTTCTCAGGTTGCCTGGGTTACGGTTAGGTTACTGTTATTGCAGGGTACCGCTAGGTTACTGTTATTGTCAAGAACAGTCCCCAGTTTGAAAAAGCAGAGCCTCTCAGTGCCTAACCCCCATTTAACCCAGTTAGGTCGTACCAATGAGTCATCCCTGTGTCAGTTCAAGAGATAATAAGCACTTATAGCTCTGACTCAGTACAAAACTCAGATGATTTCAGGTCCTCTCTTTAGCATTTCCTATGGTTGACTTAGGGTATCTCACAGCTGACATTCACAGGTGAGTGCTGCAATCACTGGTATAGAGGTAGGGCTGTGGCCCATATCAATGCCTGTTGAAACTGAGCATCAGAAAACACAAAAAAGTCAGAAGGTCAAAGTGAGGGGACATGAGAGTGGTGCAAATGCGAGAGCAAAACTTGCAGAGCAAGGCAGTCCCCGGCAGAGGTGACTACAGACCACTCCTTTGATTGGTTTTACATTTCATCCGATGAGTGTCTAACAAAAAGTGCATAAGGCATCCAAGACAAATGGGATCCTGGGAATCATTGGGTTTTGAGAGGGAGTTAATGATTAAGCCACAGATTTATGCCCTTCCTTGCTTGTGAGCTCTTTTTCTGACCCCAAAAATCTTTCATTCTCTGCTGTGAAGTGCCATGGCTTTCACACAAGCTGTGGAAGTCAGCTCCTCACTCTCCCTTCCTCCCCTCTCTCTCACACTTCTACCTAGTTTAAAAGCCTGGTGCTCTAGGGCACCGTTCTGGGAAAGGAGAGACATGGGTATGGGCATTTATATAAAAATTGAGTCCTACTTCTGTTGAAAAATTTACAAGGAAAGAATGGAGCTGTTATCTCTACCCAAAGGCTGAAGAAGACTTTAAAAAAAGCTCCCAGTAACACCACATTGCAGGGCCATTCCTAAATCCATGAGAGAGGTGAGATTTCAGTTCAGTTCAGTGTTTCTTATACCTGATATAGTTTGGGTAGTCTATGAGAAGTCTGAGCTTGGTAGAGAAAAYGGAGACTAGAGAGAAGAAAGTCCTCCACAATGTATTTCCAAAAGGAAAAAAAACGTATTCTCTAGATTTGTTTGTAAAGCAGAGAAAGTACGGAGGAAAAGGAAAATATTATCTTCACCTGGCTGCATTGTTTCCTTTCTAGTAAGGCATTGAAGCATTAAGTATTGAATTATGTGCTGGATGCCATGTTGTACACAAAAATATTAGCCAGTTGCAGATGTTTTTATTATATAGTTTAAAGAAGACAAAAAAACAAACAAACAAAAAACTCCAGAGAAACCATAGAAAACAGGACAGAAGACATAGAAGCAGAGGACCTGACCTAGCAAGGAACCAAGCAGCTCAGTCCTTGGATATCAATCACTGTGCATATAAAATCATAACTGTCTCTGCTCAGTGCTTGCAGGTTTCCACAATAAGTCAYCCAGTTACCTTCTGAAGGAGCAGGTGAAAGACATAAGAGCCCTTATTCTATAAAGAAGGGAAGCTAAGGAAAATTAGAGACATTTTCTTTCCAGGTTTTAGAATTGTAAGAAATTGAGAAACTGGGGGTGGGGTGTGGAGGTGAGGGGGGGAACAGACAAAATTGTTCAAGTAGAATGTCTTCTCTGGTAATAGGAAAAGGAAAAAAAATTCTAAGGCCAGAGTTTTAGCTAATTTAAATCATCGTTGAGTTCAAGGGAATTACATCGACTAACAGAGGCTCAGAATTTGCCTCACTCATATTTCTTTGAAGAGATTTATATTCAAATAAGTATTTAGATAATTTTAGGGTTTTTTTGTTCATAACACTGGGTTTCTAGTTTGTTTCATTGCTTTCTTTATCACAAAGGAACAAATTCTTTTCTCTGCTAAGTTACTCCTCTTTGAAGAATAGCTGTGAGGAGCAAGAGGAGGAACAGATTGGCAACATTTATCAGTGCTCATCAGCCTTTATTATCCCTTGGGGCCCTGTTTTCTGTGTTATCTTCCGTTTTGCTTGGGGAATGCTCTGAGTTTCCAAAAGAGCCTTTATCATGACTATGCTATCAGAGTTTGGGCAGAAAAGCCATACATGTCTGAGTTTTGATGCTATGCTGAACTTCCTAACCTTTTGTGAGGTAGTTCTGGGTGATGCCAATGCAGTAACTCATAAAAAGCTCCCTAGTATCTCCCCACCTTCAACTTCTAAGAACAAAGTTAAAAAAGGTTGAATATTAGTGACCTCCTAAGAAGTTATTCCCATCAGAAAGTATTGGTACTGTGCAGCAGTCACTTTACTGTGCTGAAACATGAGGTAGAGCCCTACATAATTCTTTCAATGAATTGCAAGTTTTAAAAGTCTAAGTATTTAACACTTTAAAAAGACTGTTGACCTCAAGTAATCCATTTAAGAAGTGCACACATCATAACTCTGAGTTCCTTAAAGGTTTCAGCATATTTTTCATAAGAAAAAAAAAAAAAAGAATTTATGAAATGAATTAGCTGAGCTTTGGTCTGTGCTTTTTTGACAATCTGAGCACGGTTTGCACTGCGTAGCTGTGAAGGCACTGACTGTCTCTCTGTCCTCTTGCTTTCCAAGAGGAAATCAGTATTACACAAGTCACAGTGCCATGTGCTAATGCTTATATCTTCTTAAAGACTGTAAGCTGCTTGCCCACTTAGGTTTAAACTGTTGGCTTGCCTTGTATAATGGAGGTAGTGAGTGAATGAATGAAGAATGCCCTGCTAGGAGAAATCACTTTAAATAAATTACAACTCAAGCTATATCAGAAAACAAGATCAGTAAATATTAGCATAGTTATATTAAATGTATAGTGTGAAATTCACAGCTGTAGGCAGTGGCTTACAGACAGCTCACTTGTATACTTAACCAAACCAAAAAAATCACAGGTAAAAGGCCAAACGCATGAAGTGAGAWGTTAATGGCTTATGTTGCTGCAAAAACACATACGAGCACCCTGAGTATGCAAAAGCACGTGTTTACACTTAAAAAACTTTTCTCCCTGTGTGTGGAAAAACAGCTAACGTTCTCCAGGGATCTTTGCATTGTGTAGAAAGATTTTGATAGAAAGGTGAATGGTGGAATGAGAAAACACAGAGAAGGTGCTACTGAATTGCTCAGGGTACCTAACTGTCACTGAAGGTGGGAAGCATCTCAACCTAGTTTCCAGCATGTACTTGGTAAGTCACCAGTTTAAGTCAGGATCCCTCCACAGACAACAGGGACAGACCGGTCCTTCCTGTAGTTCATGCTATCCTACCGCTGGCGTCTCCTTTCACAACTGCCCAYTGACTGTGTAGGGTATGGGGCAATTAGTTTAGATCAACTCACTAAACTTTTAGATGGCTACAGTCGGGTGACACGGAGCTCACCCACAACAACAAGGCTGTAGGGCGGCTGGGGCTGTAGCTCAGCTGGGGCCCAGGGCGAGAGCTTAAAAGCAGCTCCCAAGGGAAGGAGGAGGACTGCCTACTGAGGCTTCTAGCTTTCTTCACAGAAGCCCTTGTCAATGCAGCTGGCCTTGAACAACCAGCTAAACTCCTCGAAGGAGGGAAAAGGGCCTGCCAGTGCTCCTTGATTCCTGTTACAGAGGGACTATCTTGCCTTCCTCATTAGAAACTGCCTTGAAACAAAGAGTTAAATTAATCCTAATGTTACATCTGAGGTACCTGAGGTTACTATCAGCAAGAATGGATTCATTTAGCAAAGCTCATTTACAGTACTGATCTTTGAAAAAGTTTTTGTAACCACTTTGGGCGGGTGGAGGATTTAACAAAAGCTAACTTCAGCCTCGTGAGGCAAGTTTCTCACTGAGGGATGCAARGAGAGGGCAGGGAGGAATATGTTCTGTGAAAGACCCCAAGCAAGATGGACTTGAAGGAAAAGTGCCACATTACATGGTGTTCAGGAAAGATCTACCTGATATATGATAGGGAAATTAAATTTTATGTAAGATTATGAAATGCAACAGAGAATTGTAAGAAAAGTAAGCAAGGCAGAGCCTTGCATGTGAAAGCTTGACAGCTGTGTGCTGAGTCTTGAGAATGAGGAACATGAGTTTGAATTTGATGCAGGGCAAGAGTGAAAGCTGGTGGAAATCTAGAGAATGGAGATGTGTGACATGACATCAGGGTGTTAGGGGAAAAAAGGCTTGCTTGTCCTGAGAAGTGTGGCAGCAAAAGATATGCAAGAAACAAGACATGAGAGGATGTGTGGCAGATTATGGATGTGAGAAGAATGTGGTGGGATGGGTGGGAGGATGAGATCAAAGGATATGAAGGGAGATGGCAGAGGGGGCTTTCTTGATGGAGAGAAGATGAGAACCTTTTACATCAAAGAGAAAGGAGGAGGCAAAGGCAAAATGTTGTATAGAAAGATGAGGACCAGATGATATTATTAATATATCTATCAACTTGCTTTCTTGGAATATTCTCAGCTCTCTTGAGAATTCCTTTCAAAGGTTGGGTAATAGTTTCGTTTTGCTCCTGCATGATGTGAGTATAATGGATTTATTCTGTAAGCGTGAATAAAGAAAATGATGAACAGGCCAGAGAGTGATGTTACAGTAGAGTGGTTAAGAGATAACAGCAAGGAGTCAGAATGTGACTTACAGTTACTTTTGGCTTCATATTTTCTCATGCAGGCTCATTTTCAATCATGCCTTGTGCATTTAGAAAGCTTGGATTTACCTTACCTCACTCTAGTCACTCAGCAAGGTAATAAAGTTAGGAACCAGGTGGCCTTTAACTGCCTCTATAATAAATAGAAACAAATGGGCAGCCAGGTGAGTTGTGTTGCCTTCTGTGCTGCCTTGCCTTCTCTGTGCTAGCTGTAGCAGAAGACTGAGAGCCATGGCTGCTAGTGTAAGTGCCTCACTTATGAGCCTAAAGTTATGTGGGGTGAACTGGGGCTAGGGGAACATAGGTGACTTTATTGGTCACTGCAAAGAACTGTGTGACTTCTCACTCTATGCTGAAACACAACACTCAGCTGTGTAGGGACCAGGGACCTACTCAATCAAAGCCTTTGTCACAAAAYGGTGTGAATGTTAAAAATAAAAGCTGGTAGAAAAGTCCAATAGCAGACATTTACAAGGTTCCCTCCCTACTGCTTAAATGGAGGAATAAAATCTGGATGGGTTAGGGAATCTGGAATAAAATCAGGATGTAGACTAACCTAAGGGACTCTGTGTTCACACACCACCAGGATAAATCTTTGGATATTTTTCTCACAAAATGTAGAATTATGACCACACTGGCCTTACCAGTGTATTAAAGAACTTTTATAAGTGTACTATGTTGCCTTCAGTGATGCTTTCTGTCTCATACACCTCTTCTTTCCACGTTACTTTTCCCCTTTCTTTTCTGGTGCTGAATGGTGGTGAAGCAACACTAGCTGTAACCCCCTGCAGTTGTTTTATGACTACTGCCTTACTAAAAGGGGCCATGTGTTTAAGTCCTGGTGCATAATTCTTCAGCACAGTATTATATTTGTTTCTGTTTTAAACACAGTAATAGACGTATGATCTGTTTTTAGCAACTTCCAGCTTGGAGGAAGTAGGCCAGGAACATGGGAGTACTAAAGAATAACAAAGGAATCCACGTTAAATTTCTAATTACCTGGCACTGTTTTCAGCTTATATAAAAATGTGGTGGTATTCCCAAATAATTCATAATGCCTTAGGTGAACAAGCTAGCCCTGTAATACTTCGGCATAATTGAAAGTGATGAAGTGGAAGACTGGAGATGTTTATTTTGGAATAACAGTGTTAAAGTAGAATGCCAAAAGACAGAGAAAACCACTGGAGATCTTGAAAGGAGTGAAGAGAAGAAAAGCATCGTGATCCAGAATAATCAGAATCATAAACACTGTAGCAAACAATTTAATTTTATTTTAAATTACTCCTAAGAAACAAATTAAACAACTAACGAACCTGTGATTGTTAAGTTTCTTGGATTGGATGCATATTCAGCTGTCATAAATGCCTTTACAAAAGCACATTTTACTTTGCACTGGAAGGCATTAGTTTGCTAGATCTAAGTCAGCCATAAAACATTAAAACTCAGCAGGGCAAATTCTGTCCTCAGGTATGTGCCTGAACATCTTTTCAGCAGAGCTTGCATTGTAAGAAAAAGCTTCAGAATGATAAATATTTTCTTATTCCTTTTCCAGTGAGTCTGAGAAGAATGTATCTTCCTTTTCAAATGCTGTAGTGATGCTGATGGGAGCTATACAATACACATTACGAGACTGAATTTGGTTCCTTGTCAAAGTGTCCATGTTGTTAACAAAACATAATTTTAAAAAAAGATGTTATTTCCCCAGAATCTGAAATAACTAAAGATATTCAWTCTCAATCTTTTCTGTGTCCAGAGTACCATATTTACATGCAAGGACCCACTGAGCAGGCCCATTGTCTCCTTCAACAACTTGGGGGAATCAGGGCAACTGCAACCACTGACATTCATTTGAGACACCTTGGTTTACCTTTTTTCTTTCTTTTAGTGGTGATGACAATTCCCTGGGGCTATGTCAGTCTAGGTCAGGAAGGAAAGGCAAAGAGAGCACTGTGAAGGAGTTGGGATGCTAACCTACAGCTGCAGCATGGGTTGGCTGGCAGGCACCAGGTAACTGGCCACTGTTAATGAGAACACAATCAGCTTGTGGATGTTGCAGAGTGCCGTACAGATTCGTGTAGTCTAGTATTTAATTTCATTTCCTTCTCCATCCCGTCTTTCAGTCAATCAGCAGTGACCCAGGTGCACAGAGTTTCGATAGCATCCCTTGCAAAATTTTCACTAGGTCACTGACCAATTTTCTACAGGCAATCACACTAGAACTATCATAGCTCCTGCACTGGCATTCCAGGTCGCTTGTGTGCAATGTTGCCTTCCACTACTCTGTATCATACAAAGCCAAGTTTCTCCTAACAAAGTTGCCTGAAAGAGGACAAACAGTACTCTGCATCTCCCTTTTGGATATCTTATGGTAAAGAAGAAGAAAAGAGGTAGGACAGGACAGGCCTTGGTTGTGAGGGGGTACTATACTGAAGCAGGAGGAGGGAGGGAAATGATCTCTCTCCCCTTTGTCCCTGTGTTTATCAGATGACAAAAAATAGCTACAGGCTGCACTTCCCATCCTGTAGCTCACCTCTGCATTCATCATTATTGGAAGCAAGCATGGAGGATTTAACAGTTCTCCTTAAAAATATCCCTGTATCTAAAATTAAACTGGGGATGGAGGGTCAGAGGAGGGTAAAGGGTAAGAGAGAAATGTTTCTTACCACTGCCTCTCTCCTGTCACATCCTCTGAAGGGATGTAGGAGAAACTCTCCAAATCATCTAGATTTCTGCTTTCACAGCTGATTTCTTTGACAAGAAGAGAAGACAGAACTTCTTTGTATTGTGTATTACTATATTGTTGTAAGAGGGATGACATTCAGGAAAACTAGGACAGCTTCTAACCCAAGATACTTACGTGGTTTTATATGTGACTTCAATGATTAGGGTTAAGCAAACCCATAAAAGGAGTGTTGGCCAAACCCACAGGCTCCATTCAACAATACCAGTATTTCAGCATTTGAATGGGAGTTTCATACATGATTTAATGAACACTCTAATCTTAAGTTTTAATAAAGGAAAAATTCTTCAGTAATCTGCTCACATGGGAAATGGTGAGAGGCAATTTGCTGAATCAGCACTGAAAGCCACAAATTTTCTASCACAGAACAGAATCCTTTCCATTTTTTCTGTCAGTGATGTGCGGTTAGTAAATAATACATAAAGAAGAACCAGGGGTGTGTTTAAAATTGCACTCTGTTATAAAAATAGAGCTGTCAAGCCAGATTGCTGAGGCTGGCAGGGGGAGGGCACTAGCAGAAGAGAAGTAGATGCTTGTTGAACAGCTGGAAGACGATTTGTGGCAAAAAGGTGAAAACAGTTGTGTAAAAGAGCAATGATGGTGTGAAATTAATTGGTTAGATTCACTACAGTTACAAGCTTTCATATAGTCATTACTTTCAGCTGTGACAGATGAGGATAATGCTGCAGTTGAGACCTTGGTGTTTTCTGGTAGCTGAAGCTGTGTATTGGAATGAATTACTGGCCCCAAAGTACATTTTTTTGTATACAATTTGCTGAGCTATAGCCAAAGTCTCAGCAATAAATAAATAACTATTCCATCACAATAATGCCAAATGACATTGCTAATACAATCCTAGACCATTTCACCTCTATGTCTGTTTTTAGTCCTACTAAACTTGATATTGACCCGAAAAAAGAACAAGAGCAATTCTTTCCTTGGTGTATAAGACTGTATTTGTAGTGAAATGGGTATGCCCAGTGGGCTGCTGGCAGAGGAACAAGAGGGCTGTCACATACACAGCTATGGGGACATGCCAGTATTCTTGCTCTGAAGATGCTCCCTTTTGGTGAGGATTGAGAAAGCTGCAAGTACCTGCTACTCCTGCATTACTTACTGTATAACTAAATAAAGCAATTCACACTCAAGGGCTCCAAACCATTGATATCCATAGTTGACCCTTGGTTTGGGGGGCTCTTGCAAAGTCATACAGTACTGCAACTGCTGGGGCAGTGCTTTAAGCTTCCATTTTCCTCAAAGTAAAAGTCAGACAGTGTTTTTTCAAGAGGGAAGACCTGTGTAATTGATATTTCTCATCCACCCTCTTAGCCAGGTGAAGTTCCTTTGGGTAACATCCTCCATCAAAGCTCAAAGCTGGTAAGTGCTCATATATTTCATTCATACTTTTTAAACAAATGAAAAAGAAACTACTAATTTGAAACTCACACTGGAAGACAAGATATTCTGAAGTGTTCTTCAGGCAGATAGAGTCCTGACTCACCCACTGGTGAGGATTTAAGGACTATTGAGGCGCCTGAAAACTTCCTTTGCCTCCCACTTCCCACTTTTCCTGCGTATTCCTAAGCTACAAACAATGATATGGGATGACAGCATCTATCCCTGATGTCTCCGTTCAGGAAAAATATTCTGTCCAATGTATAGGATTTCCATGAGCAGAATCACAGTTTGTCTTTAAAGCTGAAATGTCCTGAGTGGATTTAGAATCACAGAATCATAGAATGGTTTGGGTTGGAAGGGACATTAAAGATCACCTACTTCCAAACCCCCTGCCATGGGCAGGGACACCTTCCACTAGACCAGGTTGCTCAAAGCCCCATCCAACCTGGCCTTGAACACTTCCAGCGATGGGGCATCCACAGCTTCTCTGGGCAACCTGTTCCAGTGTCTCACCACCCTCATAGTGAAGAATTTCTTCCTTGTATCTAATCTAAATTTACCCTCTTTCAGTTTAAAGCCATTACCCCTTGTCCTTTCACTAGATGCCCTCGTAAAAAGTCCCTCTCCAGCTTTCTTGTAGGTCCCCTTCAGGTACTGGAAGGCTGCTATAAGGTCTCCCAGGAGCCTTCGCTTCTCCAGGCTGAACAACCCCAACTCTCTCTGCCTGTCTTCATAGGAGAGGTGTTCCAGCCCTCTGATCATTTTTGTGGCCCTCCTCTGGACTCACTCCAACAGGTCCATGTCCTTCTTATGTTGGGGGCCCCAGAGCTGAATGCAGTACAGACAAGTGGGGTCTCACGAGAGCGGAGTAGAGGGGGAGAATCACCTCCCTCGACCTGCTGGCCAYGCTTCTTGTGATGCAGCCCAGGATACGGTTGGCCTTCTGGACTGCGAGTGCACATTGTCAGCTCATGTCCAGTTTTTCATCCACCAGTATCCTCAAAGTCCTTCTCTTCAGGGCTGCTCTCAATCCATTCTCCGCCCAGCCTGTATCTGTGCTTGGGATTGCCCCGACTTTGCACTTGGGCTTGTTGAACTTCATGAGGTTCACACGGGCCCCCTCTCAAGCCTGTCAAGGTCCCTCTGGATTTAATTGAGACCAACAAAAAAAGGGGTTTTGTTTGTTTTATGTCAAGCTTCTCCAAGTTTTCCACAGAAGTGCTAGTCTGCTCTTACTTATAAAGGCTAAAGAAAATTGTGGTAAATTTCTTAATAAATTAAACAAGGGGATGTACAATATAGCTACTTTTTTGGAGGTTATGAGTTAGAGAAGCACAAGGATTGGTCCAAACACAATAATGATTTAATGACATTGTGCGACGTGTGGTGAATTACAGCTTCCGTTTCCTACCCTGGGACAGTGTGGGGCAAGACTTCTCCAAGGAATTTTTTGAGTGGTCGGTGAATCAGAGCTTGTAGATAATGCTCCGAATTCACCAGTGTCCCAGTATTTACCAAACTGACAATTTCTAAGCTGCTAGAAAAACACTGATAGTGTATTACACTGAAATGAGAATCTCCACCTGAGACTATCACTTTTCACATTTGATTATTCATGCTGCAAAACAAACTTCAAGAGAAATGAATAAGCAAAATGTTGAGGTCACTTTACATCAGCTGTAAATACCCGTCTCCTGACAGCAATACAATGTGAAGGAGCTCCATGGTTTGAAAACACAATCAGCTTTTCTTTCAAAAGGCCTTAATTCTTATCTAATTTGTAAAGAAAGCATTGTTTTTTCTCATATGCAGTGGCACAGTACGAGAACTCAAACAATATTTTTAGAACCCATTTGCTTTAACTGACACCTTATTTAATAAGAAAATGTTATGGGATTTTAATATTTTCAGGGATGGTCTGCAATTTTGTTATTTCCAAGTCTATTTTTGGAATATTTCCCAAATTATAAAGATCTGAATATTGTTACTTGGCACTAAGGAGAATATAAGCTGAGCTCATTATTCCTTCAAAATAAGAAGGCAGCTTTACTTACTTTCAATACAGATTCGGTGAGTAATATTAGCATGACACTGAATGCAATGAAATGGTGTTGTATATAACACCATATTTTATTAAAACAGAGAAAAAAAGCTTGACATTCTATGAAACACCAAGTTGAAAAGGAGCTTGGGAACACTGGTGTCTGACAGCTTATGCATCCAATTACTGATATGTCACCAGAAATATGTGRGAATAAAGTAATGAGATGGCAGTTTCTGTAACAAAGGGTAACATTGTCTTCTTACATCTGGATCACCAGTTTTATGCTATGTATAAATCTACATTTTCCTGTTAACTCTTCACAGTCACACGGATCACCAGATCAAAACCCAGAGTGCGGTAATACAGGTGCAATGAAATTAATGAACACTAATGACCACTCTTATAGCTACACAGGACATCATTACCGTATTGATATTGCCTTCACAGAAATATACGTTACTTTAAACGAGGTACTCAACATATTCTGATCTGAAACTGAGACTATAATGTGACCAAAAAATTACACTGAGGGAGAGAAACTTTTCTCTTTTTGCTGTTTTAGAAACCTCATTTCTTCTAGTCACATCAGCTATTTGTGATGGATTTTCCCTAGAAACTTGCTTAATTTTCAGTTGCTCTTCTCAAATTTAAAATAGGACAGGTGAAACATTTAAAAGCAGCATGACACCAGCAATTCAATTCAAACACAAACTGAATTTTTCCAGAAGAAAATATTTTATTTATATGTAATGAAGTTTGAAGCTCAGCCCAGTTCTGGTCAGAATTTCAAATCCAAAGGCCCATCCACTGCAAAGAAAGATGTCTTCATGAGCCAAATCCTTTTTTCTTGGTTGCCGGACACCATCCTAACCCACATTCTCCAGCAGTGCTTAAGTATATTTAGATGCATAACCAGCTCAGGTGCCTGACAATAAAGAGAGGGTAGAAGTGTCCTAAAGTGGATTGTCTCCCTTTATGGCTTTGCATTTTCTACTTAATCAAACCCCAGGCCATCAGCTGTATTGTGGCGTTCATAAAGAAATGCAAGAAAAGCAGACAACAGGAGGTGGGAGTGCACCAAAAGGCTGTGGTCACAGCATCACATTGAAGACCTCTGGGCTAAGAAGACCACAAACACAGYGTTATTATGGCATGCCAGAGGGAAAGAGCTATAGGGATGAAAGTCTTCCTTTTTAGTGGAAAGATGATGGGTCTAGTGAAAAAAGATGTTTGTGTTTTTGCAAGTTTATACATCTTCTGAAAGATGAGGTCATGAATGTGTGATGAGATTGCCAGTGTTCTCCTCAGGTACCTGTCTCAGTTGAGGCGTTTTGTACAGTACTGCGCAGTGCGTTTCTGAGAAGACTCACAGCACCACTCTAGTTAGACATGCCAGGGGAGGGAGTGCATTTTGCAAGTATGTACCTTTGGCCCATATTCTGTCACTCAGATTTTCTCCTTTCTTATGCCTGTGGAGAAGTAGTCCCTTTTGAGTTGATTGTGTTATCAGCAGTTTCCACAGCTCTTTTGGCCCACTCTTGCAAGGCCTCTCCTTGACGTCTGAGTAGCACGCGTGGAGTTACCTTTGCAGAGGTTATGGTCTTAGGTTTCTAAGATACAATTGTGTTTTAGTGTTTCTAAAGTAATAGTATAACGTGAGTCAGTGCAGAGCATCTTGGCAAAACCTTCCTCCTCAGTCAGAGTGCCGCACCACAGGGCTCTGGCACAGGTGGAGCAAGCAGCTGGGCCGTGGGCCATTTTGCCGCCCCACACTACTGCCTCTTCTTCCTAGGTCTGGCCCTGAGCCTGCTTCTCTTCCCCCCACTGACTTCATTGCAAGTTGGAGCATACTCTAAACACATTTATTTCTGCTTTAGGATCAGGCAAACTATTAATATGTCTTCGAATTAAGAGAAGTGCATGTATAAGGAAATCCTGGGGTGGAATTTAGCCTGCAAAGGCTTGTACCAACAATAAAATCAGAGTTCCTTATTGATAATAGCAGTTTCGGAGCAGTAAGAAGTGGCGCTAAGAAATCCCCCTGCAGAATTCACCTGTATTTTCTTGTATTATTAGAAGAGCTGCAGATGTAAGAAGGTGAATATTTATTTTGCGGGTGTGTTTGTGTACTATGTTTCCATCACATCCATACTACTATAATCAAATGTCGTGCATATATAAAGTGTTTCCTAGTATGTCCGTTGGGTTTTTTAGAGGAATTATTTCAGATTGCCCTTTCAGTGAAATTACAATATTTGAAGTAGTAATTACAGAATGCCAGAATTAATTTTTCTCCAATAATTATGTCTGACAATCCCAAGCAGTTAACTCATTCATTAAAATACAATAATGATTTTTCCTATGGCTTTCACTAGCAGTAATGACATACATTATTATGCATCACTAATTTCCATGAAGAACAATGAAGCACTATTTTATTGGCATCTAGAATTACTCCACTGTACTTTGCTGCATTCTTTTCAAGAGATGATGAAAGGGAAAGTTGAGCAGTCTGGATTAAGTTTGCTTCTTTTCAGGCCTTACAATGTTTTGCTACATCAGCAAAGTGTTTAATAGACACTCTGAAATATTCTTAAACTGTTTTAATCATTGCATCATAATTGGGATGAGTGTCAAAGTCCTTAGTACATGTAAAGTTTCTTAGCTGTTAAATTCCTAGGCAATTTTTGCATTATAAATAAAATTTAAAAGTGATTCAATCTTCAGTTTAAAATTAGATGGATTGGCTGAAGTGTTTGAAAGTTTTTTTTGTTGCCTGTTAAAAACTATTTGGCTGTTCAGCTCTTAACTACTTCTTTCAAGGGTTTCTAGGGCATCCTGTGAACAAACATAACTTCAGCAACTACACTGTATTTTGGAACTCTTCAGGGATAGCTCAGTCGTTCTCAGGAGTGTTACAAAATTGAATTTTCTACCCTAGGTGGAGGGGTCAGGTCACTAGGTTACTCCTGCCGGGGGAAAAGGTGAAGTACAAGTATGGAGCAGAATGGGATCAGAGAGAGAAGGGGCCGGCCCTGGTGAGCTGGTATTGCAAGCTGTATGCAGTGCAATACATACTCATGAGGTWGAGAGCAACTATGTAAGGAACAGGTTAATCCCCTTCACCCATACTCCTTTCACCTCCACCAGCAGCAGCAGAATTCCCATAGCACAAACAATGTGGGACGCTTTTCTACACGCTGCTGCCCAAGGCAAGCCCTTACTTTGCCTATTCTTGCACCTAGGCTAGATCAGATACTCCTGTCTGTTTGGGCTGGGGTTTTTTTGTTTGTTGGATTTTTTTGTCCTTGCACAGTGCACAAGCATTAGTATTCAAATTAGTGATTTATATCTGCTCCTGTTTACAGTGGTGGAAATCTTTGCCAATGGGCAGTTTTTCTATCGCTGTACAGCCTGTGAAAGCACAAACTCTATCCCATACATGCCACAGTGTGCAAACCCAGGATACCAATCTATTGCTACAATTATACCAGTGTAACTAAGAGCATAAATGGTTTACTGGCCTCTTTGCTGTCATAACTTATGCAGGATTTGGCACAAAATACATTTAATTATTTAGCTAATAGATTAATTCCCTAATGGAATCACAACGCAAGAGGATTATGAATGTTCAGAATTCTTTTCCTTTTCTGCCTAGTCGGGACAGATTAAGTCATCCTTTTAAGTGTATTCTGCTCCTGTTAGGCATTTAGGTCAAAGCAATTGTTTACTTTATGTGCCTGTAATTATTACGAAATATGCTGAATTGCTAGTCACATTTCCCACAGCCAGGAACTGAGGGCTAAATTCATTGTCCTTGCCTGCAAAGATGTTACCCCAGGGTAAATTTTACCTATTACAATTCAGCCTTATTTAAACTGAGTAAGAAGGACAACCTATAGCACATTACAGCTTCAGACACAGATGTGTATTCCTTGGGGATGCATCAGTTGTCTGGATTCCCAATTCAGAAGTGAAAGCATCCAAATTACCATTCTACAAATCCTGTGTCTGAACTATTTTCAGCAGATTGCTCACTGGAATCAGGGCAGGTTAAAAGATGTTTCATGAATCACTGAGATCTAGTTTCCTTGATTGGCACTAGGGAACTTTTTCACTTCAAAATATCATATTAGATCAGGAAACCCAAGAATAAACTAAACATTCTCATCTAATTTTGTGTTCTCTGAGAACTAGAAACAGAATTTTGAATATTGCTATTGTAGATTAAAATAATTGGGGGTCCTATTTACATCATGTGGATCTCCATTTCTACGACATTCAGTCAGGAGCTAGGGTATTTAACTAGAGCAAATTGTTCCTGCAGGTGTAAGATTGTAGGTACACATATGATTGGATCAAAAATCAATAGTAAACATTTATTCTATATAGTTCTCATCATTATCCGTATAACAAAAGATGCAGTTCCACTTTTGTTACTAAAGTCAGAATATTCACTCTTTTCATTTCTTATTAATTGCATACTCCATGTAAAAATAAGTTATTTCAAAGGCAGTCTTTGTCACTTCCATTCATCCAGCTCTTTTTGCTACAAGTCTAAGAAAGAGTAAGTTGATAAGTGGTTCACTGTAATGTGATTTAAACAGAAAAAAGACCTTGTATATTTCTAGAGATAAAAAATAATCAACTTTTGACTTATTGTTCAATACATATACTAATATACCAGGAACTACCACAAGCTATCAGAAGCTCTTTGTTAAAGACTAGCTCACTGCTATGTCACAGACCAGTGTAGTCTTGGCTATACTTGGCTGAATCCAGAACACATAATGATGAACCTCTGTAGCAGTCTTTCTAAAAGTGACTCTTCTTTCTGTGTACACTACCAGCAGCAGAACATCTAACCACCTTTGTGGAGTGCTACCACTATACAGTTGGCATGTGGACTGCCATTATGAACACCATCGAGGTGAGAGTGTTCTGGGTACTTGTCTACATTTAAATGGGCAACACAGAAAGATAGATAAGCAGGATCACTTTTGAAACCCTAAGCCATTAATTACATATCTGAAGTGCTGCAAAGTATAAATTAAACTCGGAATAGTCTGAGTTACACTTTCCTCTGTTGATAGACACTGCTATCTGGTTGCTTGATAGGATGTTTTCATCAGGACAGATTACCAAGCACATTTACTGAGTGAGAGTAAATAACACTGCTAGTCAGATTTTTTTTCCCCCTATAAAATAATTCTCCATTTGGGGGTGTGGGGGAGCATGGTGTGGGTTTTTTTACAATAGAAATTAAAAACTAGTGTCTGGTTTTGTGCTGGGAAAGATAAAACAACAAAAAAATGCAAACCCAAACTATCAGTAAGCGGACACTTTCAATGATTTTTTTTTTTTAAACAGAATATCTTGAAAAAAGATTTCAACAGAAAGTTTCCAACTAAAGCTACCATGGAGATCAAATAGTGTAAGTGAATGTAGGTAGCTGCAAGGGTGATCAAATGGGTGCCATTTCCTCACTCGTGAGTGTGGCTGTGTGTTACATAATCTCAGGGAACACAGAAGGAAATGAAGGTGCCAGAATTTACAGAATGTGACACAGAACAACAGTAGGATAATTCATATGAAATTCCTCTAGCACCTTCTGTACTGAGCTCTGAATTCAGCCAATAGGTGGCTAAACATATTTTTTATTTAACATAAAGTATGTTTAACCCTTCAACACACACCATTGCTTTCAAATAACATAAGCCTTTTTATCATTCTTCTTAACAGACTTCTAGAAAGTAAATTGCCACCTGGCTTATGGAGACATTAAAAGATAGGAGAGGAATTTTACAAACAGGGGAGTGACACAAGGTGCTCTCCTCAAGCATTCTGAAATATATTGACCTGCATCTTTGGTGCACCAGGTCACCTTGAATTTCAGTAACTTTGGAAGTTATAAAGAATCAATATTTGGAAAGACATGAATTTGCTCTCAAGCAATGACCTGGATGCAAGCACATCTATAAAATCCAGGGATGCTTCGCTGATCTTTCATCAACAAGAGATATCAGCAATCACATTCTTTGGCCAAAGTTCTTTAAATTAAAAATTTAATTGAACAGGAAATGATTTGAAATGTCTTTGGCCTTTAACTTGAAACTGAAGGAAGATGCCACAGGAGGGAAAATATTGCTTATACGTGGGGTGAGGAAAGGTGGTGAAAGCGATAGCAGATATAGACAGATCTATTTAGTGTGCCAAAACCAGTAGATTCAAAACACTGCATTAAATGCTCTGTTTTGCATTGAACATGGGTGATTTATTTTGCATTTACAGCTTTCTATAATGCCATGTTCTTGATGATGTGGCTTTCTGCTACTCTGAAGCTTTTAGTGCTTTTTGCACCTTTATTGAATGAGAAAGGCAGCAAGACACATTTTGTGACAGTACCAATTAAAGCTTCTCCCTGAAGAGTTTTGCTGGGAAAGCTGTTGATCAACAGGCTGATGTAGTATACAAAAGGCGCATGTCACTTGTCTGCAGCCACCCTCATTGATGCAAAATGACAGTGAGGAGGCTCTTCYGTTACCATGTTAGTCACGAAGTGTGTTCTGAAGTTCTCCTAAAGTCCTGACAGGAGAACACACTTGTATACCAGCTTCCAGGTTTGTCTTCATTCTTAAAAGAGCTGTGAATTCCTGTCTCAGGGCTCCTCAGGAGTGTTAACTATCCCAGGATGAGAGTGCCGGGAGAAGACAGTTACTCCCTTGTTATTATGAGATAAACACCCAGAGATCAGCCCTACTTTCTCACCGGAGAAGAAAGACAAGTTCATCCAACAGCAAAACAAAAAGTAGCTCATCTCCATTATGCTTTTCAGCTCCGCTATGTTAACAGAGGCTCAAATCACAATCCCAAATGCAACCACTCCTGAGATTTGTGGACTTCTAACTCTGGATTCAGAACCATGTCCTGACACATACTTTTGATATTTTCCCCCCTCTTAATTAGTGTAAGGGTTAGAAGCAAGAAGTGACAAGGCTAAGCATGAAACTGTCTAATTCACTTTTTGATTTTTGCAGGAGTTTCAGCCATGTATAGATGTCCCAAAGTGACTCAAGTCAGACACATAAATCTTGATAACCTTCTGAACTTTTCCAGTGAAAAAGAGGAGCAAAGTAATTTCATTCCCAGAGATGTTTATGATATATGAAGAAAAGAATAAAGAATGAAAAAGATTAAATACTACCAATGTCTGAGCTGTATAGAGGCTGGACAATCAGGGATGCTCTCCAGACCACACATCTTGCATTTATAGGCAGCTTGCAATCAGCCTGAAATCTGTCAACTGTAAATCCCATCTGCCTTTGTGGCAGGTAGAATTGGTACATTTTCAGGCAGAACATCAAGAGTGCTTCTGYACAACCCTCCATGGCCATCTACTCTGTGCAGTGCTGTGGCAGCAGTCTCCACAGCTGTTCCAAATCTATCTCTGTACAGGAAAGAAAATTGCTTTCCTGTGTGCTCTAAAGCTCCTGATTTATCTCCGGTTTTCTTCCAGGGTAACTCCAGCTGGGTCAGCTTAAAGCCAGCCCTGCAGTCTACTTTGCAGATAGATAATGCAGCTGGGAAACAAATATGACTCTGAGCCCGTCCTCAAGATGGCTTCTCCATTGTATGGATGCAGCTATAGTCTAGCCTAAAATTGTGGATGAAATGGAAGCTGTCGTGGTCAAAAAACACTATGCAGAATAAAAGCCACTGTATTGGCTACAAAATCCATATTATGAAGCTAATTTGTAGCCAGGTGGCATCATCTTTGCTGTGCTGTAGACTATGAGGTGTGCCTAGAGGAAGGTTTCTGTGATGCTGGTAGCATTGGACTGTGAGCTGCTTCAATTCCACCAACCCTGGGCAAATCACATTTTCGAGGACATGGGTGGTAATTAGAATTGGGACTCATTTTTCTTAAATCTAAGCTAAATTTAAATCTAATCTTGTAACTCTGGGCTCCTTCTAAAGACAATGGTGTGTAGTGGAGAATAGGCCAGATGACTCTCTCCAGAGATGCTTATCTCTCCGTGTCTAACTTATTTGTCTAACTATAACGGGTGCACAGGAAGAATAGCTTTGGTGTAGATACCTAATTTTTCAAGGTCTAAAGTTAAGGAAAAAATCACCCCAAATGTCATTAACAAGTAAATACAGCTGGTCTAAAAATTGTCATTTTTGCCACTGACAGACTGTACTTTAGCACCAGTCTCCTGTGTCTTAGTTTCCTCATATGGCTTCCTTCTTTCAGTCATTTACCTTTAGGTTACAAAAAAATTTAGGATGGCGACTGCTTGATACTAGGTGCACATACAGTTCTTAACAGGAGATTTCTGAACTTAATCAAGGTTTCTGCTGCTGTGCCATAAAAGACACTCACAGTACTTAACTATTTTGTTGCTATTATTTTAATAAGCAACATAAATATAGAAAAGACCCACTGTTTCTTTGCTGCTGTGCCTGAGTTAGGTATTATAAGCCCATTGAAAAAACCATGTCAGTAGAAGCCTTTTTGTTGATAAGCTCTTAAATGCAAGAATCCTGTCTTTCTGTGGTGAGGAGGCGTCATACACATACAACATGCGATACAAGGCAAGAAGTAAACAAAAACCAGTCATTCAGTTGAAAGAAAGAAAAAGAAGTGTATAATTTATCAGTCATAGAATACAGGACCCAAATTCTGGGGGAGGCGATCATACCTGGGAGTTTTGTAAACCTGGCTCACATCGCAATTAACATAAGTCTGAGCTTTGGAGGATAACCTTCAGCAGTGGATAAAATACTCAGAGGTCTCTGCTGCATGCCTTGTTCAAAAGCGTGATCTCAAATGCATGTTTTAATGGCTGTTCCTCTCTGTCTGTTCCTGTCTGCACTGGGCATCCCGTTCACGTCCCTTCTGAACCCCATTAAAACTTGCAAGGCTGCCTCTGAAGTGAACTTTTGGTACAAAAACAGAGGCTTTCTTTTACCAGGATATGTGCACAGACACACACAGACAGCATATCACTTGCCACGAAGATTGCAAAGCCCCACCCCCATAGCTCCTTGGATCAGTGGACCAAGGCCCAGATAATGTGGATTTAGYAGCTGAAAGAAAAACAATAAATACTTTGTGTTTATTAGTATTTCCTTAAAGAAAAATAATATGGTCTATATTTTTAAATGTTTAATTAAAGGGTACCACTAATGTAAGTTCTTATATCCTTTTTGTAACACTAATTACAGTGTATACTTCAGTCTCCAACAGGAAGGAGTGGTCGCAAAATGAAGAAGTGTGCAGATACTCATGGTGGAGTAGTACCTTCAAGACAAATTCCATTCATCTTCTGTCCTAAGATGAAGATCAACTGTAGATATTTATTGTTGTTTGTACCAGGCTATGATCTAGGAGCCCATGCCATAACCTATGACATTCCTAGTCTGCTTTCTAGAGCATGCCATATAGATAGCTATAGCAGAGATCCCGTGGTAAAGAGAAGCATTTCCAGCTTCAGGCTAACACAAGAATACACATGAAGTATTCCATCTGGACACCTGCACCAAAACCAAGGACTTCTATTTCCTCTGTGCACATTATTCCCCTTCCCAATCATACCATCTCTCTCAGCATTTATCTTAAAACAGAAAAGCCAAAGAGAGAAAGATTTTTAGGCAACCTTGAGAAAAGCAGAAGGAAGTCAGGACAACAAAGGACAATCCGCAGCATTGACAGTACTGGACTTGCATGAAGGCTGATCTCCCACGTGCCTCTGCTTCCTGGCTAGGATTCTGACTCTGCAGAGATTACTGGAATTTTGTGTTGGAATTTTGAATGTAGGGAACATGCTTGCGCCATTTTCTTCCTCTGGTTGCTACTGGGGAAAGCTGGAAATATGGACATAAAGATGTTTATTTCATCTCCCCAGAATTACATCAAATTATGTAAAAACTGTGAAAATAAAGGAGGTTATTATTTCCAACTTCAGTGACTCCTTGTCAAGCTAACCCAAAAAAGCTGTTGATAAAAAAGTAAGTTTTTCCCTTTAACTGAAAAATCATTAGTATCAATGCATAAACCAAAGCCCAAGCCAAATGGCATCATCTTTTTCTAACATCTTCTCTGCACAAGATGTCAAGGCGGCTTGTGCCCAGAGGAGCGGATGTGTCTACAATGCTATGGCATCCTGGTGATCCCTGTCATTCTAATGGACCATTAAATTCTGTTACTAATGGGCATACATTACAAAGGCAGCTGTAAGGTATTACAAGGTTAACAATATCCTCTAAAGGGCTAGACATTTACTTACGTAATAAAAACATCCTGTATTACAATAATAAGGGTTAAACAAATAAAATAGAAAAAGTATTTTGAAAGCAATATAAATACAACTGGCTTCAAGGCAGAAGCTAACTTGTAACTGATGACAATTCCCTTTGTGTAGTTCTTCCATAATTCCTCTCTGCTGGAGAGCTTATTGTACCTTCATTCAAAACGTCTGGTCCCAGCTCCACCACTGACAGTATATTGGCATACAGAGGCAGAGAAAGTCTCTTCCCGCAAATGATTTATAGATTTCTAATGGGGTGTAGGAAAATGAGACTTTTCAATAGCCTGCAATCAAAAGACATTCAACAAAAGCTATGTAGACTGTGAAAGAGTAAGCAAAATACGATCATCCATATTCATGAAAACACATTAACCCACTTACCTGGAGTATTCAATTATTTCCCTATTTACGGATAATATGTGTGCTATAAATGTCAAGATCAATTTAAAAAGTGAGTAAATTGCCTTTTTATGTCCTGGTATTAAACAGTGTCCTGCATGCATGGCTGTCACTCCAAAATTGTTTAGTTTTCTCCTATCATAAAAGCTCCAGCTATTCTATTACAGTACATGAATAGGAAAATGGAATGCACAGGATACTATCAAGCAGTTAATGGCATAAATACTTTATTTTAATCATTCAGAATAATGAACAAATGTTTGGAGATGCCGGAAAAGACTGGTATAGTCACAGTCAGTTTGACAGTGATGGAGGGAAGGAGGCTTGTACCTATTGTGTGTAGTAGTAGAGAGAGAGCACAGACAGAGGTAAATACTTCTATAGTGCTTATGAATTTGAATGAGTAAGACACTTTTATATTGCTTTCCATTATATATCCAGGAACTTCTGGTTAAATATTACATTCATGCCTTCTTATGAAATACCCTTCTGTTAAAATATTTTGGGTAAAAAATTTGAAAGGTGGAAAAAACCATGAAAACACCTTAAGCATGGGACCTAAAGGAAGTTGGTTTTTGTTGAATACCTACACTACTGGAAAGCTTTCATTTTTAAGATATGTTTCGAATGACTCAAACACCGTATTTACAAGCACCTTTACTATCCTGTGACACATCTGTGTAGCCATTACACAGAAAACTGAATGCCAATTATAGACTACGTTTTGCTTTAATAAGTGAGAAAATCATTTTGGCAGCTACATTACTGATYCAAATAACATTACCTCTCCATGTCTCTGGTTGAATTTCCATGGAGGATTGCACAGAACAATAGCAATGAAATGAGCTAATCTTCCACATAAATAGAGATGATTGGAAAATGTTCTGTCAAAATTGTGTTAATCAGAAAATGTCCTTTTTTACCTTATATGGAAATTTTAATTTCATTTGATTCCCTCCTTCCATATTTTTCAAATAAACAAGAAACAAAAAGTGTGTGTGTAGGTTTCTTGGGTTTGGTTGCTTTGGTTTTGTTTTTCTAAAAAATGAACATTTTAATTTCAGATTGTCATAAAGAAATGTTAGCATTTTTTTAATGAACTTTTTTTCCAAAATGGCCTGTGAAAATACTGTTTGTATTATTCCAGCAGCTACACATCTCACTATAATGTGAAGAAACTTTTAAAAAATTCTTTTCAGTTTTCTCTTTCTTTTTGTACGAGAATGATTTCAAGTCTTTTAATAGATAACTGTCCCCCAGAGGCAGATGATCTCTGCAAAGCAGGTTAAAATGGTAGCACAGTAGTTGAATATTCTGTTTTGGTAGGTTATTTATATGCTTAGTTTTCAGAGGTAAATTATTGATTATGCAAACTGTGGGTTTAAGAATCAACCCTATGCTTTGCAAATCATACATAAGAAACAGTAACCACATCCCTTTGTTTTTCATTTTGAAGTTTTTGAGTGAGACTCCTTTTAATGCTTCATGAGATAGATAGTTTAAAAATGCTAATATTTTCAATGGAACCAAAGAATGACTTGGTAATAAATTATTTTATGCAAGTTAGTTACTACAAGCTAGTCATTCCACACTTTTTTCGAGTGTAGCATATGGAGAGAAGTAATGTATGATAAAACTCAGAATAAGGCTTTTTATAGCAGCAGATTTCTTTCTTTAATGATACAACATTTCTGGGCAATTTGTGAATGCTTGAACACAAACAATTTTTCAAACAACAAGTCATATGCTCACAGGACCTGGCTTTCCTCTCAGATCAGTTTTATACTAATATACCCTACTAGCAACATTTAACCACTTCCACAACAGATCAAGGCCCTCCTTTTTTCACTCACAACCATGTAGGAAAATTCAGTCCATATTTCAATATAGTGATCCAGGAAAAATTAGGGAAGTTTTGTTGATGRGGAGAGTCTTATGTTATACTTGTAAAAACACTGTTATTTAGTGGAAGTCGGAATAGCTGCCAGCAAGGTGAGGAGCTCAACCTGTATTTCAGTATCTAACTCCAATTTCCTCCATTGGTGAGGACACCTGCAGTCTAGATAAACTGCTTCTGACGTCTGGGCTGACTTTATTTTACTTGAAGCTTTAACTTCAATTTGCATAGGCCTCCACTCCCTGTCTGAAAAACAGGGATGCTAATGGGTGTCTTCAAAGATAGTGCTTGTGAGGGTATTCCGATTATATAATATTTAAATTTTGTAATAATTATTATAGTCTATAATACAATAATTCTATAATATTGACTCCGTGAGAATTATATATTTTTCTGAGCTGAGACTCTTCTGAGGTCATGATGAATTTATTTTAGAAACTCCCAGCACCAGATAAAAGCAACAAACATGTCCATTGAGATAAACATGTCCCTTGAGAACCATTAAGGGAAGAAGATTTTTCTTCACAGCTCATAGTAAAATAATCTTTTCCCTCCTGTGTCCCCTGCCGCTATATTTTTCTGGCCTTTTTTTGAGCATGAACATTTAAAGGACAAGGTGTTGTATTAGGACAATAGAGAATGTGACACAGGAAATGGATATACTGCCAAATTGTGATTGGGGTATGGGATACTTGTACCTACTCTGGCTTTAAACTAATCACTTCCAGCAGCTAGCCGCAGCTGTGCACAAGTCAAACTGAGCTGAACATTCAAATGCTTACCCTAATTTTGAATAGCCTTTGGGATCTGTTCTGCTTTGGGGATGACCAGCACTGACAACTGAACCATAATCATCTCTCTCTTATTCATGATCAGGATACCCTGGAAAATGGAAGACCCATATAATATGACTATTACTATTTCCCAACCTGCACAGATTGTCCCAAATCAGCATAGACATCTCAGCAACACCACCGCAGTTCCACAAATACGAAGAAGATTAACTCAACCACAGCCCTGTGGGACTGTGCGGAGCCGGCTGAGATCAGAAAATGGTGTAGGCATTACATAAGTCCTGCCAGAAAAATTGTTCTTTTGGCCCTTTTTATTTACAAACCAAATAATTTATCTACAAATAATCAAGAGCTGACAGTACTGACAAGTTATTTTGGGTACATCTGCATCAGAGTCAGTTCCAGCAGGAATTTCATGTAGCTTAGCACCAGGCAGGTGCTTAGTGGAGCAGTCTTAGGTGAATTTGCTCTAAAATAGCATAAACCACTTCAGTCTCAGTTCACATTCTGCACCTCCAATGACATTTCTGTGACTACCCTTTTGAGGTGGGACCACACAGAAATATCATTGTGTATCAAGCCACAAAAAAGTTCCTCTTGCCTACTGTGGAGGACCAGGTTCCTACCACAGTAGACTGTATTATTTCAGTGGGTGATGCATTCATTCTCCCCCTGCCCCTTTTCCATGTTCTCCATACTTAAACCATTTTAGTTTAAAAGGATAAGAGAAAAATTTACAGCTTTGGTAGGACAAGTCCAGAGCCTGATACACAACCRATGGTCTTCTCTGTGCTCAGATTCTAGGCAGTGGATTAAAGGTGTAAGCAGATGGAGAATAGTAACTTTGACAGGCCCTTACATACGTCTTAGCCAAAGAGAGTTATGAAGATGTCCCAAATAAACAATTTCTTTCCATCACAAAGATAGCTTCAGAGTTTCCCTTTCATGGCCTGGACTTTTACAGTAATATAGAAACAGAATGTACATTATTTTGCACTGTAAAGCAATGGACAAGTTACAAATTTGGTGAAAGTAATCCAATGAATCACAGCTCAGATCCTTTCCACACTAAGAAACCTGCAATGTCCCCATGGAGTTTTATGGATGGAAGCACTGGATGAAACATCGGTGGATGCTGGACTTTCAAGACTTGTGTCAGGAAGAATTCCTTAGGTTAGTGGGTGTATAATAACATTTCAGAATTAATATCTTTTGTTGATTTAAGTAACCATATGGTTTTTAACGTTTACTTTCAGTGCTTAAATTGTTACAACCACCTACATGGCTATTAGAAGTCAGGATTTCCCCATTGAGCAGGTGAAGGTGGCCCTGACTCCGTAATAACAAGGGGGAAATCTTAGTAAAAAATTCCTACTATGTCCACAGCCCTATAGGTCCTTTTCTTGACACTGTAAATGATATCAAACTTCTCCCTTCATTTGTCCTTAATTCTAACTTAGTCTTCTGACAAGGAAAAGACAAAAACTCCAAAAATAATTATAAAATATTTAAATAGTAGTGAGGACATCTCAGCTTCAAATTTCCTGGCCATTAATAATGACATGGGTAAATGGCCTAAAGTGGTATCTAGAACTGTAAACCCCCTCCTAGACAGTTATTTATTTCCAGGAGATGTCTGACACCTTGATACTTATTGCTGTAACAAATTACCCCATTAAATATTTCTCTCCTGGTCATCTTTTTATCAAGCTGAACATGTAGTTTTGTGTAATCTACAATTGCTTGTGGTATACAATTATTCAAAGGCAGGACACTTCATTTTGTGTTCACTAATTATGATTCCTTTCTTCAGCACAGCTATTTGAGATTAAAAATGTGCCAGCTTAGGGAATAGAAATAGCAACTGAAAATATTATATCATCCATTGTTACCAAAGGGTTCATGAGATTTTACAAAGCAATTGTAATGTAGTCTTTTGTTTATAAACTTCTTTTCAAAACTATGTTCCTGTTTTTATCACAAAACACACTTGCTCTTTTATTTCTTTTTTCTCATTTAAGGAATGGAGGAGTGAATGCAGAAAATGACAGTAATATAGTAAAGACAGTAGGTTATCTTCCTCATAGCTCTTGGGATTTCAGATCTTCAGCTTTGTTAATTCCAGTCTAGAACTAGACTTTATCTCTCAGAAGTAAAATATTTCATGACTGAGAGAGACAGCTCTGGTTTTCTGTATATCTTTCTCTTTCAAAGCAGGCGGAAGGAGCTATGCAAGGTGGTAGGTGAATATGTGGTAAGAAGGTGTTGGAGTCTGACAGTCCTCTCTGGTGTCCTTAGCCAAAGAAAACCACTCTAAATGGCTAGTTGGCTGAGCCAAGAGTTTTGTGGTGAACAGAGGAGACTAGAAAGTTTGTGTAAAGCCACCTTTGGATCAGATCTTACCCCCCTCTAACGTGGTTCAGTTAATCTCCAAACAAGACTTCATTCTGAGCAGATGCATCTGCAAAATATTGAATTGACACCTTATCAGAATGTAATAGGCCAGAAAGAATGATGGATTAGTTGGATTGGGAGCTCAGCTGTGATAGTTTGGATTGACCGATTCTCCAGGTGGCAGTGTTTTAAAGGTCACTTCTCAGCATGAGGCACTCAGCCATGCCTTGATTTTCTGATTATTCCTGTGATTTATATATATTTCATGCTGATAGATGTCACAGCAAAAAAAAAAAGAACTGATACAATCACCTAGCACCATGTTTTTTGCAAAACACCATACAGGAAATAGCACCATGTGATTTTTGGCATCAAAACTACACCAACTGAATGACTAGGACATATCTTTTAAAAAGACATCCATTGACAAAGAAAATCATAGAATCATAGAATAATTTAGGTTGGAAAAGACCCTTAAGATCATTGAGTCCAACCATTAACCTAACACTACCAAGCCACCACCAAACCATGTCCCTAAGCACCACATCTACGTGTCTTTTAAATACCTCCAGGGATGGTGACTCAACCACTTCCCTGGGCAGCCTGTTCCAATGCTTGACAACTCTTTCGGTGAAGAAATTTTCCCTAATATCCAATCTAAACTTCCCCTGGAACAACCTGAGGCCATTTCCTCTCGTCCTATCACTTGTTACTTGGGAGAAGAGACCRACACCCACCTTGCTACAACCTCCTTTCAGGTAGTTGTAGAGAGCAATAAGGTGTCCCCTGAGCTTCCTTTTCTCCAGACTAAACAACTTATCAGCTGCTCCTCATAAGACTTGTCCTCTAGACCCTTCACCAGCTTCGTTGCTCTTCTTTGGATGCACTCCAGCACCTCAATGTCTTTCTTGTAGTGAGGGGCCCAAAACTGAACACAGTATTCGAGGTGCAGTCTCACCAGTGCCAAGTATAAAGGGACTACATGTAAATACTACATGCCAAGTAAGTGGTTCAAATAGCTAATTGCTCAGTGGTCAATGTCAATAATTTAAAAAAGTTATTGTGTTTCTGAATTTCTAGTGACAGGCTGGGTCTTAGGATGTCTTGATTTGCTAGATTCAGGAAGTCCCACCATTAAGAAAATTGTCAATGCCAGTCAAATTACTTATTAGTTTTATTACAGTAATAACTCTGCCCTCATTTTTTGCAAACTTGAGTCAATAGAGAACTCCACAAATTCCTCATCAAATATTTCTATATACATAGTCTAATGTTATAGCCATGCCTTCATATATATAGTGCATTGAGCATGTCACCTGATTAAGGACTGAGAAACCATAACATTTACAACAGCATCCTACTGTGAATGGTTAAAAGCCTTGACACTGACAAATTCTAGAGTACTGTGATATTTGAAGAAAGCAACCATCTAAACAAACAGATCTCCTGAGTTCCTGGGAAACTTGTCAATATGTCAGGTGGGTGGAACTTTTGAGATATAACAGTGATTCTGTAAACTGATAAGGTCGAAAAGTGAAACTTAATATCTAACAAATATTTAATAATAAGAAATTGGAAGCATTTATAGCCAAAGATGTGGTTGGGTAAGACATAAAACAAGTATGATTGCTAGTGTGCAATTAACAGATCAAGAATTTAAATCCTCTTTTGTATTTTGTGTTGATAGGAACACCACAAAATTTTCCGAGGAAGAAAGAGCAACCTGTAGAAAGGGTGTTGGATTAAATGGAAGGTTTTTTTATTCCCAGGCCTCTTTGGCTTCCTATGTAACATTGGGTAAGTCAGTCATTTATTTTGCCTGATCCCCTACTTGCTGAGGATGTTATTTTCCTATTCACAGGGCAGTTTTGAGGACAAATTCCATTAATAATGATTAGGCATTTGAAAATTTGGATGTAGTCATACAAATATCTAAGTCCTTAGTTATCCATTAGTTCAGAAGGAAATTAGATTTGGGAGATGGCTTTGTCTCTATCTCAAACCTATAATTTAGTAAAAATAATGAAACACGAGGACTTGGGTGGCTGCCTAAATTGGAGAATTGCATTATTATCAATTCAGTTTCAGTGACAGAGTTGATGCTTACAAGTCTGACTACTAGAAAACTGTTTTGAAGACTATAAAAACACACACTGAATGAAGACACGCTCACTTAATGAAGACACTGCTTTTGTGCTATCTTAATTAAACAAATATTTTGAGAAAAACAATAAATTTACTCTTTTGTCTATGCAATAGCTTTGATATTCAAATTCCCTTCTTCCTGCATCTTGACTCTTACACCCAAATACACACCACCCTTCCCATATGTCAGTTTGACACTAAAGCTAATGAATACTTTTTGCTTGAAATATTTTACTGTGTTACTCTTCTTAAATAACTCATTGGCACACTGTATTGGAAGGGATTTTTTTTTTTTTTAAATATTAACATCAATTTTTATGGATTCTTAAATTCCATCATTATTTTTTAAATTAGGATGAAAGTCCTATCCACAAATTTTATTCATTAGGCAATCTTTTTAATAGCCAAATATTTCACTAACTTTCTCACACATACTGCAAATGACATAAATATTTTTGAAAAAAAGAGAACTGATCCCTTCTAGAATCCTTAAAAGTATAAAAAGCTGAAAAATCTGGTATTTTTCATCGAAATCGTTAATTTTGACCAGTCCTTACCAGGACTCCTACTCATCCATATTCAAATGTTTTTGAAAATCCAAATAGAAAATTAGTTGTAGTCTATCAATATGTAGAGTGACTCTGCTTCTTGCAGAGTCTTTGGAGAAATATTTTCATTTTTCAGAGTATTCCAGAATTAATTCAGAACAGATGTCTGATAGTTATAAAGAAAAACTCTAACGAAACAGTGCAATAAAAGCCTTGTGCACCTGAAAGTTAAGGACTGCAAAATTGCCATTTAGGTACAAATTGAAAATACACAGTCCCTTAACTTACATTTAAATTCCTAACTTTACTTTCTGTTGAATAGGAAAATAAAGAGGACTTAGGAAATAAAAATCTAAAGATTTTGTTGGAGCTGGACCTTTCAGCTGAGCCTTTCTTCATGGAGCAGAGAAGGAGCTGGACCTGGTCAGTACTCCAGGAGAAGGGCAGATCACAGCATGGTCTGGATTCAGGGTATACGTGGCAAACTTGCTTTTGGGTAGATGCTTTTCATCCATCAATGATCCTTTTGTAAGGACAGCAAAGAGAGTCAGATGTGCAGGCACAGCCCAATCTCCTCCTGAGGTAGGGTCAAAATGCAGGAAGAGTTTGTTGACAACCAGAACGATGACAAGCACTACTGAACACTTCTCCCGCATGTAGGCTTGGTCAGCTGCATCTCCAAAGGGAAGTCAAAACAAGAAACACTGAACAAGGACCTTCCTGATGTATACCTGCTTGACAGGAAAACTCAAAGGTGAGTCCAAAGACATACAGAAAGATACCTCTGTATATTTGGAACACATAACTCTGACTTTCTCCATGTGGGTACCAACTTCCTTCACTGAAGACGGTTCATTTTTTTTGTTTGTTTGTATTTTTGCTAGCAATGCATTTCCTGTCCAAGACACTAGAAACCCAATATTGCTTACATCTGAACAGATTCAAAACCATATCTGCAGCTTTATAAGACTGTCCTAACAAGTGACTCTTTAAGTTGTGGTTCCATGCCTGGAAAGGTTTCATTATATCCTAGAAAAAAAGCCCAGAGCAGATAAAACTCTATAGCCTAATAAAGCACTAAGGTGATAGAGAAAAGCTCTCACTATTCTTCTAATGGTGATTTATGTTCTTTCAAAAAATTGTTTCACCCCAATAATATGAACAGACTTTGCAGAGCAACAGAAACACATTTTCTCTCTCTTAGCCAAATGCTTTACCTGTTTGTATACTAAATCATGCTGCTTAACACTAGTTCTCTCTGTCCAGCTTCATGACAGTTGCCTTCCATTTAGATTTCTTTTTCAACCTCAAGCGGATACATAGAAAAAGGCTCTGTAATGTAGCCTGATGTCTAGAGAACTCTTCTGGGAAGAACATGAATGAATTCTCAGAGGAATAATTCTCCATGTTTTTAATAATGCTGAATTTTATAATGCAATGGAGAAGGTGCATACTCTTCCAAGAACATTTTGAAAGAAAACAGAGACAACCTGTGTATTTTGAAAAGAGCATGGTCCTGGGGGTGTGCTTAGCTAGTGCCCAAAATGAATGTTAGGTAGCTCTTAGCTGTGTATAATCATAAGACAGTTGCAGAGCTATTCAGTTCTGTAAAAGTTAAGATTTCAGAAGTATAGAAGTACAATTTCTATGAAAATTCAAACTCAAAACCTGTAGTGCCTGGAGACTTTTGGTACCTCCAAGGCAGTCAAAAAGGAGTTGGAATACCTATATCCTGAATAAAGACAACTAAATTATGCCTGATTCCTACATTTGGTGCTTAAGATAGGTTCTAAACCTATTCATACAATTTTATTGCTACACCTTTTAAAATTATTGCCTAATGAGTAGTAAGAGAGACCAACCATCTATAAGTAGTCTCTGATACATGGGACCCTGTCATTTCTCCATGATTCCTCTCTTGGTAGGAAAGAACTGAACAAATTTTGTGAATGAATAAAATGATGGATTGATATTTAAGAGATTTGCCCTACTTCTTGATTTGCTATTAACTTCCTGAATGACTTTGGACTATCACCCCTTTATTTGGATTTTCTCTTCACATTAAGCTCAAACTCATTTTGGTGCAACTCTCTTGTTTCTAATTACTATTATTTCCCAGATAATAGTGTCACAGATGCCACTCTACAAATTTAATAAATCATGTAACATGTAATCTGTACCAAGATAGTACATCTGCTATGATTCCACAATAGTCTGGTCTGCTTTGGAATTAGAAACAGATGTTGTGTTACGTTAGAAGGGAAAATCTGTCAGGGAGTGGGGTAGAAAAAAACAGGATTCTTTACCATTACCATCTGCTTTTTAAAACCTTGATGTATATCGGTTTGGTCCTTAGAGATATCTCCCTTTGAAATACTTTAAATTGATAGAGTTTACACTTCCAACACTCTGAACAACTTGAGACATAGGTTGGTACTTTCAGCCTAGTATTTTAGTTTAAATAAGTAAACACTCTGGAATGAGTTTCTGCAAATTATGAGAGTGGGAAGAGACTTCAAGTGAGTCATTTGTAGTAGCTCATCCTCCTGAGTCATGGTAGAACTGATGCAAATATTCCTTCGTGGTCCCAGGATTAGATGTGAATATTTCATACTTCAGTCAGCTTCCTTGCAATTGATTCTTCTGCCAGAAATAATTATTAAGCAACCTCTAATAGTTAATCACATTCTCCCATGCCAGGGCACAACTCCCTTTCTTCTCCTCTTCTAACAAATGATAACGGATTGTGACATAAGATTTCCTTCTTCTAAAATTGTATTGTTTGTATTGTGGGGTTTTTTACAACTTATTTTATAGGATATTCACAATCTCTTATTGCTTTGTTCTCTTATCCCACCCTCATGGATCAAGTTTTTAAATATCTTAGGAAGCTTGCTGCTCTTCTTTTGATTCTCTGCAGATTTCTATTCTCTTTGAAATGCAACATCCCAAAATGTGGGTGTTATTTCAAGTAAAACCAAAGCAGCACTATTATACTGGTGCTACCATCAAGCTTGATTTACTGTGATAATCCTATTCAAACAACCCAATACAGGAACTGCCTTTTTTATGATTGCTGACTTATCCCCAATTTATGTTTACTTTAATCTTTACACACTCCTTGATGAACCCAATTTAACTGTGTTCTTGAATTTGATTACTCTCGCATGTGTGAACTTATTTCCATTTGTCTTTACTGAATCTCCTCATTGATTTTAGACACTTGCTCCAGTTTAACAAGAGTATGCCATGTTTTAAACCTAACCTCCAAAATAATTTAAATCCATTTCAATGTTAACTTTCACGTATAAAAGTTATGTGTGCTTTACAGCACCCTCCAATTCTTCAGTGAAATTTTGCTACACATTAGAGTCGGAACTATTTTACAGGACCCTACCTTCAATTTGCCATTGGAACATCAGAATTATTTTCCTTGATTTCTTAGAAAAGTCCATGCTTACATTATAGGATTTCCATCTAATTCCTGTACACCCCATAACAATATAAAATTTTCAGATTTTCCCTAGCAAGTGTCTTCAGGATCAAAGTAGTCAGTTAGACTGAAGTCCAATGGTGATATTTCCTCCCACTCAAAATCCCACAGTCAAATATGTGAGGAAGAAAGAGACATTATGCTAGCTGCACAACATACAAGGAGCAACCAGTAGCACTCTCCAATTCAGGCAAACCCTCTGACAGTCTTTTTCAAATGTCAGTGTGTATTGGGTTTGCGCGGCAAGATTTTGGAAGTGGGGGGGCTACAGAGGTGGCTTCTGTGAGAAGCTGCTAGAAGCTTCCCCCATGTCTGATAGAGCCAGTGCCAGCTGGCTCCAAGATGGACCTGCCACTGGCCAAGGCTGAGCCCATCAGCGATGGTGGTAGTGCCTCTGTGATAACATATTTAAAAGCGGGGAAAAAAAAAACCAAAAAACCTGTGCGACAGCCATTGCAGCTGGAGAGAGGAGTGAGAATATGTGAGAGAAAGAACTCTGCAGACACCAAGGTCAGTGAAGAAGGAGGGGGAGGAGGTGCTCCAGGCGCTGGAGCAGAGATTCCCCTGCAGCCCATGGAGAAGACCATGGTGAGGCAGGCTGTCCCCCTGCAGCCCAGAGAGGTCCATGGTGGAGCAGATATCCACCTGCAGCCCGTGAAGGACCCCATGCCGGAGCAGGGGGATGCCCAAAGGAGGCTGTGACCCCATGGGAAGCTGGAGCAGGCTCCTGGTAGGATCTGTGGACCTGTGCAGAGAGAGGAGCCCATGCTGGAGCAGGATTGCTGGCAGGACTTGTGACCCCGTGGGGGACCTACGCTGGAGCAGTCTGTTCCTGAAGGACTGCACCCCGTGGAAGGGACCCACGCTGGAGCAGTTTGTGAAGAACTGCAGCCTGTGAGAAGGACTCACATTGGAGAAGTTCGTGGAGGACTGTCTCCCCTGGGAGGGACCCCACGCTGGAGCAGGGGAAGAGTGTGAGGAGTCCTCCCCCTGAGGAGGAAGGAGCGGAAGAGACAAGATATGATGAACTGACCGCAACCCCCATTCCCCGTCCCCCTGCGCTGCTGCAGGGAAGGAGGTAGAGAATTCGGGAGTAAAGTTGAGCCTGGGAAGAAGGGAGCGGGGGGGAGGAAGGTGTTTTAAGATTTGGTTTTATTTCTCATTACCCTACTCTGATTTGATTGGTAATAAATTAAACTAATTTTCCCCAAGTCAAGTCTGTTTTGTCAGTGACAGTAATTAGTGAATGAACTCTCCCTGTCCTTATCTCGACCCACCAGCCTTTCGTTATATTTTCTTTCCCCTGTCCAGCTGAGGAACGGAGTAATAGAGCGGCTTTGGTGGGCGCCTGGCATCCAGCCAGTGTCAACCCACCACACAGTGCGAAACTGACAGACATTTATCCCTCCCAACATCTTGAATTAACGTATCAAAATGCCCCTGCTGTACTGATGTCTTCTGCATTATTACTTCTCCCTTCCTCATAGTGCACTAAGGATCACATTCAGTTTCTTGTTCCCTGCAGTACTCTCTTTTCCCCCCACTCAAAGACAAAATTATGTAATGAAAATTTTCTCTGCCTAAAAAAAGTTCTCGTTCCTCTCATTGCTTCTGCCGTACTGAATAGTCAACTGATTTAAATAAAAAAAAGGGCCCTATGCTAGATTTTTTTCAGCTTCCCAAAAAATTACTTCTGAAACCCACTTAGATGGCAACTGGGTTCACACAAAGAATTTCTTAGCTGCATGTTCATTTCATGAGTATCTCTTTCCTCTTATCTATACTAACATACAGACTGAGATCCAGTACCAACCTTCCAAAAATCATGTCTTACTCAATCATCTTTCCAACTCTAGTTTTAGTATGAGTCTTGTCAGGGAGTGTTGCTTAAATATTAAGCATTTCTGAAGTCAGAAATGTTCAGGGTTGCAGGGGCAGGCTCTTTTGACAATGAACTTTGATTTTCTCTTAGCCTCTGAAGGCCACCTGACCAAAGTTCTTGTAGAGTGTTACTGAATCTATTAAGGTACAGAGAAGTAAAGCAGTTCCTTACTCCAGCTACCGGTAACAAAAAAAAAAAAAAAAAACCAAACCACAACCCCCCAAAAAAGAAGAAAGACAGGAAGATAAAGAACATGAGCTGTCTGGTTTATGTAGAAAGTGGTAAAAGCAGAGGTTCTCCTCCCTGAGAAATGAGAGACAGTGGGTAGGCACACATGGCTGAGTAATTTGCTCAATGAAGGACTGAAGCACATTACTGCTCTCAAAAAGCAAGGTGAAAACTGAATCATAGTTTGTTCATTGACTAGCACCTGCAGTAACACTTTACACAAAATGAATTGTACTATTAGAGCATATCCCTTCAGAAAGATTCCTAACGTGACCACCACAAGTAAAGTCCACAGGGGTCTCCCAGAGGTAACAAGGAAGTTTAGTGATGGGTACAACTTCAGATATGGGACTGTGGTGGTGCATTCCTTCCCCTCCTTCTCCTGGGCCGCTTGTTGATCTCAGAAATTCCCGTGGAACCTTGGCTTTGGTGTACTGAGTCTGGTGGTTGAGTGCTCCTTGACTGTATCAAACTCTGCATAGCTGAGGCTGGGAACGTGCTCCCACTGCCTGGCCCAGGTGTCATCCCCTGATACCCTTATCTGGGTCTTAGCTCAAGTGAAACAATACTGAAACCTTCAGAATTTTAGTAACTACCACCTCGGACTGTGGCCAAGATGGAAATTTACAGATGACTAAAGCCAATCATCTTGCGAACCTATAAATGGTGGTCCTAAGTGGGACCTGGACTGCAGCAGGCTGTGCCCAGCATCTCCCTCTGAGTGGGACGCTTCTCAGAGCTCGTGACCTCTCAGGTCTGAGATAATTGGAGGACTGTCGCCGAAAGCTGGCGATGGGACCTGGGCTGATACCCTCACTCCTCGAGGCTCAACCCTTCGCCTGTTGTGAAAAAATGCCTAGACATTTGATGTGAATATTTCTTCACTGAACTCGAGGGGAATTTTTAACAGGTACCTTTTATATATATATATATATATTTCTGTCTGTGTGTATGTGTGTGAACTAATAGTAAGCATAATTTGTAATTAAGTCGTGATTGTAGTAGACTCTACTAACTT